>PPNT02000003.1:95000-493854 GCA_003708285.2 Petasospora xylosilytica | reverse complement strand
TGTTGTTGTTGTTGTTGTTGTTGTTGTTGTTGTTGTTGTTGTTGTTGTTGTTGTTGTTGTTGTTGTTGTTGTTGTTGTTGTGATTAGCCACCCAGGGCATGAAAGATGAAGGATCGCTCAACCTAGCTCCACCGCAAGCTGGTTGACCACAGAGCTAGCGGATTGAGCGGGCGGCAATCAAGGAGTTCTGTATATGAGCCAGTGATGCCAATAAAGGTTAAGTACCGCCCTGTGTAAAATCAGCACTACGAGTAAATTGGAAGAAGAAGAACGCGTCCATTCCTCGCCACCGTGCCGAAAGCATGGGTACGCGTGAGTTGGAGCCCAGCGCCTCCTCTCCAGAAGCTGTCAGCCCCAAATGAATGGGAGCTGTATGACAATGGAGGTACCAGATTCATGTATTGTGTGCGGTACTGCCTCCTGTAGGCGGTGTAAGCCTGTGAGATGGACAATCACCGACACAAATGAATCATGGGGCCACCGGCCATCACAAGCTGTGCACCGTACCTTGGTTAACCAATGACAATCGTACCACCAGTTTCTGAGACAAGACTTCGTATTCAAGATTGAGGAAACAATACTGAAATGCAATACCCGATTTCAAACGAACGTTACTTTCGCTAAGTTGGCGGGCGATGGAAGTCTGAAGAGGGGGAGATTAGTCGAAAGAATTACAAGCGCCAATTACCAGCTGCGCGAATATCGAATATCGCAGATCAGAGCTGAGTAGCACTGGAGATTTGAGTACTACAAGCTCTTAAATAAGCAATGACTGACATTTACCATAAACCCAAAACAATTTAAATTACAAACTGGATATAAAACATCAATCATAACCCAAAGATCAAGAGTTTCAAGATCTAACTTAGACCTTGAAACCTCTAGATCTACGTCTACCTCTAGCTCTCTCGAACTTTCTGCCCTTAGACAAGATTCTTGGGGCCTTGTTCTTGTGTGGACCCATACCGAAGTGTCTGACAGCCTCACGGGAGTTTCTTGGACCTCTGACGATCAAAGTGTTCTGACCCTTTGGAGCTCTGACAGCGAGCTGGTCAAGAGTGATAGCCTCACCACCAGCCTTGACAATCTTAGCACGAGCACCGGCAGTGAATCTGAGAGCAGCGACGGTGGTCTTTGGGAACTCGAAGATTCTGGAGTCGTCAGTAACGGTACCGACAACAACGATGGTCTTCTCGGAAGCACCCTTCTGGTTAAGAGCACGGGCGATTCTGGAAACAGAAACTGGTGGTCTATTGATCTTGGACAAGAACAAAGACTTGAGAACAACCTTGTTGAATGGAGCGTCGGTACGACCTGTGTCTTGTTAGTATCAAAAGTTCTTTCTGCTCAATGTCGCACAAATTTGGATTGCACTCGCAGAAAATAAGCAAGAGGTCGCCCCGAAGGACAAATGGAGACAGTGAGGAGCGGAATGCCAGTGAGGGGAGCAATTGTTCATGAGTACTCCAAGATCCCAAGCCATGCTGTGTCTTCAGTATCTTCACTGAAAGCAGTGGCGTGCAAAGTGGGCCTTGTAATGAGCATCCAATCCTCCAAAGACCACAGCAATCATGCATCAACTCAAACCGTTACACCAGTGAGCCGTCAAGCTTCTCAACATCTCGTGAGAGATATTGGATCCTAGGCCAAGGAAGGGCCAAGGTGTTGGATTCAAGGCAGAGCCCCAGTCCAAACTGTTAGACAAGAGACAAAGAAGATGGGCACTTACGAGCCAAGAAGGAGTACAACTTGACCAACAACTTCAAGTAGACGTTGTCGGACTTTGGAGCCTCTCTGTGGCCAGACTTGGCGTGCTGCTTGGTGAAGTGGTCTCTACCCATTGCGACTTGTTTGGTGGTTTCAAAGTTGTGTTGAAGATGGTGAAGGGAAGCACGGGGCGAAATTTTTCAAGAGGCCAGAAGCTGCTCGGACGATCCCAAGCGCCGCGAAAAGTGTGGTGTTAAGGTGTTTTTCGTTCTCTCCCCGCGCACGACACTTAGGGTTAGGGCTGCTGTCAAAGTCACGTGAGAAGATTAGGGCTTTCAAGCTCCGCGGCGCGTTCGATCAACATTTCGAAATCACCGAAGTGGCAACGACGTATCAACTTTGTGGGGTTCATTCGGAGCGCACACACCATAATGGAGGCCATTTTGAACTCGTAAGTGTTATCCCATGATATGCAATCTTGGAATTGACTGACTAACTATGATACTAGGACTGTCAAGAACCCAAGAGGCATCCCACAGGCCCCCTTCGTGGAGAAGGTTGAGGACTTCATCAAGAAGCCTGAGGACTTTGAGAAGGTGATGGCCATCTTCCAAGAGAGACTGCAGCAGTACAAGTACATGGAGCAGAGCAAGATCAATGCCGCCAAGGGCTTCAAGCAGAAAATCCCAGAGATCGACGACTCGTTGAAGATGGTGCAGCTACTCAAGGAGAAGAAGGAAGCAGAGGAGAGCATAGAGACGAATTACGAGTTGAATGAGACAGTGTACACAACCGCAGAAATTGAGCCTACAGATTCCGTGCTCCTCTGGCTAGGAGCCGATGTCATGCTTGAGTATCCAATCCAGGAGGCTGCTGAGCTCCTACAAGAGAAGCTCGAGACTGCCAAGAAGAACTTGGAGATCAGCGAGGAGGATGCTGAGTTCCTCAGGGAGAACATCACCACCATGGAGGTGAATACTGCAAGACTCTACAACTGGGATGTGGAGAGACGTAAAAACCTCAGACTTGCAGAGGAAGGTGCTAAGAACCTGAAAATCTAATGATAAGGCTTAATGAACTACGCTTTTTGAAAGAATAGTGTAGATACCGTAACCTCACATCAATTAAACGACACAGAATCAGAGCTTTGTTTGCAGAGCACCACGCGTGTACCACCACTGGACACCAACCGTGCCTCTTTGGATATCGAGGCCTTCACTGATCTGCTTCCAAAGTTCCTTCTCCAGATACGCGTCGCCAGCGCTCAATTCCCAAACATTATTCAGCCAGCACTCCAGCATCTCAACAGGAAGGTAAGTGAGCGTTCCGATCAATGACCGGATGAGTGCTTGTCTTGTTGTCTTTGGCCCGCCGAAGCCGTCTTCAATCAACGGCTCGGAGCAGTTGCTGTTGATGATGGTAATGTAGAGCGTATGCAGGACCTCTCTCAGATTGTCCTTGTTCAAGTAGTAAGCTTCAGATGGTGGAGCAACCGCCTTTGTGATGCTTTCCACAGCAATGAACAGCTGGCGTGAGGACAAACATACCGGGAACTGGGACAACACAGTGTGCAGATATGATGGCGCAGTGGCAGCAACAATAGCGGCGTTCCGAGGGGTGAAGGTGGCAAGAGTGACTGAGTGGGCCGCTTCAATAAGCATTCTGTGTGTCTTGATCTGGTCTTGTGGCGCTGAAGCAGGGAGAAGAGGCATGTGGATGAAGTAGTTAATGAATGGAGAAATCACAGACTCATGATAGCCATGCGCACACACCTTTGTGTAATGTTCAAAGTAGTTGACGGTGAACATGGCTTTCGATGACTCGTATTGAGAGAATGGGACCTCCTTCAAGTTGGTCTGCGAGATCATGAACTCACCGAGCTGTTCAGATGCACGGTTGGAGTACTGGAACAATCCCTCGATGGCAGTCAAGAAGACGAAGTTGTAGGCTTGGAACCCGCCAGAGCCGACTCTCTCCAAGATGAAGTTGAGGAAGAACAAAGTTTTTGTAGCTTTCGCTGTAAGGGAGGCAAAGTCTTCAGCCCTGAGACCGTTGTACAAGTTCAGAGAGAATGAGGCAAATCCTTGGAGCATGATCACGACACCAAACAGAATGGTCTTCAAAAACTCCCAAGTCTGAGGGTCGCTCAATCCTGTGACCACTTTTCCATGTAGGGCGAATGAGAAATCAAGGATGGTCGAGAGGGACGTGTCCATGATTGGGTACTTGACACCATTCACGAAGCAGTTCTCCACAACGAAAGACAGGCGACTGAGATGCTTGATCACTGGACGGGTCATCATATCCTGAGTGTCTGCAACATTAGCCAGCCCGTATGGAGAAACAAAAACCATGTCGATGACGTGCATCATGATGGCCTCGTGTGGAAGTTTTCTCTTTTGTACCCCGCTGAAGTTGATCAGGGAACATGCAAGTGAAATTGCAACCAGCGAGTTCACTTCGTACAGGTTGACGGCAACGTTTCTAAATGATCTTGTGATAAGCTCGTGGTTCAAGAGAATGGATCTTTCATAGCATTTTTCAAAGTAGCCTCTTGTTTCTGGGACGGCGTGCTCGAGATAGACTGGCTTGGAGAGCAGGACGCCAGTAAGAACAAGGATCTTCTTCCAATCTTCAGCAGGGTGGTCATAAACTGCCGTTAAGAATGCATGATAGAACTTCGTGAGGGGTAACGTTGGCTGGGAAATGCGGACCTTGTGCTCCATGAGCGCCTTCACGGCCTCCATGACGAGATAAGAGCCATCGAACTCTTGTGCGTTGAAGATGCGGGTGTTGTTCAAGAACGCGTGAGTAAGTCTTTGAACATCTTCCTCTCTTTTGAGCCGTGGTAAATAGTGGGCAACGAATCCAAGGAGATGCTGTGGGGTGTAGGTTGCTCCAGGTGAGGTGAGGATGGAGAGCAAGAGCTGGACGTCCTGTGCATCTTTGTCCTCAGCGAGATATTGCGCGGAAAGCGCTGAGGGGGCAGCGTATGGGCGCTGTGTAAGTTGCTGTTGCAAAGCTCTGCCCTGAGCACCAAGGCGGTACATTCTGTGTGTGGATCCAAAGCTCAGAGGCAATGTAGACCCTACTCGAGTGCTAACATCTTTACAAAGTTGCAAGTTCCCCGGGGTTAAATTGATGATCGGCCGCGGTTTCGCGAAATTCGCGAACAACAAACTCCGGGGTCGGTGATGGCAATCGTGATGTTAACGTCAACATATCTCCTCCGCCCTGGTTTTAATGAAGAAAAGGCCGCAGTTGGTGCTTCGGATGCTGGTGGCTGGTGTGCTGAGCCACAATGCTCTACTCCCCGCACTCTCAAATGAATTCTCAGGGAAGCCCTCGTTTCCTGTGGTGTCACCCATGTCACAGTCACCGAGTTCGTCAACAATGAGTTTCCTCGCTCAACGGGTGGACATGACACACTGATCATCTTGTCCATTGTTGTCAATGATTCCAGGCTAATTTCCGGCGGGTACTTGGTACTTGGCACTTGATCAGCAGCTGCAATTGTCCCATCTTGAGGTTCATCACCAAGTCATCGCTTGTGCTCTAAGAGACCCCTGGTGGCAAGCGAAGCTTCTTCTACCAGATATTCCCATGGGATATTATGTGCCTTTCAATGTCATTGAGATACACATGACCTACAAGCTTCAAGAAGGTGGGATCTCCAGGATGCATCGGTACGACTGCTACCGCATTGTCACGGGACTGTACAGAGCCAAAGCACTGGTCTACCAGAGCACAGCTGGCCTTCATCCATAGCCATCTTGATGAACTCTGATACCTTTCTGACTTCTGTGCTTCCACTACAAGACAGATCGGGCCTCAGCAAGAATCCTGCCCCAACTTTTGGGGTAATTTCCAATGGCATACATATATATCCCCTGATTCACAAACTGGGATGATCCTCACGCGGTATGAGCTCTTGGATCTCCATAAATTATAAATTACACCATGCATAGTATACCTGATTCTGGAAGTTAGCACAATCAATAATAACTGGTCCGGGTAGGCATCACAGAGCGCAGAAACAAACTTACAAAGGGAGATTGGCGGGCCGTCGGCCCGACGGCTCACTGTCGCGAAAAGAATCTTGTGTTGTTGCGAGGCTTCACCTGGCCTCCACCCGCCAGCGGCAAAGCTCAGGGTTGATAGCGCCAAAAGTCAACACAAAGACTGGCACATTACTCACAAAGCCTTCGACAACATGTCATCGTCTCTTCCCGCGGGCTTCACGAGCTTTCCCGTGTCAAAATTCCTCACCATTACCACAATAGCACTGCCCTTGCTAGCCGCCCTGACCTCCACCAAGTACATCTACTACTTCTCATATTCGCCCTTCCTCAGCGAGTACAGGCAGTTCTGGCGTCTCCTCACGTTCCAAGTGGCATTCGTCAATGAGAGTGAGGTTTTCCTGGCAATGGTACTCTTCTACCAATACCGCAACTTGGAGCGCCTCTACTCCTCTCACAAATACATCTCGATCATCGCCGTCACATATATGTACACACTCTTGACGGTGTGTTTGCTTACCGCAGTGAAGTTCTACACAGGGATGACGTGGCTCAACTCTGTCGCTACAGGCCCAACCAGCATTCTGTTTGCACTCCTTGCACAGTACAGAGACTATATCCCAGTGATGTACAGGTTCGAAATCTACGGGTCGGGTCAACACAAGATGGTCCTCACTGACCAATTCCTCGTGTTCTTACTGAGTTTCCAAATCGCAATCACACAAGGCCTAAACAGTGCCAGTATGGGCCTTCTTGGGTGGATCATTGGTGACTCTGTGTCAAGAAGCATTTTGCCTGGAAAGAACTGGAGACTGCCCTTCTGGAAGACATTCACACAAACGACAAATCCAAGACGTGAAGAGACTCCAATTCCAGCTACTGTCAGACAGCAAGAGGAAGAAGAGGAGGCTGCCACCGAGACCAGACCTTTGGCTAGCCAGTTCCTCGATACTTTCAGAAGATGATATAATTGGTGCTGCCATTCTGGTGATAGCCTGCTCTATATGCACTACTTTAGGACTCATGATATTTATTAACAAGCTTTAAGCCCATGTAGAGGTGTTCACAAGGGCTTGCTATCAAATCAGCTCTTGAGCCGTCATTATCAGTTGCACGACCTTCTGCAAGCCGAGGAGCCAGTAGAAGTATCCCATTGAGGAAGGCATGTAGCCTATACCAAGAAGCTCGCCTACGACCTTGAAATAAGCACGTTTGATGCTGTCACATGTACTAGTCTAAAGGATACATGATACATGATGGCCAGAGACTCCTTGAGAAGTGGATTAAGAACAACTATCACTACCACACTACCGCCACCACCACAACAACCACAGCTAGACAGTTCCTTTCAAGACGCCAGAGTGCAAGCAATTATGTGTAGTTCTCTTCAGACAAGTACAAGTCATCTTCATACCCATCGCTCTCATGGTCTTCAGTAGACTCATTGTCTGAAGCAGAAATGTGATCGGACACTTCATCGCCTTGTTTATCTGCGGTGTGTCTTGGGAACAACCCAACCAAGTCCAGAACCGCTTGGGAGTCGCCCTGCTGTGCCCTCTCTAGACCAGTCATCAATCGATTGTAGCGAAGCGCCATACCCTGAATCTCGTGCTCAAGAATTCGCTTGAAGTTCTCCAAGTCCTCACGGAATTCATCCAAGAGGCGTTTCTGGTGGGACTCTGAGGCAGCCAATGATGTACCTCTGTCCTGGAGAGCACGGAAAGTGGATGGGTCCACCTTTACCCAGGAGTCTTGAGGTGATCGATGATGGTCATGGGGTTTCGCAGGTTTCGCATCTGCATGGGACCTGGACAGTTTGGTTTTTTGGCGAGGAGGTTTGGTAGTGGCACAAACAAGTCTCTCATGATATGATCTGTAGTCATTTGGAAGATAGTTCGTGTGGTTGCCGTTTCGGTAGAGTGGCGTGAAGGTGTTTCCTGGCCAGCCACCATCAATCTTTATATCAGGCCCACCTGGCGGTTGGCCATGCTCTGTTTGGTGATACGCGCCTGTGGTAATATTGGTTGCATGTGCTCCTGGTGGCAATTTCCATTCAGTAGTATTGTGTAAAGTCTCGGTTCCTGGATGGTGCTTTGTGTGGGGGAGACCATTGATAGCCGATGATCCATGGAGGTTCGAAGCGCCGTACCGATCAAAGACAGGCTGTTGCAGCGGAAATGGCACAGAATTTGGGGAATCAATGGCTGTATGTGGTTTATGTGGGGTGTTCAACGTTATTTGGCCCATCAGTGGACGTAGAGCCGTTTTTGACTCCTTCTTGAGGGCTGAAATCTTTGGGGATGCTGTTACATGACCTTGCTTGTCATGAGATGCGTGCAGTGGATCAACGGGCAGTCTTTTGGCAGTGTCTTTGTTCACAGGCGGGATGTACCCTGATGAAGGTTTCTTGTCTGGCTCAACGCCGTTCTGTCTGTAGAAAGAGGGGCCATAGCCAACAAGAGGATCACCGAGCCACCCATCTCGTTCAAATCTGTTCAACCTGATGTCTTCGGATGACGAGCTCTGCGTTGAAACCGGACTCGAGCACGCCGTTTCTGAGTACAGCATGACAATTTCAATATTCCCATCTGATGTGCCTTCCATGACCTGAGCGGCTCCTGGATCAAGTGTTTGGTTTCTGTGCAGCCCTTCTTGACCTCGACCGACTGTGTGTTCTTCGTGCAACCCTCTAGAATCTCCTTCTCTTCGACTGGAACTCACCTGCATCAGAGCAGACGCCGTTATGTTTTCAACATTCGTGTTTTTAAATTCACCATCTTTTCCTTGATCTCCAGAAGCTCGCCGTGACGGGGCGTGTCCATACCTCGAGATATCCGACAATCCTGATTTGACCTCGTATGAAGTGCCACTTTGCTTTGCTGGTCGAATTCCACGTGAGTGTGGTTTGACAGGAGAAGGCATAGAAGCTGAGGAAGAGACTTTGAGTGATGTGGCGAGTTGTCCCGGTTGGATAGACAGCGAAGTTGCGAGGTAATGTTTGGTGCGTCCATTGCCGGCGGGGTTGGGAGTGAGTGCGAGTTGTGACCTCGTTCTCTCAGCGTGCTCACTAGCCAGTACTCTGAGAGTGAGTGATTCCGGCTTGGAGGGCAGTATGCGTATGTATCCATGAGGTCCAGTGGCACTTGAATAGTACTGTTAGCATCTGTAGTTGGTGACATGGTTTCCGAGATTGAGATACGCACTGGTCATTGGAGGTCGCTGTGGAACACAGCATGGGAGTTCTTGAGCTCTGTGGAGCCACTTGGTTTGGAGTAGAAGGTTTGGCCTGTTGCTGATGTTGGGGCTGGTTTGGGTTGCGGATCTCTCCTTTGGCAAAGCGCTTGGCGGCGTGTGAGAGTTGTGACATCTTGTTGGGATAGATAGCTATGGATGATGATATTTGGGAAATCAAATGGATAGAGTATGTGAAGAAGGCTGATAGGCTGAAAAAAAATTGAAACTTTCAAAGCTTTGATCTGTCACCGACCTCTGGCACCGGCAATGCGGGTGGCTCTCGTCTTTGTGGCAGATCCATGATCGGGGGAGAAGAGAGCACCACCTCGGAGCACCGACTTATCTCCGAAGTACAAGACGGCCGAAAAAGGAGAAGGACATCATCATTCAAAAGTCATACTTATCGTTTGGGTCAATCTTGAAGATCTTGTCTGGGTTGAGAATCTTCTTGGGATCGACAGCCAGTTTGATCTTTCTCATCAGATCAACAGCCGATTCGCCGAGCTCTTCCTCCAGATACTTTCTCTTTCCAACTCCAATCCCATGTTCACCAGTGCACGTTCCCTCATTGGCCAGTGCTCTTCTGACCATGCTTGCACTGAGGTCCTTCACAACACCATACTGCTCTGGGGTGTAGATTAAAATAGCATGGAAGTTTCCATCGCCAACATGACCCAAGATTGTGAAGAAGACCCTTGACCTCCTGATCTCAGCCATTGTATCCTCCATCAATTGTGAAAGCCTCGATATTGGAACAGCAACATCGGTGGTCCAGACCTTGACATCAGGAGAAACATGCTGCTTGGCGTACTCAATTGATGACCAGAATCCGATCTTGCGTGCCTGCCACAACTCATCTGATTCAAGTTCGTTGCGAGCGTACTGGAAGGACAACGAGTTGTTGGTGGATGCAATGCCTTCAACTTTCGTGATCAAATGCTGCAGCATACTGTTGTCGCTTCCTCCAAGCTTGATGAACAAAGTAGGAGTCTCCGCCCACTTGCGCTTACACTGTCCTGAGTCGTTGATGACACGGATCATGTTCTCGTCAAGAAGTTCCACCGCGTTGACTTGAATTCCGTTCTGGATCAGAGATGTGACTGTGTTTGTAGCATCAATGATTCTTGGGAAGCTCACCACTGAGACTCTCTCAAACCTCGGTTTCAAGTGCAGTTTGACTGTGATTTCAGTGACGACACCGAGAGTGCCCTCAGAACCAATGATCAGGTTTGTCAAGTTGTATCCTGCACTCGATTTTCTTGGCCTGTTCTTGGTCTTCACAATGGTTCCATCGGCAAGCACAACAGTCAGATTCACAACGTTGTCCTTCATAGTTCCATATCTTGCAGCATTTGTACCAGAACAAGAAGTGCCGACCATGCCTCCAATATCCGCACCTGGACCCGGGTCTGGTCCAATCATGTATCCATGTGGTTCCAAGTAGGCATTCAGATCCTGCCATCCAACTGCCGGTTGCACTCTGATATCCTGATCCTCCTTGTTAAAATCAATGATGCGGTCCATCTTGGAGAGAGAGATAACGAGGCCTCTGCGCGTGGAGATGAAGTTGCCCTCGATGGAGGTGCCACCCGAGATCGGCACAATTGGGACCGAGTACTCGTTGGCAATCTTCAAGATCTCGGAGACCTGCTCCGTAGAGTCTGGGAAGACGACCAGGTGTGGCTTCTGGTGAGAATTCGGGGAGTGTGTAGAGTAGTCATTTGAGGAATGCGAGTCGAGCTCAGACTGGTCCTGCGAGTACTGGTCCTCGTTGAGAAGCGCCTTGATCATTCCGAATGCCTTGAGCGTGGTGACAAAGTCTGCGTACTCTGGAGGTGGGAGGTCCTTCAATGGAGTCGTGGAGCTCTCTGGAAAGGCGTAGGGCTCCGGCTTCTCCTGGTAGTGACCGTAGTAGTAGCCGATTCCTGTGCCAGCCGCCAAAGCCGTCACGGTGTACAACGAGATCACCTCAGTTTTGGACGAATTTCCTGTGTGGTGATGGTGATGTTTTGAACGAGAGAACACTCGCACTATGCTCTTAAATGGCGCCCTCCTGAACATTGCCGCCGTTGTCCTTTGTTGTTGTTCTTTGTTGTCGTGCCGAGATTTGCCCCGCCAATTCTGAAGGTGCTTTAAAGCGGGCGCCATATTGGTCCACGATCCATCAATGCCAGCCGCCAAACTTCTTGCCTACGACACAGTCTTATAACAAAACGAACATGAATTTCAATGCTAGTAAACTCTTGGATTACCGGAAAATAACGTACACCCTTTTTATTTGATTTTAATACATTAGTCAAAAAGTTTACTCGTCGTCCTCGTTCTCCAAAACCTGACCGGCAATACGGTCCAAGTCTCTCTGACCGTTCTCAGAGATTCTTCTACCACCCTTTGGAGAGATTTCAAGGACTCCCAACTTCTCAAGGGCCTGGAGCACCTTTCTGTTGACAGAGCCGGAAGCGTCAGCGTGCTTGGCTGGTCTACCACCTCTGTTGATGGCACCACCGTAGAGCTTGTTCAAAGCACCAACACCGACCTGCTTTCTCAAGTAGATGTGACGAGCAGCAGAAGCAGCACGCTTGTAGAACCAGGTCTCGGACTCCTGTGGTGGCAACTCGTTACCAGCGGAGGTCTTAACCAAGTCGACGTAACCTGGGATCTCCAACTTACCCTGACGCTGCAAGAACTGAGCGTAAGCGTTGATGAATTCCTGAGCTGGAACGTCCCTGTTAGATTGTTAGTAATCCGATCAGCAAGCTGGTGCAAGAGAGTGGCAGTAGATGGGACATGGGGATAGAACATGGAGGAGGAGCATGGAGTTCTTCAATTCGTTGTTGATGATCTGAGAATAGGGCAAAGCTTGGTCATGGAGGGTTTCAAAGTGGAGGTGTTGCCCAAGATAAATATCTGTGAAGTTTCAGGGATGATTCAGTGGCTGTGGCTGTATGTTGGTCCTTGTGAAGCGGAGTGATGTTGATGATGGTCACTGGGTGAAATGGCACTACGGGTCCATTAACCCAGTCCTCGTTCTCTCCAAGTTGCCGAGGCCAGTGATAGATAATCTTGTTCTGTGTTGTGATGACATCTCCTTTCAATGAGGGATATAGTCCTTTGGATTCGTGATCGAGACTTGATGTAGTTGGTGGTCGTTCTTTGATGCGATGAATGGATGGCTCCTCCGTGGTGTCCCGTGCGCTCTCCCATTCCGGTCAAATGTACTGTCATAATATATCTCTCGTGTCTGTGGAAATCACGTACTTAACAGTAACACCGGCCATATTGATGAATGCTATGTTGTGGTTAACCCCTTTCAATGCTGCTCTACCGGTGGAGTCAAAAATTGAAAATTTGTTTGGTGAGCCAAACCGACGTGTCCATACCGATTTTTCGCGCCCACGCGCCCACAAGAACTGAAAAGTTCAGCGGTTCAACGCGTTGGCGCAATGTTGGGAGGCGGTCGCGAACCTCTAAAATGGTGGTGTTGGGGTGTTTTTGCTAAGTTTCGCGAACTGGACTGCGTTTTGATAAGGGCTTCAGACAATCACGTGCGGCAGAGTAGGGCAGTCAATAGATCAGAATCGCCTTGATAAGCGCGGGGCACAGTTGTGTCACACAATTTTGTGCATAGGTTCACGTCTGTAGGAGGACTACATTTACTGAAGCAACCAAATATCAGACTGAGTGACCCGGAACAGCGAGTTGATATCTGGATTCTAATTTCTCAAATCTCAAAGTATGAATAATATTAATCATGAGTGGTGCAGTGAGTGGCATGTATACTCATATACCACACATGTGTAGCCAGCAGCTAAGCCCACAAGGCTGCACAAGCTGTTCAATGCCCACGGTAGATGAAGCCAGAGGGATATGCAAAATGTTTAAATAGCTTGTGAAAAGTCTTTATCAGCGATCTGAATTAGTTTATTGTACTTGCATGACTTTTTAAACCTGTTTACTTGGTTGTCTTCTTCAGCCAACCAACCACAGACGTGATAGGAGCTCTCGATGGATCAAAGATGATTTGAGCATGGAAGCCACCAGCATCCTGAACAACGTTCTTCTTCAAGCCAGCAATGTCGATCCATGCCCTAAGGTCTTCGGAGAGAACTTCAATGCTTCCATAGTACACAAACACCTTGTCATCCTCCGGAAGAGCGCTCTTCCAGTCGAACCCCGCGTCCTTGTATGGGTTCAGGGAGGCGTCCTCGCGCTTCTTCCCAGCGTACAGTCTTCCAAAGTCTTCCAAAACATTTGCAGTGAGAATATCTTTCCCATTGAACTCAACGTATGCGCCCTCATGCTTTGGAGCCAGGTTGACCCAAGGAGAGAACAACAACAGGGACTTTGGCAATGCACTCTTCTGCAATGGCTGGGCGCCCTCATAAGGTATCACCGCGTGTCTGAAAAGCGTGAGACAAAGATGAGCTCCTGCAGAGTCTCCAGTAAGAAGAATGTTATCACATATCTCACTCAGTTTGTTCAAGGTTCTCGAGAGCTCGTCGACTGGAGCGGGGAATGGCTTGTCGACGGAAACGGAGTAGTCGAGAAAGAGCACGGAGAGTCTGTCGTTACCAACCTTGTCGTAGAGAATCTTCCACCAATTCAAGAAGATTGGAAAGAGTCCGTACACGTATCCTCCTCCATGGTTGCACACGACAACTGGGTCGTCTCTGGTTCTGTTCTTGGCCTGGATGAACCATCCAGCGCGGCCCTTCTCCACGCCCGGGACGTCAAGGATCTCGCCACTGGGGCCAGGATACCCAGCAAAGAACTCCATGTTCTGGGCAAAGCTCAACTTGGGAGCGTCCTGGCCTGCCTGCTTGATGGATTCGCTCTGAGTGTTGCAAACCCCGAGGAAGCTTCCGAAGCTCTGTGCGTAGGCTGCGTGGTCGAAGTTTGATGGGTCAGTGACTTGTGTGACCTTCTCTGTGAGCTCTTTAATGGACATTGGGATTGATGTTGAAGCTCATGATGACTTCTGTGCTTCCACTTGAGCGGATCAGCACTCCTTTATATACACAGCTTCGGTGGTTAGTACGTGTGTATCTGTGATTTGTAATTTGCCCTGTAGTCCTGCAGTACGGTGGCTTCGGTAGATCGCGAACCTGCTCGGTGAGCTGGAGGTTCTTACAGTTCTAACAACCGATATAAACAACAAACTCCAACAAAAGCCATAACTATTGACGATCTGTCAATCAAATGCTTGAGCGTCTGCCCTACGAGGTTGCTGAGATTATTTTACGGCTGCTGGATCCATCACTTGGGCGACAGCGTCCGAAGTACACGTTCATTCCCAGGACAAAGGAACTACAGACGTTATCACACGTCTCTCGAGCATGGCGAGACATCATATTGGCAGTTACGTGCTACTACACGTCCACAGCAAGACTATATGAAACTGAGAAGATTGATGCTACGCAGCCTGGGCTCGAATTCATGACAGAGAGGGCCAAGATGGTGGTGAAAACGCTAGGACCACACCACAACATTGTGAGAGAGCTTGAGGTCCACGCTGGCGTTGACTTTGAGATCATTTCCCCCTTTGAGAACATCAATGCATTGACTATACTTGGAAATACGGATCTGCAACCAAAAGACACAATTTCTTTCCCCAACCTTGAGTTCTTGGCCATGAAAGTCCCATCAAAGAAGTTCACCGTCACCGCTCTCAACAACCTTCAGAGGCTCGACATTCTGATTGATTCGGATCTAAGTTACGACTCACTAATGGCTCTATGTGGTCCTAACATTGTGCAGTTGAACGTCACTAACCGAGGACACTTGTCTTCGTTCAAGTTAGAGCCTTTGAACCTCTTCATCTCCCAGCTTCGAAAGCTGAAGAGGCTCTCCTTCAGGAAGGTGTTCTCCAAGCGCTCCACACCAACAGAACATTCTGCACCAGCACCCACTGAAAATTTCTTCGATGTCATTCTCCATCTTCCTGAGCTGTGCTCAATTGCAGTTGACATTGTATACTTCAGAGGAGATTCTTGGTTGGATTGTTTTGACACTGTCTTGGAAAAGATTGAATTTGAAGAGCATCGGTCACGCCCATTGAAAGTTTCACTCGTTGAGCCAAGTCTTGCTGATGAATGGAGTCCTCGGGAGCTACGTGGTGTGGTTGCCTTTCTTGTGGTGCTCTCCAAGACCTATACTGTGACTGAGCTTGAAATGATTTATGGCATCCAAACAGAGATTCTTGTTGAGACACCAACATCCTGCTTCCTGACACTTGCCGAATACATTACAAAATCCGACATGCTCTTCCTATATGATCTGACAACGTTTTCCATGATGATGGCCTGGAACATCACCGATGACTATGAGATCTTCCACTGTCAGCAAGACCATCCATTCGGAATCATGTCCTACCACAGGGACAGTACATTTTCTCCAAACTACCGCACTACAGAGAAGTTCATTTTGCAGAGAACTGCAAACAGCATTGTTCTCATCAATCAGCATCAACAGTCGCCATATGTTAATGACTTTTGGAGCAGAGAGACGATCATGCAACACCTCGTCAAGTACGCGGAGCAGAAGAAGTGGTCTTGGGTCTGGGATTGACGAAGTGATATGAAGGAAAGTCTTTATATTGTTATAATGGACACGAATTCATCTCTATGAGTTGCGTAGAACCTCTGATTGTGGGATCACGATCTCGCGTAAGACGGCTTCGGGCCCCGAATGGAAGTTGGCGCGGCTGTGAGCCCAAGAGAGCCGGTGCGGGGTAAAGTGACAGCTCCCTTCAACCATCGCTGCAACACATTGCCTTCATGACCAATTGGTGCGCATTCAGGTAAATCACTCAACAAATTATATAAAGAGAGCTCTTGCCTCGTGCTCAGTGTTGGTTTTTCTAGACTGGCTGATCAGCTAACCCAAGCAACAAGCACGATGTCTACAATCTCCGCTAAGGGACAAGAATCACTCAAGGCCATCATCGACAAGGCCACACAGGACCCTAAGAAGGACATTCCAGGTCTCTTTGTTTCCATCACCAACAACAAGGGAGATGATCTGTTCACTTACACCGCCGGATACACCGGTCCCGACGCCTCTGCGCCAATGACCACCGACAACATCTTCTGGATGGCAAGTTGCACCAAGATCGTCGCCACGATTGCTGTTCTCCAGCTCGTCGAGGCTGGTAAACTGGATCTTGACGATGGCAATCAGCTCGAGTCTCTTCTTCCACAGCTCAAAAACTTGCCAATTGCAAAGCTCAACGACGATGGCACCATCACTCTCACGCCTAAGAAGAACAAGATCACACTCCGTATGCTTCTCTCACACACTGCTGGATTTGGTTACTCCTTCTTCAACTACACCCTTGAGAAGTGGTCCAAGATGTTCAACATTGATGATTTCAGCTTGTCAACCGAGCGTGATGTGCAGTACCCACTGTTGTTTGAGCCAGGTACAGACTGGGAGTACGGTGTCGGTATTGACTGGGCTGGTGCTGCGTTGGAGAAAGTCACAGGTGAGAAGCTTGGAGACTACATCCAGTCCCACATTCTCAAGCCATTGGGAATCAAGGACTCTTCACTCACTCCAAATGCTGAGCTGATCTCCAAGCTGGTCAACATGTCCGCCAGAGACCCAGAGGGAAACTTGACCAAGCGTGACCACGCCATGCTGAAGGTAATCAAGCAGGACTACGAGACCTTCTTCCACTCTGGAGGAGCTGGACTCTTCTCTCGCCCATCAGAGTACGTCAAGATCCTTGCCACAATCCTCAACAACGGTACTTGTCCACGCACAGGCACCAAGATCCTCTCCCCGGAGACAGTTGCCGCCATGTTCCAGAACCAGGTTCCAGAGTGGCCAGACATTGGCCGCAAGGGAATCCCAGACGCCATTCCATCATTGACGAACGCCATCCCGGAGATTTACCCACAGGGAAACGCTCCACAAGGATGGGGCCTCTCCTGGTTCTTAACGCTTGAGAAGGGCGCCACAGGCCGTGCTGCTGGAACCGGGCACTGGTGTGGCTTGTCAAACTTGTACTATTGGTGTGACAAAGAGAGTGGAATCGCTGGTATGGTTGGTGCTCAGATTTTGCCATTCGCTGATGCAAAGGTCCTCGGTACTTGGGTCGAGGTTGAGAGTGCTGTGTATGCCAACTTGGAGTGAAGCGTGGAGCTGCTCGTGATCATGTGGCGTGGGCCTGGTGTTCACCGTTCATCCGAGCTGAAGGATCAACACTCTTACCATCCCGCTCATGTATCGTGTTGGATGTGACATATAAGATATGACTGGACAAGAAGTTGTGGCACAATCTGTAGGGCCTGTTTGATGGTACGCTTTCTAAAATCTGGGGTGGCCACAGAGCTCTGTTTACACTTCAGGGGTAGGCCCCGAGCTCGGCTTTGGCAAACGGGCCGGAATTCGTGAAGGCCGCGAGTTCCGGGGTGTGCTGACCCCCGCTGACATTACGTCGCGCTGTGATTGGTCAAAATCGTGCTGACATAAGCGAACACCCGGACATCCCAGGAAATGCCGTCATGCGCAAACTCGAAGCCAAAAAGGACCAAGGGGCCCACCTTCTAACATCAAACCACACCCGTCACCAACCACAACAACGCTCAAATCAAACAATTTACCGCTCGATCCACACTTCTAAGGCACCCACGGAGCGATTCTAGAAGCTACAAGATTACCACCCGTCATTTGTACTCTTTTCACTGACTACACCCGCCACGCTTTCACCCCCACTCACAACCCGCCGAGTGACTGATTCGCCACAACTCACACACAACCGCAATGCTGAGAGCTCCAGTAACACGTGGCTATACGCTACTCACCAGAAGTGTGTCCAGCTCTACAAACGCCGCTAAGAGATACCTTCAGACGGCGCCTCTCGCAACAAACGACGTGTCCTATGTTCCATACAAGATGGCGTCCTCTTCAGCTTCCTCGCCGGCAGAAGCAACACAGTCCAACGGCTGGTCAAGACACTCATTGCCATCCAGAAGCTTCAAGGACATTCTCAAGAAGTCCGAGAAGCCAGCAGAGACCAAGGAAGCTGCCAAGGAGGCTGCCATTCCGGCACCGGCTCCACAAGAGGCCGCCCCAGTGGCTGAACCAAAGAAGAAGAGAACAAGAAGAGCTCTGAAACCACGTAAGGCGCTCATTCGTCTCTCACCAAACGCACTGACACACCTCAGGGGTCTCCTGGACCAACCTACACCACAGATGATCCGCATCGGGGTCCGTAACCGTGGATGTTCAGGACTGACATACAACTTGGAGTACATTTCTGAGCCAAACAAATTCGATGAGATTGTTGAACAGGATGGAGTCAAGGTTGTTATCGACTCCAAGGCATTGTTCTCCATTGTCGGCTCCGAGATGGACTGGATCGACGACAAGTTGAGTTCAAGATTTGTCTTCAAGAACCCAAACTCCAAGGGAACTTGTGGATGTGGTGAGTCGTTCATGGTATGAAATCTTGAGCCCACACGAGCTTCAGTTATGACCCAGTTTCTTTGCATCAGCGCCGCAGACGCACTTCTTTCACACATTCTAGAGGACTGTTGAGCAGCCCCACACATGGCATTATGGCATACCACTTTTCGGTGGACCGTTTCTTACGGTATACGGTTCAGTTATTTATTTGGGTTAATGATATGGATTATTACGACTATCTAACACCAGTAGGTCTCCTTCGTACGGCTACTCCTTTCGTAGCGCTGCACTCTCAAAGCAGCTCTGGAAAGTCAAGGCCAAAGTCGGAGTCATCGAACTCGGCCAGCTTGTTTCTAATCAGTTCGAGTTTCTGTTCATCGTAGTGAATCATGTCAGCAATCATCTTTGTCATTGCCACTTGGTTCATCTTAATCTGTGTCTTTTCGAGCTCATTGACGACTGCGTGATCATCATCGTCCTTGAAACCTTTCAAGGCAATGTCATCCTCAACGGGGTGATAGTACAGTCTGTGTTTCTCACAGAACGCACGGAAATTCATGGAGGTGGCTCGCTCGGACATCGAAGAACGTTTTCCTGGTTGAACTTTTTGTTTATGTGCCCTCTCAAAGAGATCGTCTGCTTCAGACTCATCATCACTGTCTTCGGAGTCGTCATCGCGGAGGTTCATCTCGTCATGACCATCATTCTCATCAACAAGGCTCTCGTCAGGCAAGTCAACTTGATTGAGTTGACTAAGGCGATTGAACACATGTCCAATTATCATTGCGTGGTGATGGCTGTTCAGGTTCACAAATGACTTGTGGTGCACGTTGAGTACGTAGAGAACTGAGTAGGCAACATCCTGCGGGAAACCCTTGATAGTCTCTCTGTGCTCTGCACTCAGAACAAAGGAGACTTCATCCATGACACGGTCAAGATCGGAGTCATAGAATGGTATGGTCATATCAGTGCCTCTAAGGACTGCACGAGGGCGCAGCTGGTTTGAGTTGGTAAACAGAGGGAAGAAGTTGAATCCGTGATCAGGCTCTGCGAGGGGCAGCTGTTCCACGGGTCTCTGGCCTTCGTTCACCCGGTTGTCCTCTGTATCCACATCTGACTCTTCCTCTGAAGAATCAGAAAGGTTTGAGAGGAGTTCAAAGTCATCTGGGGCTTCATGGAGGTCTGGCCTCTTTGGGCTGGGTTGATCGATCTCAGCGTCACCAAGCTGTCTCTTCAGATTAGGACGCGTATCTTGATCCTGGGCCATTGATGTAAGCTTTCAGTGTACTTAATAGTTGTCGATGTTGAATGATGGTTATGTACTGGAGTATGTAGAAGGGAGATAATTTTCAGCAGATCTGGGATCTCTTTAAGGTATATTTTCTGTCCCGCCTGCATATCATGAGAAGATTTCGCTAGGGTGGTGACGCATGACATGAGAGGTTTTCCTGCATAGAGAAGATTCTAGAGCTGGCGTACGATCTGTGGATTAGACAGTAGGAATAAGGCAGCTTGATATTAGATACAAATGAATATTCTCGGTTCCAGGTTAGAGTGCTGATCACTAACTCCTTAGTCCTTCTTTCCCGCAGGTTTTGGCGGTCTCGGTGGTTCCTCCTCCTCATCTGACTCCAAGTTCAGACTGTCAGCATCACCACCAGTGGATACGTTCTGATAAGCACCAGTATCGCCATCATTCAACGACTGGAGATCATCAAGCTCAAAGTCAGCTGCATTCTCTGGGTCCGTTGGGAGTTGTGACGAGGCAGCGAGCATGTATGAGTACTCCGTTGGTCTCCAGAGGAAGCAGATCATGTTGAAGATGACGTAGTAAACCAGTGATGGCCAGAAGTCCAAGAAGAAGAAACGAGATTTCCAGTGCTGTTCAATGAGCTCTGTTGTGGACATGCCGATGAAGATGAATGAGGATATCACAATACCAAGGATGAGAACGAGGAGTGAGAAGAAGATAATGCGGAACAGTGACTTGTACATGTCCAGCTTAATCTGCTGCTTTTGGGAAGCCAAGAGGGCTGTTGTAGCACTGAGCGACTTCAATGTGACCACATAGAAGATACCTGTGGTGATGACAACAGGAAGGGCAAGGAGAGACGCCCATGAACCTTCATCTGCAGCTCCTGGTGCGGAAAGGTAGTTTGTGATGATATAGAGAAGGGAGAAGAACAAGTGGACCCCTGCAAAGATACGACACTTGAGCATGAGCTTTCTGTCAAGCTTTGGGTAGACAATACCATATCCCAATGCGATGACAAGCAAGAGGAAGAAAGAGAAAGTGAACTTGATGGAGTTCATGATGGAGACAAAGACCATGTAGACATTCACACCAGCATCAGAGGATCCCTTTCTATTCATCAAGTCGTAGTAGCCCCAGATCATAACGGACTCCAATGTCAAAAAGACGTAGAAAGCTCCAATGTACTTCTGCAATGGCAAGACTGAGTGGCGGTTCTTGTAAAAGTTGAAGCCATAGTAGAAGAAAGACAATGCATACATGATTGCCAATGCCGCATAGAGACTGAGCTTTGGGAACTCTGCTGCGGCCAAGTTACCGAAAGAGTTCCTGAAGTTGACCGTGACGGTGAAGTCCGCATCGAACTCGTTGTAGACCGCGACGCAGTAGTATCCGGTGTGCTTGACCATGTACTTCATACCATCGTCACCCACTTCAGTAATGCTGAATGAAAGAATCTCAGACTTGTTTCCCTCATAGTCATTTGTCAAGAACATGCCCTCGTGTGTGACACCGCAAAGCCCAAGATCAATAGCTTCCGCGTCACAGATGTACTTAATGTTCCCGTCGGCGAGTGGCTTTCCAAGCAAATCAAAGTCCTGGTACTCAAAGATCATGACGGCCATCTCAACTCCACCACCTTCTCCTTTGTACTCTGACATGTCCGTGGAGATGTATGGATTCACACTGCCGCCAAACGTTGACTTGTCATACATGCCGGAACACGCCTGTCTGCGTGTCGCCGTCAACTTCTCCTTGTTGGCGGAGGCTAGCGTTGCAGCAAACGCCAGGCCGGTAAGGAAGCCTGTGAACTTCATTGTGTAGCTGCCAGTTGACTTGATCCAAAGGATTGGCTTGTTTCTCGTGTTGAGGAAAGCAGAGGACACGCGTGGCTCCGAAATTTCCTGACCGCACGCGCCGAGCCTCAGCCTTGTGTACAGCACTGATCAAAATTGCTCAAGAAAGGCAGCAAGCGGGAATCGAATGAAGATCAGTATTACATAAGTCACTCGAATAAAATTACGTCAGCAAAGCCTCGCGAAAAGAAGCCGCCACCGCGAAAAAACGAGTGAGCGCAAGGCCAAAGAGTTCAAGCCGTTTTATCACATCTCCAAAAACACGTTATATCCAACCAACCAGACGGGCGGCTCATCTGGGAGTCTCTCCATCGGATTCTTCATACAGGAATACTTCGACCGCCTTTTTTGTTTGTTCGAATCGACCACGTCTTTCACTCTCAGAGACTCCAAGTGACACACGGTTGAGTGAGAGCAGGACTCCACATCAAGTCTTCGAAGAACAGCAACAGGCCAAGATGGCGGACGATGGGAATGAAATTGTCGATCTGACAATGGACGAGTACGAGGACATTCCCGAGCCACCTCTTCCCAATTCACAGATCACTATCACGCTGACTGATAGCACCAAAGAGAGCACAGCTGAACCAGCGGATGCCGCAAACATGGAAGATTCAGGGAGTTCAGAGACGTCACCGCCTCCATTGGAAGAACAGAGAGAGATTATCCGGGATCTCTTGACTACAGAGAATCTTGAGGTTGGTATGCCACTCTATGTCGTGCGTGCGTCCTGGTTTGATGCCTTCCTGAACGGTTCCTTTGAGAGCGACGCCGATGCGCGTCAAAAGATTGGACCCATTGACACGGACGGAATCATGAACGAATCTGGTTTGTTCTGTGACCAAAACCATACTCCATTGGTATCTCTTCCTCGCGCCGTTTTTGCTACTCTCTTTGGTTGGTATGGCCTGGTGGATGGTTGTCAAGCTATCTCCACGCCCGCTGTTCAAGGCCCAGACGGCCAGATCTGCCCAGAATATGTCAAGCCAATGTTCTACCTCCACTATCTTGTTCCAGAGGGCACCTCCATACACTCATACCATGGTTCATTCTCCGTTCCGTTGTTCACAACGTCCTCTTTGAACAATATCCGGGATGTTCTCCAACGGGCAATTCAAGTTGCAGACTCGAGAGAACACTTTTCACAGGAACCAGACTACTTGCACAAGAAGTTCCATTTGTGGGTGATCAATGATGCCAACGAAGACTCTCTCAAATACCACATCACACCGTCGACATTCATGAGTTTGCAGACCAAGGTTCTCGTCAAGAAGGAATTCTATGAGTACACTCTTCAGAGCGCAAACATCTTGTGCACGCACATTGTCCTCGAACAGAAGCAGAACACGTATACACCCCATAAGACTGGATCTGCTGAGAAACGGGAGCCTTACTGGCCTTCTATGTATGCACTTCACTTCCCTCCTACTCCTTCAGATGGCCGTATCGGGTTACAAAACTTGGGAAACACATGCTACATGAACTCTGCTCTCCAATGTCTTGTTCACATTCCAGAGTTAACGCATTACTTTCTCTTCAATTGCTATAAAGAAGAACTCAATCCAGACAATCCTTTGGGTATGGAGGGAAAGGTTGCACAGAGTTTTGCCAACTTGATCTACAACTTGTTTGACAAGATCCCTAACAGAGGGACTTCGTTCACTCCAAGAGACTTCAAATCCACAATTGGCTATTTCAACCAGATGTTCTCAGGGTACCAGCAGCAGGATTCGCAGGAGTTTCTTGCATTCTTACTTGATGGTTTGCATGAGGACTTGAACAGAATTGTTGAGAAGCCATCCACAGAGAAGCCTGAGTTGAACAACCATGATGATGCACAGAACATCGTCAAGATCACAGAGTTGGCAGAGGAGAGTTGGAAACAGCACAAACTGAGAAACGATTCCATTGTGATTGACTTGTTCGTTGGTATGTACAAGTCCACTCTTGTTTGCCCAAAGTGTGACAAGATCTCCATCACCTTCGATCCATTCAACGACTTGACTCTCCCATTGCCAGTGGATGATGTTTGGACTCACAAGATACATTTGTTCTTGGAGGATGGTCCCATGAAGTTATTTGAAGTTGAATTGAGCAAGACTGCAACGTATGGTACTTTGAAGACTTACGTGGCGGAGAAGTTGGGTTTGAATGAGGACCACTTGTTTGCTGCAGAGATTTGGAACCACCAGTTCTACAAGAACTTTGAAAGTCAGTCTTCAGGATCAGCCTACATGCCTATATCGTCTGTGATTTCTCCCGGAGATGTTGTTGTCATGTATGAGGTTCGTCATTCAAAGGGTGACTTGATTGTTCCTGTCTTCAACACGGTCAATCCTCCAAGCAACATTCCAGAATCTTTTGGTGTGCCTTTTTTCATCAGCTTGGCTCCAGAGGAGTGCAATTCATTTGGTGTTATCAGGCAGAAGTTGGAACACAGATACGAGCAGTTGAGTACATTCCACTACTTCTCCAAAGTTCGTGGTAACCAGGAGGGCAGGAAGTTCACGATGAAGGATTTCCCACAGTTGTCACAATCAAGCCAAGATGGTTACGAGTCTGATGTGTCGTTGGCAAACCCAGAGATGTCTGGTGACTATGCTTTCACTGTCAAAGTGTTCGATTCTTCCCGTGAAGTGAAATCCAGAATCAACATGAGACGGACAAGACACATCGGAAGACCTTCATCACAAGGCTCATCCTCTTCTATGACGTCCGGAACGCCATCTGAGGAGAAGCTTTGGACTCCTTCAACAAGCAACAACTTCACCAACTTGCCAGAACTTCTTGACTCATTGAGTGAGCGCAAGAGAGCCTTATATACATATGCTAAGAAGCTTGATGCTGACAGCTCCAACGAGTTGGGAGAGCTCATTAACCATCCAACGTCTGCTGGTATTGAGGACTGTGAGGATCAGTTGGTTGATCTTACTGAAGATGGAGAAGTTCTTTTGAGAGGCGCCGACACGGCCATTGAGAAGTCCGACTTGGTCAAGCCAGATTCAAAGAGTCCATCGTCGAGTGGGCCATCATCTCCTGACATGGATTTGGAACCACTGACTTCCAGTTTGATGCTCCAGACGAACAGCAACCACGATACCCCAGCTTCCATTGTTGAGCCTGAGTCTCCGGTTGAACATAAGGGTCTCATTGGTGCACATACTGCTTTGGTTTGTGAGTGGGAAGCTGAGCTCTTTGACACTTTCTTTGTTGGCTTGGAAGATGAAGGAGAAGATGGAAAGGAGACATGGTCAAGCCCAGAAGAGATCTCCAATCCAGAGGTGGAGGAAGCCAAGAGAATCAGAGAAGAGAAGAAGGGAGAACTCTTGACGTTGGACGCTTGCTTGAAATTGTTCTCCAAGCCTGAGGTCTTGGGTGACCAGGACTTATGGTACTGCTCCAACTGTAAGGACCATCGTCGGGCTACAAAGCAGATTCAGATTTGGAACACTCCAGACATCTTGACCATCCACTTGAAGAGATTCCAGAACCAGAGAAGTTTCAGTGACAAAATTGATGCTGTCGTTGACTTCCCAATCGAGGGCCTTGACATGTCCCCATATCTTGCTTGCTCTGTCGAAGACAAGCAGGGCTCCATTTATGATTTGTTTGCTGTTGACAACCACTATGGAGGCATTGGAGGTGGGCACTACACTGCATATGTCAAGAACTTCATTGACAATAAGTGGTACTACTATAACGACTCAAGTGTCAGACCTGCTGACCCTCAGGATGCTATTGGCAGTGCGGCCTACTTGTTGTTCTACAGAAGAAGATGTACGGAGTTCTTGGGGGGCTCCAAGTTTGGAGAGATGCTCGACCAGGCCAGACAAGAGTACGAGGCACATGAGAAGCAACAGTTGGAGAGCCTTGAGAGATTCTTCCAGGAGAACAACGACTCCAGTGATGACTCTGCTGACATATCCAGCGAAGATGATAGTGATGTTGAGTCCATCTCTGATGACGATGGTGAGTACGAGGAGCGTGAGAAGTTCGTCACTGCCAACGATATCAGTGAGAAGCAGGTGAGCGCTACAACGGTGGCCAATGAGGCCGATGATGACTCCAGTGACAACATTTCCATTCCAGTTGCATCTGAGGATGATGACGATGAAGGTGCTGTTCGTCGCAAACAACGCCTGCTGAGTCGTGGGAAGCCAACAGACAGATCCCAGTTGTTTAGTGACCCAGTTGTGATGGATTCACCGGCTCTTGTTCCAGGTTCACCACCCTCAGATGACGACTGCTCTACCTACTCTGCTCTTACGAACGCACCAACAACGCTGAGATGAACTGGCTAAGTACTAAGTACTGTGATCTGTGATATATCTGATGACCGTTTAGACCTATTTGGACTCTTTCTAGATACTAAACACCCTTTTGCTGGAGAAGCAATTCTTTTCACGGGCACGAGAGCCGAGAAGGTGCGGGGAAAGGTGCTGCCTTCTTAACTACCCGCGAAAATTACCTGATTGGATCGTTGCCTCGGCATGTGAGAATTTTGTTTACTTTTCAACGTCGACGCGTTTATCTTTGCCCCTATTCTTCTCTTCTTCTACAACACACTCGTTCACCAGGTCAGGACCAGAAACACACACAGAAATGTCCGGTATCCCTCTCACTGTGGGAGCTCCTACGATCGAGACTCCCTTTGGCGTCCATCTCTGGCCCATCTTCAACCACATTGCCGGTGTTGTGACGCGTGGAAAGTTCATTCCAGATGAGTTCCGCTTCGTGGAGGGTGAGACCTTTTTGTCCACCTTCACTCCTGTTGCCACTGTCATTGTCGTCTACTACACCGTTATCTTCGGTGGTCAGGCCATCTTCAGACGCTTCGACCTCACAGCATGGAAGCTCAACTTCCTCTTCCAGGCGCATAACTTGACACTCACCATCATCTCTGGTTCCTTGTTGCTTCTCATGCTTGAGCAGCTTATTCCAATTTGGTACTACCATGGCCTCTTCTATGCCATCTGTGACATTGGTGCATGGACTCCACAGCTTGTTACCTTGTACTACCTGAACTACCTCACCAAGTACCTCGAGTTTGTTGACACTTTGTTCCTCGTTGTTAAGCGTAAGAAAATTATCTTCTTGCACTCCTACCACCACGGTGCTACCGCCTTACTCTGTTACACACAGCTCATTGGAACCACATCCATCTCCTGGGTTCCAATCACCTTGAACTTGGGCGTTCACGTTGTCATGTACTGGTACTACTTCCTCGCTGCCAGAGGCATCAGAGTCTGGTGGAAGCAGTGGATTACCAACTTCCAGATCATTCAGTTCGTCTGTGACTTGGCCTTCATCTACTATGCATCCTTCGTCAAGATCAAACACGACTGGGGTCTCTTCGGCTGTGATGCCGAGCAGTGCATCAACTGTGTTGGTTCCACCATGGCTACCTGGGCCGGTGTCGGTATTATCTCGTCTTACCTCGTTCTCTTCGTCTTGTTCTACATTGACATCTACATCAAGAAGGGTAAGAAGTCCAAGGTTGTCAAGAGAGTTGACGGTTTCGGTAACAAGATCAACGAGTACGTTTCCATTGACCTCAAGAACGTGAACACTCCAGAGCCATCCCCAGCTCCAGGTTTGAGAAAGAGAAAGGCTTAAGCACTCTCAGATCATAACTCAAGAGCCCCCCTCCCCCAAAAAAAATAAAACAAGAAAATCATACCCCACCATGACCCTACGTTTGATGACTAATAACTGGATCCCGATACATCTTTGTCACTTCTCATGAACAATGTTCTAATCACGTTGACCTCTTCTCACCATCAAATCACATGACATTACAACACAGCCAGCATTCGGAAGGAGGTCGCCTTTTAACTTATAATGTACACTATCTTTACTGAAGTTGATTTGTAAGTGATTTAATCATTCATTCAAGCATCGATGTCACGATATTGTCACATCATTGTTTGAGTATGTGCTCTGATCTCAATCTTGCTAGCTTCAAAGCTTTCTTCAATTCATCCTTTTTCACACCTCCAACAATGGTCAAGGAAGACATGCTCTTGCCAGACTTGTCAAGCACAACTGATACCGTCTTTGTAGCAGTTGACTCCTCTTCTTCGCCTTCAATGTCAGCAAGCAGCACACTCTTTGAGTCAATGTCCATTCTGTCCTCCTCCATGACGGTACCCAGTGCCTCCTGATTGATATCCACAACACCAAAGTTCGATGAATATCCGATTGCCTCCTCGTTGAGCTTCAATGGATCCTTCTTCAACGCGTCACATGTGATCTGGTACTGTTCCCTCACTGTGCCAAAGTTTCCCCTAATCTTGATAGGCACCTTGATGTCCGCCGCATTCTCATCGATGTAGGCTCGTGGAAGGTTTGTGTTTTTCAATGCAGTCATTAGTGCGGCCCACACGATATCAAAGAGTGGGCCAGAGCGGGAGAACACCTTGATCTTGGCATACAGCACATAAGTCCATTCTCTCTTTGGACCCAATCCAAATTCATCATCACCTTCAGAGCTGTAATAGATTTGTTCTTTGCCGTCTTCATCAATACTGCGAAGGCCAACTTTGACCTTCAATGAATCTTTGCTCAAGATCCCTGAATGTAGCACTGTCTCGTACAACTTCTGTGAAAGGATCATTTCTTCATCTGTAGGAGCTCCAACGCGGCCTCTCTCGACTTCAACAACAGGATAGACACTAGCAGCATCTTTAAGTCTTCCCTCTTCTCTCTCAATCTCTGCCGCCTTGTCCTTTGCAAACACTGCGTTGACAGCCTCTGCGTCCTCGTTGATGACCTCTGCAGGCAAGTCCTCTTCCAGGATACCTCCAGTGATAGTACAGACAACAGTGGATCCGCCGGCTCTCAAGACAGAAGATCCCAAAACCTGAGAGTCTCCCTTAACGCCCTCTTCGCTGTATCGTGAGAGAGAGCCTGCTGTTGTGTTGATCTCACGGAACTCTTCAAAAGTTCGCAGGTTTGGACGGATGCCAATGGCAAGGTGTCGCTGCAGTGAGAGCTCTGGAGAAATGCGTGCGAGAACCTCTGGTGGGAATGAGAGTGGATGAAGTTCTTCGGACATTGTTTGGTATGTCTTGTGTTGGTTAAAGATGAAGAAAGTATGGATTCCAGAGCTTCTGATGAGCTTTTGCAATTTAAAAATTAATCGTAGCCTAAATATCCCAATTTGGAACTCTTCCGAATATAGCCAGATTTTGAACGGGGACACACTCCGCCCACTATCGCCGCACTGTACGCTTGCTCCTCCGAATAACGGCGACCATCTCGGGTTCATGACCAAAACACCTCCAAGTCGAGCTGTTTAAAAGCGTATCACTTCGCTCAGGAGCCCATCTTGCTCTCCTGCTCCAGAGAGCCCCACAATAATCACACATTCCAGCCATGTTCAAACGTCCCTTCACCAGGTGGATGTCCACTTCTGCTCCGAGTCCGGTGGCGACTCCCATTAAACGCTCCAGATTTCGTCCTTTCCTGCTCTACACATCTGGAACTGTCGGTGCTCTCTATCTCGTTGACCAGTATGCTTGGGACTCTGCCATGTCTCGAACGCTCCATGCAATGGCTGTTCTCTCCACGATCGGGCTGGACTACAAGATCAACTTTGATGCAGAGAAGGACATGATGGCACTTCACGAGCGTAACGCTGATAGACTCTTCAATTTGCTCAATGAGAATAAGGGACTCTACATCAAGTTTGGCCAGAACTTAGCCAATCAGGCAAGTGTGCTTCCCAAGTCGTTCCAGGAGAAGTTTGCCAAGTTGTACGACTCTGCCGCCACTGATCCATGGGACAAAGTTGAGACCATTTTGAAAGAAGATCTTGGTCCGAACTACGCTGATCACTTTGAGAGTTTTGACAAGAACCCAATTGCTTCTGCAAGTATTGCCCAAGTTCACCGTGCTACACTGAAGACGGGAGAGAAGGTTGCTGTCAAGGTTCAACACTACTACATCCGCCATCAAATCGCTGCAGATCTTTGGACATACAGGGCATACATCAATCTTTTCTCGTGGGCTTTCGATGTTCCGTTTGGGTTCATGGGTCGCTACATCAGTGATCGTCTGGAGGAGGAGGTTGATTTCAACATTGAGCTGAAGAATGGAGCCAAGGCGAAGGAGCTCATTGCCAAGGATGACTACCTCCGCTCGAGAGTCCATGTCCCAGTCACATACAACGACATTTGTTCACAAAGGGTACTCATTGCCGAGTGGTGTGAAGGTGAGCCTCTGTTCAGATATGACGAGCTCAAGACTCGCTACGACACAACAGATATCATGAAGGTGTACTTGACTCTCTTCTCCAAGATGATCTTCCAATGGGGGTTTGTCCACTCTGATCCACATCCAGGAAACTTGCTCGTCCGCCACAAGCCATCCGGTGCACAGGAGCTCGTCCTCCTGGATCACGGTCTGTACGTGACGTTTGACGACAAGCTGCGCCACGAGTACTGCACGCTATGGAAGTCTTTGTTCGAGCTGAACGAGAAAGAGCTGAAGCGGATTGCGATCGCCTGGGGAATCGGCGATGAGCAATCAGATATGTTTGGCTCGTTCGCCCTGCTGAAGCCATACCACAAGTCGAGTGAGAAGCTCTCCCAGATGACACGCGCAGAACGCCAGAAGTACATGAATGACCAGTTCAAGAACTTCTTCAAGAATACATCACAGTTCCCGCTCGAGATGATCTTCCTCGGACGTACGATGAGAATGCTCCAGACTCTCAACCAGAGATACCACGCTCCTATCAACAGAATCAATCTTTTCACAAGAGAGGCGGTTGCCGGGTTCTACCTCAACCCGCCCGACGCATCGGCGTCCTCGGTCGCCAGAACTTCAAGAATCCTCAGATACAGTATCTTTGTGCTGATAATGACACTGTCTGACATTGGGTTCTACTTGTCAAAGGCTTCCCAGTGGCTGTTCGGCACGAAGAATGCAGAGGACCTTCTGGTGGAGAGAATGAACAATGACCTTAAGGAGATGGGTGTTGAGAACCCGGAGAACGTTGATGTTCTTTCGGGATGATGATGTGATGACCTTTGTGCATGTACATAACTAGTAGATACAATCAACTATAAATACATTAAGAACCGTGTGCATATTAACGGGAAAGTGACAAAGGAGCACAGTAGAGCAATCTGTTGGGTGTCGCCAGAAATCTCTCCAGAAGGGCACTGGTGGTTGTCTGCAAAAGTTTCTTAGTACTCTTTGCAACAAGAACAATTCCAATATCCTCTGGTGGTGCACCTTTCTCCAAGTACAACGCTGAAGCTCCACTCACCAACGCAGCAGACGACGACGAGCCACTCATCACCATCGTCTCGTTGAAGTTGGTTGACAAACTCATGACATCCACACCGGGTGCAAAGATGAAGTAGTCAGTATCTCCATGGCCATGTCCACCAGATGGGGCAATCTCATCAGTTCTCGTATTTGAAGCTGAGGCAATGATGATGCCCTGGGACCCACTGGGAGCCAACCAATCAAATCGTGTCTTGGAGTTCCCCAGAGCGCCGACAACGACAACACCACTCAGAACCAGTGCACTCACTGCAGCATTGAGAGGAGCAACGGCACTCAGAGATGTACCCACTGATGAGAGAGAGATGTTGATGACAGTTCTGGGAAGGTGGCGTCTCTTCCTGTCCTCCATGGCAAACTCAATTCCCAAGAGAACTGAGCTCAAAGTACCCACACCATTGGACTTGACAACCTGGACATCAACAAGCGTCACGTTCTTCAGCACGCCAAAACTCTTCGATCCAATGAGTCCTGCCACATGTGTCCCATGAGGACTCAAAGGTCCAATCTGCTGTACAAGCCTTGCTCCCTCGACTGCTCTTCCTCCAAACTCTGGATGATCTGTAGCGATACCTGAATCCAAGACATAGACGACAACATTGGAACCATCTGCGTCGTAGAAGTAGTCATGGTCCGTGACGCTCAGCCATGGAAGCCTCGTAGTCAATCGTGTCAAGTGATCTGGTGCGTTGTGTTGTACTTGGATTGTTCTGTTCAGAGGACTCCCGTCTTCAAGCAAGTCATACCTGTGATCAATCTCGAGAGGGATGCCGACGGACTCCTCTGCGGCAACAAAGATCTTCTCATCCTTGACTATAACCTTGATCATTCCAGACAGTTGCAAATACACCATCTCGAGCTCCTCTAGCCCGTATCCCAAGGCGAAAGTGGCGTTCCCGATGACGATGGGCTTGGAGAGTTTGGGATACACCATGTCTGCTTCCTTGGGTCCTACTTCTTGCTGGAATTGGACGATGTGTGTGATACACTGGGCAGTTGGGAGGAGAAGTAGAAGAAGGTGAAGAAGTCTCATGTTTACTCTTTGTTTTGCCTTTTACAGATGACTTGTTTGTCTTTGGCGTTGTTAATGTATTTAAGCAGTACTGTTTCCCCACTCGCCTCTTCTCCACAAACACGGAGATAGGCGCGCCATATTGCATGAGCCTCTCTCTGACTCGTCAATTATCTACTACACAGTTAATTTAAGGTCAAACCAAATGCATTAAACAATATAAATAGTGCGGAAGAAACAAATAAGACCAGTAATCTATACAAGAGGGTATCCATACTCCTCCATAGTGCGCTGCAAGATCTGGTAGAACTTTCTTCCAACGCGCTCAAACACCTGGAACTTCTTGAACTGTCTTCTCTGCTCCCAAGCACGCATCTCTCTGTGTTTATCCTCAATCTGAGCCTTGATCTGCTTCTCTGTGAGGTCCGGGTTCTGGTAGAGATCCTTGAAAATGTGGTTGTAGTTCAGCGACTTGTCGTAGCAGTAGTCAATGAACTCCTCAGCACGCATAAGGCCCATATCGTCCTGAGTATAACTGCTTGGCTTCATGGCGTAACAGTGCTTAGCCTCCTCTGCCTGGATCTTGAGCTCTTCAGCCTCGTCAAACACAGACTCGTCGTCGCTGAAGGAGATCTCAGAGCTGCAGTCGCCCATCAGGTTCTCCTCTGGGAAGTAACGGGCTGCTCTGCGTGAGATCACGGCGTGGACCTCCTCAATGGCGGCATCAACGTGGTTGTCGGTGATGCTGGTAACAGTGCTGTGGAACAATGACAGCGTAGAGATGATCCCCTGAGCTGCAGCCAATGGCAGTGCCTTGAGCTCGTCTCTGTGGTGTCTAGTCACTGGGATCTGGTGGGTGTAGAGGAGCTGCTCAATGGCGTCCTGTGGCTTCTCAATGAAGCGGATCTCTTCACCAGTGTGAGGATCACGCTCTTCAAAGTTCCACTTGAGGATGTCGAAGTCCACATCAGCTTCTGGCTGTATGGCGAACTCCTTCTTCATGGCAACAGAAGGGTCCTCAGTGATGTTGAGCTTCTGCATCTGCACCAGAGTGTCGAGGGTCTCCTCGGCAGTCGGTGTCTTGTTTGGGTTGTTGTTCTTGCTGCTGAGCATAGAGCAGTCAGAGAACACGGACTCGCAATCAGAGTCGGAGTCGAAGTCGGAGTCACTGCCCCAGTCTTCGTCGTTAGAGACGTGCTGGTGCTTGTTAGACTCGCGTGGTTCAGCGTCGATGAGTGTGTGCTTGTTGTTGTGGATCATTGAAGTTGGCTGTGGTTGTTTGTTGTTGTATTGATGTTGATGATGATGGGGGGAGGTGACATGGAGGAGGAAGAAAAGATTGGGGGTACCCTCTCCTTTTAACTTCCACCACTGAGAGGATAGCTTCAGATCCTGGATCGTTTTCTTTCCTGCAAGTATTCTTCTCATCCGATCTGAGAAGATTTTGGGAAATCGAGCCAGATCTGGGATGAGAGCATTTCGGGCCCACTCCTCGATACTGGACAATAATTGGAGTAAGTGTTTGACTGTCAGAGTTTCCTTTATCAGCAACTCTCCAGCACCTACCTCGAACTTCAAGCGTCTTTGTAGCTATCCTGGTTGCCTCCCCATGACCCGCTCGAGCTGATCTAGTTGACCTGAGATTATCTCCGACGTCCGGAGATAATCTAGCAACGAGAACAAATAGGCAGCATCCACCTGATTACTACAAATGACAAATGTATCTGTCTAGAACTGTCTAGAATAATGCAATTGTGGTTATTTATTATCTTCTCAGACCTTGGACATCTCCTCCAACGAGTAGTCCAAGATGAAGCTCTGCTCAACGAGGCCGTCAACACGGGCGTAGTGACGCTCGTTGTATGGCACAAGAGAGTCCACAAATCCCATGAGTCCTTTGATATTAATCAATCTCTCTGTGCTGTAGCTCTGTAGCAAAGACTTGATGAGTCTCTGTGCCACCTGGAAGAAACGAGCGTTGACGTTCCACGTTCTGGCACGCTTGAACAGCAGCAAGATCTGATCATCATTGAGCGTCTTCATAATGCCATCAAGTTCTTCTCCCAAAATCGAATCGGTATCGTCTTCTGGACAGGAGGCAATGGAGTTCTTCAACACGTTGTACAGGTTCATTGGCTGGTTGAGCGTCAGGGCCAAGAGGAAGGCCTCACCCCACTTACCAGCAGAGATGTAGTTCTTGAGACTCTGTTCTTGTTCAATCTTCAATCTCTCGGCCTCTTCAGCCTCCTTGTTCACCTCCTCAGTGTTGTCAACCCACATCTGGAACACACCGTCCGCATCGGCGGTAACAAACTCGTCTCCGTTGTTCTTGACCACAACAGCCCAGATTCTGTTGGCGTGCTTGTCAAGGGTGTCAATGCACTCCTCAGTAGAGATATCCCAGATCTTGACGAGTCCATCAGCACCAGTGGAGATGATCTGCTTCTCTCCATTCAAGAGCTCGGCTCTCTGAACAGCGTTGGTGTGTCCTTCAAAAGTCTTCAAACATCTGAAATCATCCAGAGACCACTGCTTGATGGTCTTGTCACCAGATGCAGTCAACAGGGTCTTGTCGTAAATGCTGAAGCGGATGTCCCAAAGACCACGCTTGTGTCCCTTCAAGATTCCCACACTCTCGCCCGAATCGAGGTCCCACACTTTTCCAGTCTTGTCGTAGGAAGCGGTGGCGAAGAACTGGTCGTTTGGAGAGATATCAAGGGCATTGATGTCCTTGTCGTGTGCTCTTCTCGTGTACTCCGAAGTTTTGATCAAAGCAGGAAGCTCACCGATCTCTTTGGCCTTAGGCACCTTCCACTTCTTCACTGTGAGGTCGGCAGAAGCGGTGAGGATGAACTTTGGGGATCCCTCAAACGACTTCTGGATGGCAACAGCTGTGACAGAGGCAGAGTGACCACGGAACACGGCGTATGCCTCAAACTTACCCTCCTCTTCATCCCAGTGCCACAAACGGGCTTCGTTGTCCTTGGCGGCAGTGGCAATCCAAAGACCATCAAACGAGGCATCAATGGCATTCAGTAAGTCCGTGTGTCCTTCAAGAAGCGTCACGTCCAATGGGGCATTGACTGGATCCACGATACGCAGAGCAGGTGCATTCGTGGCCAACGCGAGGAGCGAGCGCTGTGGGCCACAGTAGCGCATGTCTGCGATTGTGCCGTGGTTTCCCGCAAGTGTTCTCTCAACTGGGATCTCCATATCCTCCTCGATCCCTGTGGTGTCGATCTCCATGAGTGTCTGGTCGCTGAACACGACAAACTTGGTCTGGTAGTCCGTGGGTAGCACGCCCACGATCAGAAGCTCTTCAAGTGGCTGCTTCGTCGATGTGATGTTTCTCCCCGTGGAAAGATCCCAGATCTTCATCACACCTTCTCCTCCAGCTGTGTATGCAATGGTCGTATCCTCTTCGTGTACAAATCCAACCGCCTCGACTTGTTGTTGCGTAGAGATTGTCTTTTGAACTTTCCAACGTTTCGTGTCCCACATAAGGAGAACATCATCACGGCCTCCAGAAATCATGACACCGTCATTCATGGCGAGTCCTCTGACAGTATTGGAGTGCTCAGTGACTGTTGCAATAGCTCTTCTCTTGACAAGATCCCACACTTTGATCATACCGTTCGAGTCACCCGAGAGGAGAATCCATTTTGAAGAGTTGAGGACTCCGTGGAAGCAGAGCGCCGAAACAGTGGCACCGTGGCCCTTAAGTGAGTGCGTGACGAACCCGTTCTCAATATCAAAGACAATGATTCCTCCATCAGCACATCCAAGAGCGAATAACGTCGATGTAGAGTCTGCAGCACAGACATAAGCTGGAGATGGAAGTCGATGAGCTTTGACACATTCGCCAGAAGCGACGGAGAAGATGCGGAGTTGCTGACTCTGGGAGATGACACCAAGATATGCTCCATCTGGTGTGATCTGCATGCACGTAATAGTCTCTCCATCTCCCTCCAGACGGTGTAGTGTGGCGTTTGTAGTGATATCTGTGATGACGATGTCCTCAACCACTGCTGTGGCAAGGATGGACCCGTCGTGTGACAGCGTCGCCAGAGCGCCTCCCACGTAAAATGGAGCAAGCTCAGTGGATGTGTATGTCGTCTTGAGTGACATGCTTTTTTGGAGAGAGCTAGAACGCCGTTAAGATGGTAAAACTGGTGCAAATCAGGGAGAAATGCTCCTCACAAGCGCAGTACAGAGTTCAGAAAAAAAAATTCGCGTACTCGTGTGCCCGCCACTTTTTGGCAGATGCGATGAGCTTCTTTCGTGTGCTCCTTATCAACACTTCTACTCCGTCTTTTTTTGGTATTCAAGTCCGAGCTACGTTTGTAATATGATTTAATGATATGCAATTATTAACAGCCGTGATTTACAGACAGCTACCCCTCACTCCTTCACTCTACAACCTGCATCACTCTCTCGAACAGAGTCTCAAGCTTGATGGTGTTGATGCTATCGAACAACGTCACAAACGAGTTGGAATCCAAGATCTTAGTCGAGCTCATTTCATCCGTGTTCTCAATCACCTCTCTCTGTGTCACAGTCTTAGAAGTTGCCTCCGCCTGGGCCAAGAGCACACTCATCTCCTGCTCGTAATCTCTGTGTTGGTCAAAGTCATCATCCGTAGCAGACAGCTTGGAAGACGAAACAAGCCCAATTCTGGAGTTCATGTCAATGAACAGGAAGTCCTCGTCGCCGTTCCAGTTAACTGCCGAGATGTATGTGTCGTGATCGGCAACGTAAAGCGGCGTGATCTGGTTTGGTGAGAAGACAAAGATCTTGGCCTGGCAGCGCTTCGTCTCATGGGAGTAGTAGTTCACTGCTAGACAGATGCTTCCGCGTGTATGGTTGATTGTGATGAGGTTGCTGGAGTTCTTGGTTGAGCTCACCGCCACGACAAGTGGGTTCTCCTCCAGCGTCAGCAAGTTGATGGTCTTGAGACATGTCGAGGCAAGAATGACAAGCGTTTGGCCAACAACGTGGAGTGCACGGATGGTGGAGCCAGCAATTCTCGTGAGTGATGTGGCTTCTGGTGTTGTGATCTCCTCGAAGCTCGTTGTGTCAATTGGAGTGAGTGTGTCGTCAAAGCCGAGGAAAATCAATGAAGAGTCAGGGGACCAGGCCAAAGACACTGATGTAGAATGAAGTCCAGTGGATGGCTTGAGCTTTCTCAAGGACCACGCTTGAGCATTTGGCTGTGGACGCCAGAGACGGACGCCACCAGCATCGTCAGCGGAGAGGAAGGCAAGTCCGTGGAAGTATGTGGATGGTGCAGCAATGAGAGAGCGCACTGAAACACCAACGCCGTGAGGGTTGACGATCTTCGTTATGAGCTCCCAAGATGAAGATGATGACTGTGCTGTGTTCAGGTGCTTCTGTGTCTCAACAAACTTCCAGATCTTGAGCACACATGTCAGGTCGTTCTGGGAGAGCAAGTTGTCAATCTCTCCGTGATGGTGCTCTTCCACTGTAGCAAGCCACTTTCCATCTGATGTGAATGCAAATTGATTCACTTCCGGGTCCAAGAGCTTCAACTCAGATCTCACCTTTCCTGTCTGCAATGTATCTGTGATCTTCTGGACGGATGCCTGCTCGCTCTTGTAGAAGTCAAACACCTGGAGATAAGCACCATGAGTGAAATAGAGTTGCTTTGTGGTTGGGTGCACTGAGAACGGTGATGTGAAGTCATATTTGAGTCTCTGTGGGTCCAGTGTCGCATCCTTGGCGTAGAGTTTGTGCACCTTCTTCAGAGCTGATAGAGGAGTGGAGAAAGTCTGGCGTGGGCCTGTCACTGACAGACGAGACTGCAAGTCGGCAGAGGAAAGAACAAGGAGCTCGTATTGTTCATGATGAGCATCCAAGCGAATCGTAAGTGTATAAAACTCGTCAGATGGGGAGTCAATGTCTGTGATGTCTCCAGAAAGACGTGGAAGGAACTGCTGCTTCTCAGTATCCAGTTGCCAGAACACAAGAACGCGCTCAAGACCACCAGAGAGCAAGTAGCGCCCATCATTTGAGAATGCAAGAGACTTGACTGTATCAATATGCCATTTGAGGGCTCTCATGGATGAGTCTGGGAAGATGAGCTGGATGACACCGGTCTGGGCGCCAACTGCAACGGTGCCATCGTTTGAGAGAGCAACCGCTGTGATGTGCTGTTTGTATGGATATGGCGTCACTGTTTTATCCCCTGACGCAACGTTGAGAGTGACGATCTGTGTTGAGTTATCTCCTGGCTTTGTGACGAATGCAATGTTTTTCTCGTCTCTTGAGATGGAGTAGAGTACTGATGACTTGACGCTCGATAATGTGGCTGTCTCCACCTTCTTCCCAAGAGTGTAACGGACGAGCGATCTTGTGTGTGGGTTATCTGAGCTCTTTCCCGTGAGTGTGTGAGCGGATGCCCCATCGAAAGAGACGATTGAAAGGAGCGAATCGTCCTTGGAGAGTGGAAGCTTGAATGATTTGGTCACAGGCTCTGTAACCTTCTCACGCCAGTTGATCACAAGCACCTTTCCAGAGACAAGGAAGGCCCAAACAAGATTCTCATTCTCAAGATCTTGTCTCAATGCAACAAGTCCATCGAGAGAAAGACCGTTATCAGGGGTGAACTTGAGGGAACGAACGCATTGGCGAGTGGAAAGAAGGTATACTCTCAGCTGGTTGTTGAACGGAACAATGAGATGGCGGCCGTCTGCGCAGAGAACTTGCGCGTTTCGCAGAGGCTGTCCTCCACCAACAAGTGATGTCTTAAACTCTGCTGTCGACATAGGCATAACTGCTGTGGTGGAACTCCAAGAGCAAAGAGAGAAGCTCCTGACTTCAGGGACTTGAGCTCATCTCTTCACAAAATTTTCGAAGAGGCCTGGTACGAGCAACACATCGAACGAGTTCGCGGATTTCGCGAACTTTTCTATTTTTCTTTTGCCGCCACATTAGAAAATTCTTCGGACCAACTATCACTCTCTTTGAAGGCCAGCAAACGGGATATACCACAATGATTGTTCCAGTGCGCTGTTTCTCGTGTGGAAAGGTATGTGGAGATCTACCAGTGATGATTTTCTGCGCTGACTTTGGACCAGAAATGACTGAGTACCGATATCAACTCATGACATGACATCACAAGAACCCCCTGAAGGACACGATAACTAACAAGCGGCACAGGTTGTCGGTGACAAGTGGGAGCAGTACATCGAGTATATCGACGGTGAATACTCTGAAGGTGAGGCCCTCGACAAGCTCAAACTCAAGAGATACTGCTGCAGAAGAATGATTCTCACGCACGTTGACCTCATTGAGAAGTTCCTCAGATACAACCCATTGGAGAAGAAGGAGAACATCCTCGACTAAGCGTCTTGAACTCGTCGAGGAGGAAGTCATGTGTTTTGGAGAGCATGAGAAGAAGAAAAAGTGTATTATAGAGAGTTCGTGATACACAAAATGGTCACGGCTATCCCAGATCCCATCATGAAACTTAATGAACAAATTTATTGGTAAGGAATTCACACGGTTGTAGCTGTCGGTGGATCTACTGAATTGATTTCTCTAGATTCATTAATTACATTATTACAGGTATCTATCATGTAAAGTACTCAAACAGACACAGCGCGTTGAAGTGTTCTCAATCTCATCACAGGAGCATCACCATCGTTCTCGTCGTTACACCACTGCTGAATTTCTTTGAGGATTCTGGCAGAGTTTCTCATATCCTGTCTCCACTCTTCGTTTCTCATTCTGTACTCCAAAACTTCGCAGCCCTCAATCAAGACCGGCTCGCCAATGTACTCACGCATACGCTTGAACTCCACGAGTGGGGTCACGTTAGTCAACGCGAGGACATGTCTGATCTCCAAGACTGTGAGGCGGGACAAGTATCCCAACTTGATGATTCTTGGAAGTGAGTTATCCGTCAGTCCGGCACAGTTGTTCAACGAAAGGCGAGTGATGGAGTCACTGCAGCGGAGAGCAATATCCCAAAGTCCACGGTCTGTGATGGCACAACCGGCAACACCGAGGGTCTCCAAGTGCGTGTACAGCGACAATGCGTGTAGTGAGATGTCCGTGATACGTGTAGTGTGTGTATGACGGCCCAAGTTCAAGGAGAGAAGGCCTGTGCAGCGTGAAGCCAAGTGTGTGATTCCCTCATCGGAGACAAGTGCACAAGCACGGAGATCAAGGTGTTCGAGACGTGGGCAGTGCTTGGAGACAAGCTTCAAGAATGTGTCATCAACAGCTCTGGATCCTGGTAGGACCAGCTTCTTCAAGAGAGACCCACTCAACATTGCCTGTGTTGGAAGGATCTTGGGACAGATGTACATCTCAATCCACTCCAAGTTTCCCGAGATGGATGGTGCAACGGCCTCGACGTCTTCTTGGATAGCCTTAGTGAGCTTATGCATGACAAACAGCTTAGTGTTGGACTTGGATCTCGTGAGACGGCGGCCCTTGGCGTTCTGAACAAAGTTGTCCCACTTGGAGTTGTCTGAGAAGAAGAGCTTCGTAGATGCAACGTCAGATGTCACACGGTACCACATCTTGTTCACAAGGAGACAGCTGTAGAGGGAGTTGACACTTCTCTGGAAGCTTGTAACTGGGTTTCCCTCCTCGTCCATCGTGGTCTGTTGTGCCTCTTGCCATACCTGGCCTGCTCGTTGTTCATCCTTGTAAATCAGCAATGCGTGTTGATATGATAACGGACGTCTTCTCACTGGAGACTCTTCACATGGAACTGAAGTGTACTCGTCAACATAGCTGATGATCTTGTGCAGAATCTCTGGAATGTGGAAGATGATGTGTGAGAGAGGTTGTTGGGCAATGGAGAGGTTGGAGAGCTGGGCATTGACATCATCGAAAGTGAGTGTTCTGCAAACCTTCTCCGTGGTGATGGCAGTGGCTGTGGTGGTGGAGACATCTTCTTGAGAGTATATACTCAGTGGGGAGATGTCAAGGCCCTGAAGTGGAGAGGATGCTTGATCTGGTGAAGATGGAACAGACTCGTTATCTGATACTGGGGAGTGGAAGATCCTCGTTGGAGATGTGGAGAAGGCGTTGGTGAATGTGGTGATGAGCTTTCCCCTCTGCTTCAATGAGGAGCGTGATGACTTCTTCTTTGGAGTCTGTGGTGGAGTGAAGATTGTGGATGCTCTTGGCGATACGCTGTTTCTCTTCAGCGGTCTTGAAGATGAGGAATGGTGCTCCTCTCTGACTCTCTTGATGGAACCAACTCTGCTGAGATCCATGATGGCGATATTGTTGTTGTGATAGTAGTTCGAGAGCAAGAGAATATGAATATCAAAGGAATGACGGATTAAATCTTTGGTGCAAATGAATGGACGTCAACGCAACTTAATGGTGACAATGAGAAGGACCAGGGATCTGTATCAGAACAACGTGGAGTTTGTGGAGATGGAGTGTGAGGAGAGAAATGAAAGATGGTGGTGAGCGGGGGATCCCAGATGTAGTCCTCTCTCGGTGTGTATCGCAGAGCTTCCTTAAGGAGTGATGAAGCGGAGTGAATGGACAAGACCTCAACCAGACGAAGCAAGATGGAGTGCGAGTGCTCGAGGAAGCAGCGGGAGCAAATGGTTTTATAGCGAGCTAGCTCCATGCAGGCGGGACGCGAGCTGGCTTGGGATTGTTATGGTGTACCAGCTCCATGGCGGCCCTGGGAATTTTGTTTCGGAGAGAGCCTGCCATTTTGCTGTGCTGAGGAGCGTGCCTTTGGCTGTTTGAAGGGGGGTGGCTGGCTGTTTCCGCGGCGAGCTGGGCCTGGCGCGCGCACACTGAGGACCCCTTGCCGGAGGGGCTGTCTCTGGCTCGCTTACGTCCCATTTCGGGGTATTTCAGGGGTGAATAATTACTACATTGGGAAATTGAACTTTAGGTGAATTTTCACCCTAAAATGTGTCAGATAGTGTGACAAAATCGCTGTTAATGGAGCTTGGAAGCTAGGTAGAGCCCGCGACTCATAGCACGCCTATATGAACTCGGATAAGACTAGTGCAATTGCACTCTAGGTCAATCATATTAGATATCTTCAGGTGACAATGATAGAAGGCTTTTTTGGCCACATTGTGTGTTCCTAGAAGCCTCCATTGTCAGTACAAACAGCGAGCCCAGCCTCCCAAAGACGGAGGTTGGCTATAGTCCGTTGTCATGGTGATCGTAAACAGCTGGCGCGCGAGGGGGCAGGCTCGCTAAACTCTCGTAACTGGTCCGTTTTGGGAACAACAAAGGGTCTTGGACTCTTGGGATTGCTGGTACATGTTCTGCCGTTATCTGTTGGCTGTTGTTGTCTGTTGTCTGTTGCTGTCGCGTGCCCATAGATAAGGTAATGGCGGGGTGAAAGTCTAGGTGTGCATCGGAGGCCAGCCCTTTAATGATGCTTGTTCTATGAACTCTCTATCTATACAGCGTATACACCATCCTGACAGGCTGGTAGAGCTCGGGATATGGACTTCGAATGATCACAAATATGAAATGTAGGTAGTCGTTTTCGTTCAGAGAAGGCTATGGAGAGAAAGCCCACCGACAGCATCAAACTTCCCAGTAAGAGTCGGAGCATTGAAACTTTGTTCCGTTGTGTAGTAGTTCTCTTTATCTCAGACCTCAAGCACTGTGCACTTGAGTCTGATTGACATCAAGTACACCATAGTCTCTCACTTGGCAGATCTTGAAAGCTCCGGCCTCCTGTCAACACACCTTCGCAACCAAAGAACTCTTCTAAGTGAGTTCAAAGTTCAAGCTGGCTGCTGGTGGCTCTCACGAAATTGCGAAACTTTCGCGAAACTTCCGGATTCGGACGAATTTCGCGCAATTTCGTCAACGGGTCAGAATTGCCGCACCGCAGCGCAAAATTGACGAAAAACACCAGCACCTCAGCTCATAACAACATCTTCAAGCTCCAGTTATCAACACCACTTCACCACAAAACGCTGGATACAACGCCAGGATACTCTCTGTGCGATTGCCTACATTTGGGGCTTTCTTCAGATCCAATTTTCGTCCTTGCATCCCGTCTACATCCCGTACAACTACACTCTCTTCCTTCTCATCAGGGAGCCAACAACCAAACAACTCAGTTCAAGAACAGCCCACCCATAGGGTCAAGCACAGACTTCGTTTCTTGAGAGACAGCACTATCAATTGGTGTGCTTGCTGTTGCAGTTCTGCCTGGATTTCTCTTGCTGAAACCCCGCACACCGCTACAACAGAGCCATGTCTGGTTACCGGAACCAGCGGCCAGGCTCTTCAGGGCGTCCGCCGTCGTCAGGCTCATACGACAGGTATCACAGAGATGACTACCAGACTCCAAGGTCATCGTCATCGTTACAATCACAGCAATCTAATGCCCGCTGGGGTCAGAATCGATATCAAAGACAGGAAGGCGGTCCAGGTCCGAACAACTACCACAGAAGAGAGTCTGACGGATATCGAGAACGCGATGGAGACAGAGACCCCCTTTCACGAAGAGGGTATGCACCTGGAGGCTATCGTTCAGCTGACCACTACCGCCGTGACAACTATCCGAGTCGAAACGGTGAGCCGCGTTACGGCTACAGCTCATACTCAGGATACAGAGGCAGAGCTGAGCGCACATCAGCGTCAGACGCACCAAGCTACACATCATACTCTGACAGAAGACAGAGGGATCTCATACATTCACACTACTCTCCAACTCAGCGTCCAGCTCAATCATCAAGGCCTGAAACAGTTGACTACGACAACGAGTCCAGAAGAGAGTCTTCAAGCAGACAACCACTTCCACCTCAGTCACAGCTTCTGCACAGTCGTTACTCATCTTCCAGCATGCCATCGGTGAGACCAAGAACATCACTTATACCACAGGGTTACAGAGATGGCGATAATGACGACGATGACGATGACGATGAGGCCCTGGAGAAGGCTGTGAGAAACGCTTCAGAGAGCAGAGACAACTCTGAGACTCCAGACATCACACAGACACACAGTGAATCTTCTGAGCTCCCGAAGTCTGAGGATCCGAAGACTGCAGGTATTGCTGACAGAATTCCCTTGTCAGAGGAACACAAGGAGGAGCTTGAGAAGGCGTCTTCAGATGAGTCCAAGGAAACAACAGCGGAGCCTACAGGCGTTTCATCCAAGACGCAGGAGTCCTCTCTGGAGGCTGTCAAGATTGAAGCTGATACAGATATCAAGCCACAGACTTTTGTTATTGCTGGGCCAGATGCTGATGAGAAGTCGGACGATTATGATCCTGAGGAGGCATTGCCAGTTGAGGAGTCTGATAACTACGAGCCTGAAGGGTTCACAAGAGAAGGAACTGAGGACAACTACAACCCAGCTGATATTCCAATCACACCAAAGAAGGTTCCTGTTGAGCCTGTTGTTCCTGTTGAGCCTGTTGTTCCAGCTGAGGAGACCACTGATGTTGTCATGAAGGATGCCACAGAAACCACGACTGAGGTTGAGGTCGAGGCAGAGCCAAAGGAAGACACTGAGAAACCATCTATTGAGGAATCTAAAAACATCGTTACATTACCACAGCCTCTGAAGTCTTCTGAAGTTGCTCCTCTGAAGGATCCAGGTGCGTGCATTTTCCCGCTGAACAGAGTCGAGCAGAGAGTGTGGGAGTTGAAGAACCATCCAACACCAGAGGTGCGCAAGAGACTTCCATACGTTCTGAAGCAGACTGTGACTAAGCTCTCAGAGTATCCATTCTATGGCAGGAATTTTCTGGTTCACAAGCAGGGTGTGCGCCCTCGTCTCACCAAGGCATTGGCGATCATCCAGACAGAAACTTCTCAGCACAGGGTTAATCTTCTCAGTGAATATTTGAACCGCCAGAAAGATTGGAACGATCGTTGTGCAGACATGGATCACCAACTCGAGATGCTTTATCCAAAGGACGCACCTCAGCCAGAAAAACCAGTGAAGGACTCAGTCATGCCTCCACCGACCTCTCAAGACCGCGGTTCGAGACGTTCACGCCACGGCGATAGCGTTCGCTCAGAGGCGGAGTTCCAGGAAATTCTGAAGACACTTGGCGTTGATGACAGTACTGAAGAGGATCCATTGGCGCGTGCTGAGTCGCTTGCTGCTGAGATTCCTGATATGTATCTACACCCACTGAAGAAGGCTAAGCTTCTGGTCAACGTCAACAATCTGGTGACAGACAAGTCTTTGTGGGCTCAGAGAATCCGCACAGATGCCATTGATACATTTAGCAAGAAGGAGCATGAGATGTTTTGTGAAGGCTACTTGTCCAAGCCTAAGGAGTTTGGTCGCATTGCTGCTTCGATGAACTTCCAGAGAAATGCTCTTGAGTGTGCTCTCCACTACTACAAGACCAAGAAGACCACCACTGACTACAAGTTGTTGCTGGCCCAGAAGAAGAAGAAGGGCAAGGGCAGAAGAGGCAGACGTAAGGGTAAGAGCACTGCAAGCACACCTACGACTGAGACTCCAGCTGATAGTGGTGATGAGCAGTTGAACTTGGAGAACTTCATTCCAAAGGAGGCCATAGAGGAGCTCTACACTGATACGGGGCGTCGTCGCAGAGCGGCTGCGCCTGTCTTTGATCATGATAAGACTGCTGACAGTGAGCTACGCAAGAGATCTTTGGATGGCTCACAAGCTGGTGACGGTGAGGAGAAGGGCAAGAGAAAGAAGACCAAGGGAACCAAGGGCCCTGCTGCAGCTACTGGAAAGTCCATTGCAGGAAAGTCTTCTGAGCATCTGACGAGTTACTGGAGTGTTCATGATATTTCTCGTGTTTCTGAGCTATTGCAGCAGTTCGGCACTGATTGGAGAAAGATTTCTGAAGAGCTTGGGACAAAGTCTGCCACGATGGTGCGCAACTACTACCTCAGAAATGCCGAGACACACGGATTGAAGCACTTGGTCGATGAGTATCATCGTGTACATGGTACCACTGGTGATTCTACTGCCTCTGACCAGCCACGTCCAAGAAACCCACCATTGGGTGTCTTCTCTGCCTCTGCTGATGTTCCAAGCAATGTTCAATACGGTCAACAGCCACCACAGCCAACTCGTCCACAGAATCAGCTTCCACAATTGGTCACGATGCATCACAACGGTCCAACACAGACAGAGCTTCCACTGCTCAAGAGAGAAGGTCCACCGTTCTTGCCGCCATTGAATCCTTTGGTTCCAAAGTTGGAGAGCCCAAGAGTGTTGCAACCTCCACCACAGACGTCTACATTCATGGCATCGCCAGCGGTTGACTCCAGCAGACACATGGTCTCCATCACAAGTCTCTTAAACCCTCCTACGGAGAAGAAGAGCGCTGTTCCTTCCTTCCCGGTTCCTGGAACCTTCAGTCCTGTCACGGGCAAGAGAGAGTTCTACTCAGGCTACAACGGTCCACAGGCCAACGGCGCACCACGAGTGAACATATTGAACGAGATGACCCGCGCTGCTCCATCCTCTTCTTCCGCTTCACCAGCCACAGCTCCATCCAAGGAGGTCCAGTTCAATCCTTTGAACGCGCTGATTGCCGCTGCCGAGGGTCAAGACAAGACTTCTGCTACTGTTGTTGATGCCTCGAGACGCTCTGCATCACCCTTGTCCACACATGTCAACGGCAATGGCTCTTCATTCGCCGTGCGCTCCATCTTGAACCCTGCTAATGAGTCTTCGTCCTCGAATATCAACAAGTTGCTTAACAGTGATGGGACAAACTGATGACCTTATATTTTGCTTTTTGGGGCGTTTATGATTGTTTTGTTATTTTCTTTCTGTTTATTGGGTAATGGGCTGTAAATAAAGTTATTGTATGACTACTTTAATGATCTTGATGGCTTCGTGTAGTGTATATGAGCTCTCTAGTGGTGTGCGTGTGGTGATGAGGGATGGGGCGCTGTGATCAGTGGTTGGCACCAGCCTCGTTTAGCTCCAGGGGGGTCATTTGAGCGCAACACTTGCTGGACACATCTCAAAAATTCATAATATTGGTAGCCAATCAACTCTGATTAGTCTATTGATAGGCTTAAAAACTACACTTGTCTCTATAAATTCTCCATAATCAGATCTCCAAGGGTGCTGCCCCTATTCCCCGCCGTTTGTGGCGTGCGCGAACGCCCGAGAGGAATTTCAGCAAACCTGACACATGGGTCTCTCTCTTGCTCACTGTTTTCTGTCTCCTCTCCAGGGCCTCCCGAAACTTCTATCTGCTACCACTCAGCTACATCTTCCGGCTCTCACATTTCTGCATTCCCCATCCTCGCTTTTTCCCCACAGCAGCTCTCCACTTCTCGCTACTACAACAACAACAAGCATGTCCGAGCAACAGCAGCAGCAACAACAACAACAGGCATACACAGAGCATCCTACGGAGCCTCCCACGATTGAGATTGACGACACAGATGCTGTACAGGCCTCCGAACGGCAGCTGCCACATGTGGTGCAGAACAAGGAGAGTGCGAAGTCGATCATGAATCCATACTCCAACATGTCAAACTACTCCCACGAAGCCACCACAGTCCCGCCATATGTGCTCTACGGCATTGTCAACTCAGCGCAGAAGCAGAAGATCGACAAGGTGGTGGTGAAGAAGGACAAGAACCACACGGTGTACCAGGACCCGTTCATCTCGTCGCTCGGCGATAACTGGAGCACCTTCTTCCACACAGTTGACACTACCCCCGCCTTTGCCGACGGTGTGCTCTTCAGAGACGTTGAGGCGCTCGACCACCTCCCGGACTTGGATGGAAACTGGGGTGGTGCAGAGAGATTGCAACGTTGTTTGAACCACGAAGGAGCCGCTCTCTACGAGAAGGCCTCGCCGAGCCCCAAGAGCTGGTTCTCGTCCTCGTCTGCTTCCAGCGCAGACTCTGATTACACCAAGAGAAGGTCCAAGGCCAAGTACTGGATGTCCACTGAGAAGCGTGAGGAATGGGGGCCTTACTTCAGAAGAGTGTTCTTGTTCAACAACTACGTCCCCTTGTTCTTCCGCATCTTCACCATCATATTGAGTTTGGTGGCTTTGGGGCTTTCCGTCCGCATCTTTAGGATCTCCAAACACAAGGTGCAGCTCACCGACGAGGATGATGTTTCTGCCGTCACCCAGCAGCCAAGTACATTGATGGCCATTTGTGTTCAGAGTATTGGACTGGTTTACCTGCTTTACATCTCGCTGGATGAGTTCAACTCGAAGCCATTGGGCATCAGAAACCCTGTTGAGAAGATGAGATTGATCTTGTTGGATTTGTTGTTTATCATCTTCTCCAGCGCCAACCTTGCTCTCTCATTCAACACGCTCTATGACAGCAGGTGGGTTTGTGCCATTGATGACTACTCCATTTATCCTCGTGTGGAGAGCATTTGCCACTATCAGAAGGCGCTCTGTGCCTTTTTGTTTGTCATCTTGATCACTTGGGTGGTGGCGTTCTCCATCAGCATCATGAGGGTGATTCTCAAGGTCTCATCTGCTTCTCCTACCGGGAGATAACTCTGGTGGCTCTTAATGATGTGTAATGATTACGACTTATGACTTTAGAGATGGTTTTGAGCGTAGCGCCCATGAAGAAGTTGACGCGGTGGGCGGTGTTGGGTGGGGTGTCGCGATGGTAGCACAGCCATATCAAAATTTCAGCTTTTTGTTAGACAAAGTTCCTTTTTATTACATATATGGAAACAACTGCTCCACCAGTTTTCAATTACCTAAGTTTCATCTCAAACCGCCTGCTGGAAGTGCTAAAAGAAGCCACCTAAACTGGACCATCTTTCCATCCGCGATCCGTCGTAAGATACGACGTCGCGAAGAAGAACAAACGCTGGCGACACCTTCTCTGGCAGCCATTCTGGAGTACTCAGACTACACAATATCATCACCATTGAAGTCCCTGTTAAAGATGAGCCAGGCACAGTGGGGAACGACATCACACGCTCCGTACCCGCCACAGTACGCGCCGCGGGCAGCCTTCAAGCCTAGCGCCAGCACCGCCAACGCCAACGTGAACGGGTTCAAGCCCTTCTACAAGGTGACTAAGGCGAAGGCCAGGGCGATGAAGAACAAGCCATATGTTCCCCGCTTCAAGCCCACACAGGCCTCACAACAGGTGGAGACTGTCGACGTGGAGCAGCCTCAGAGCCGACAGGAGAAGATGGCGGCCTTTCTCAGGGCGGCAGGCGATGCGTTACAGCCATGGACGCTCAAGGACCTGTTAACGCTCGATGCACGTTGGGATCTCGTGCACTGGCTGGACTCCGGGCTCAGAAGTTCTGTGAGGCTCTGTGGACCGCCAGATGACGCGCTGGTCGTGGATGTCTGGACACACTTGGCGGATGAGTACACCAGGGCACTGCTCAAGGGCGAGGGGGCAGAGCAGGAGATGGACTTGAGCCAGGTGGAGTCACTGGGACAGCTCTTGCCCGTTGTGGATTCTCATGGGATCCAGGATGTGCACACTGTGAGCGAGTTCAAGCTGCTCGTGTTGCTCAAGGGTGTGCCTCCTATCCTAGTGCACCGCTGGATGGTTGACACGTTACATGAGCTTTCCCAATGGGACAAGATTGAGGTCTACGCGGACTTGATGAAACTCGTGGGCTGGTTGTCCGAGCAGAGCTTGTTGCTCCAGTACGTCCCTGCATCTGTAATCCACAGCACGGTTGCCATCTCGGGATGCCTCAAGGGGCTTACAGACGCTGAAAAGTTCTTGAGAGAGACCAACACCGAGGAGTTGACCTTTGGGAGATGGCTTACTTCCCTCCAGAAAATGGCTACGGTACAGAAGATGGAGTTCTACAAGGAGAGTTCTTGATCTGGTATCAAGGGCACAATTTTGCTAACGAGATCAAACACATATCCAGCAACAACCGCTAGTTTGGAGACATGGCATTGAAAAAACATCTATCCATGGCTAGAGCTGTTGTTACGCTAATGACCATTTATGACACGCCGCTATACATTTCACGGCTCTTTATTCATTCTGGGGTGTCCAAGTTGTCCCTGGAGGACATGGATGCACAATGGCTATAATATTCATGAGTTGAAGAAGGACCTTGCACCTTTGCTTACTCTGTAATCGATGATTTTCATGACGATTTAGGAACCAGTGTAGCGGTTCGTAGCATCAACTACTTGCAATCAGAAATGTTGAAGAGCTTTAATCTCCAGATCTGGACATCGTGTGTTTGACCAGGGACCTGAAACACGCCCCCTTCTCCTCACTAAGCAACGTCATCAAACAGTGGGATGCTATCTGAAGCTCCATTCTTTTGAATAGCCAATGCAGATGCTTTCGTAGCAAACTTGAGCGAGTCCTGTGTCGATGACCCTGTAAAGAGCTGTGTAGTGAACGCTCCGAGGAATGTATCTCCAGCGCCTGTTGTATCAACAACTTTCTCCACTTCGGAGGCTGGGACATACACTGTACCTGCCTTTGAAGTACACAGTGATCCATTGGATCCAAGTGTGATGAGCACAGATTGTGAATTGTGTGTGTTCAGTTTGTGTTGCAATGTTTTGGAGAGCTCAGTGTATCCCTGTACTTGATCCTTCTTGATTGCCTCCTCGAATGACTTGAGTTCCTCGGATGGAAGAATGTCCTTGGCAATGGCAAGTGCTTCACCTTCGTTCACGATGAGAATGTCTGTGTATCTCACCAATGGAGCACTAAAGGAGTAGTATGGCGATGGGTTGTAGACGATCTCCACGTCACCTCTGTTCTCGTGCAGCCACGTAATCACCTCCCTTGTCCCTGGGATCTCATTCTGGAACACCACAACCTCCTTCTCGTTCTTAACTGGGAACAGCTGCACCAGCTCATCTCCAGAATACTTTGCATGACCATTAGCTCCCGCAGTAATGAGGATTCTGTTCTCTCCAGTATCCTTCTCCACCATAATCACCGCCACTCCAGACGCCTCCTTCTCCAAAACGTCAACAGAGGAGGTATCAACCCCAAACTTCTCAAGTGCTCCCTTCAGCTCCACTCCAAACGAGTCACCACCGACCTTTCCCACCATCCGCACAGAGCCCCGGGAGCCCTGGAGAAGCTTAGCCAGCGCAAGCGTCTGGTTCAGGCCCTTGCCGCCAATGTGTGTTTCGAACGCGTCTGCCTGGAAGGTCTCGCCAGCAGCAGGAACACGCGAGGTGTATGACACGAGGTCGTAGTTGAGGGAGCCCACTACGGTGAATTGGACCATTGTTGGGTCTGGTTTGTGTTGATGAGAAAGGAGGTGAAGTGTGGAGAAGGTTCAAGAATATAATTTTGTCAACGTCGCGAGATCTCAACTGTGGGCAGTTGGCTTGATGTGCTACGTCTGGGGTGCTTTAATCAATTGATTGTTTACCATTTCTGATATTGAGGATTTGGGTTAATAAACAATACTGTTTCTTATATAAGAAGTCATCAGCGTGGGAAACCATCACTGGACTTGACCGATCTCACAAGGAGAAGAAGCTGCGGTTCATCCCCTTAGAAAGAAAGAATGGCACCAGAGTTGGCCTTGACATAAGCCTCAACAGCAGAAGCGTCAATGAGAGAGTAGGAGTAAGACATAGACAAGGAAGTGGAGTCAATGTCAGCAGACTCGCTGCCGAAGTCATTGCCAGTGTAGTCAGCAGAACCAGTTCCATCGACAGAGTAGAGTGGCTTCTTGGAGTCGGAGAAGACGTTGTTCTCAACAAGGGCCTTAGCATCATCTCTAACGTTGATACCATCGGAAACAGCAGAGAAGTAGGTGTTGTAGATGTGGGCAGTACCGAATCTGAGAGATGGAGCTCTGGAGTTGATGTTGTCCCAGTAGTTGAGGGCGTAAGTGACTCTCAAGTGTCCCTCATCCTGTGCACCGTTGGAGTCGGAGTGGCCGACGAGAGAAGCCTTCCAGTGGTCGTGGAAGTATGTGTTGGAGATGGTGACGTAGTCAGAGGCGTGGGTAACGTCAATGAGACCATCGTAGTAGTCCTTGTCGTGGTCCATGTCGGAGTAGACCTCGAGGTGGTCCAACCAGACGTTGGTGGCCTCCTTCAAAGAAACACAGTCGTTTGGAGCCAAAACCTTGTTGATGACCAAGTTTCTGATGATCACGTTCTCAACACCATCCTTCAAGTAGAAACCAACACCGGTCATGGTGACACCAGCGGTCTTACCGACAATAGTCTTGTCGGAGGTAACAGTCAAGTAGCCATCGCCAGAGATGTCCTCGGTCAAGTAGATGACATAGGCACCGTCAGCCTCAGCGTACTTCTTGAGGTCGTCGAGAGAGGAGACAGTGACCTCAGTACCACCAGAACCACCAGTAGTACCTCCGTTCAAAGAGGCGTAACCGAATGGAGCGTCGGAGACACTGGCTCTCTTCATCAAAGGAGAGGCCATGGCGGAGGACAAGAGAGCAACAGTCTGGATGAGGGATGTGAACTTCATACTGTGAGATTGAGTGTGGTGAGTGGATGATGAGAGAAGAGTGATGGTTCTGAGTCGAATTGAGGGGGGAGGGAGGTCCCCTATTATACCTGGCAGTGGTGATATGAATAGAGCCCCATGTTCCAAGGCCGTCCAGCACCCATGATCTCATCAGGTGGAGCCGACCTCCGCCAACTTCCGCTCTCTCCACAAAAGGCACCCCCTTCACCCGCTGCATTATGATCTCCAACGGTTCTGGGCCCCCTGGCATGGACCTACATGCCCCACAGCCCCACTAAAACATCTCAAGCCACCTGATTCACGTCACAATGGGGCGCCTGGACCCTGTCTCACACGCGCATCCGAGTGGTTCCACAGGCCTGAAATCTTCACGTGTTGCGCGCCAACTTCTGAGTGTTCTTGAAATGGCAGTTAGGGCTGTTAATGATCATGAAATGTTGACCGCGGGAAGTTGTTGGAGACGACGACGTGCCGAGTTGTTTCAATTTCTCCAACGCGTCCGATCGCAGTGGAAATTGGGGGTGTGCTCCTCATACATTCTCTTCAAACTTCAAACTGCCGACGGCACTACAGGAGACTCCGCTAGTCATAAACATTCAATACAAAAGGTACAAAACAATTTTCCCAACTATGGTACAATAGAAACCCAACCGTAACACCAGCTCTTACAAGCACATGGTGTTATTTTCTTCTCTTCTTTTCAAATAGCCTTGATCGAGATCTCACCGAACAATTCGTCCTGCTTCAAGCCAATCTTGTCTCCGGTAGCCAAGACCAACAGTTCAAAGAACACCCTCGTGGCCTCCGACTTTGGCTTGGAAGCCAATGGGGTGTCGGACTGAGCATCCTTCTCCAACACTTGAGTCAGCGTCGTGGACTCATTATCAACAAGCAATCCCTGGATGTGTTTCTCCACAACACCCGTAGCCTCGGACACACCGGATGTGTGGCGGATCACGTCGTCGTCAACCTGGCCGCTTTCACGTTCCTCGAAGATGAACGAGTCGTCAGCTGGACCATCAGGAGCCATCTGCTTCATATATGGATCATCACCAAAGTCCATTGGGTCATCGAAGCCATCAAACGCGTCATCGTAGTCATTGTTGTCAAAGTTGACATCGTCCTGCGGTGCGTCCTCGCCCTTGTCTGACACGAGATCTGGGAGCACAGGCTCCTCAACAACCACTTCAGGCTCGACCCGCTGGCGCTTGGATGGTGCCGGTGTCAAGAAGCGGGATGCAAGTGACTTGTTGAGGAAGGTGTCTGAGAGGGCAAAGTCAATGTATGCTCTCTTGTTGTCGAAAGAATACTCTGTGGCTCTTTGGTCTGTTGGGATCGTGATGCTTGATGTGTTGGAGAAGACAGTCACCTCAAGCTCGGTTCTGCGATCAACCTGGATCTTCTTTCCAATTGGCTTTGTGACTGTGCGCTTCTTTCTCTGTGGCTTCTCCTTCTGTGTCGGTTCCTGAGACTCAGACTCCTCGATGTCATCAATGGTCTCCAGTGGCTTGTCGAAGTTGTCAAACCCGAGCTCAATGCCCTGGGTGGACTCATTCATCACCTCAGACAAATTTCCCTCATCAACTGCGTGACGACCAGCTTCAATGGACTCATCAGCGGCATTTGGAGCCGGGGTGGGGGAAGGAGGGTCGTAAAAGTCGTCAAATCCGCCATCACCAAAATCATCCTGATCAACTCTCCAATCCTCCTGACCAAGCGGCACATCGTTCGTGTTCTCTTCTGGTGCAATGTCTTCTTCCTTGTCAAAGTCAAAATCAAGCACAAGATCTTCATCGGCATCGCGTGGAAGCTCGTCCAAATCATCAGCGAATCTGTTACGCGGCATCTCAATGGAGAGATCCGGGTCCTGGGTGAGACTTTGCGTGAAGAAGTTTGGTGCAGCAACTGGCGCGTCATCAAACACAAGCGGCTCCTGGTAAAGCAAGTCGCCCTGGGTGACTGTGTCCTGAAGCAGAATTTGGTTCATCGAGGGAACAATGGTGGCGTTGACTGGGAGTGTCACCGTCTGTGCTGATGATCTGAAGGCGGACTTAATCTTGAGGAGCGCCTCGGAAACATCATCAAGAAGGTACTTGGCCTTACGGGAGTAGATCTTCACGACACCGTAGAGGAGTTGTCCACTGAGTCTGAGTGCCAATGGCTCAGCTCCCTCCATCGAAGTAGTCGCCTGGACGATTGCCGCCGTGGATTCTGTGATGTTTGATTGAAGGAAGTTCTGTTTGTTGAGCTTCTTCTCCAGGTTGGCGGCAAGCCAGACCTGGGCCAGAGGGCCGTCTCGTGTGAGCAGCGACTCCGAGAAGAACATGCTCGTTCAATAGCAAAAGTGTCTGGATAGCAAGTCTTTGTTTGTTGCTGTTGGAGCGTTGATGTTTGTGAGGAGAAAGTTACGCGTGCCTGTCTTTTTTTGAGACGTGACGCGAAAAGATGGAAATCGCGGTGGCTGGCTCAATTTGGCCTCTGGATTGGCCTTGATCCAGGGGATTTTGGCTTAAGAATGACACTTTATAAAGATTTCTTGCCCTCTAAGTACTCAAAAATATGCTGTTACTGCGTTGCAGAAATTTCAAGCTGTATGTAATAGTTCTGACGCGTTAAAAAGCGCGTTTCTCAGAATGATCTGAGTGTCCCTACCGAAAAGTCACGTGACTCACGTCATCGCTACTTAGAAGAAGAGAAAAACAGAACAGGCTCATCCCTCACTTTGTCCACACAAATCCCTACAATCCGCGGCTCTAAGGATGAGTTCACATGCCCGTCTCACTGCATGGAGGCAGAGTACTGACTTACTGGAGCTCCGATCCCTCTTCTACCCCACAGAAGCGCCACCAAGCACACTAAACATCACACAAGAGCATCATGACTCTCTCACCAAGGCCATCGCAAGAGTGCATCTCTACGCTTCACGCGCTCGAATCCCACATACATTACAATCTACGGCACATCTCTTTTCAGTCTTCTTGCTCCTTGCCGATTCACAAGAGTCGGATACGTGTCGTCTCAGCGCATCCATGTCACTCATCCGCTTCGTGAATGGTCTTCTTGATCCTGGTCAGCAGAGCCAGTACGCCATCCCACTACAAGTGCTCGCGCGCAAGATTGGTCTTCCGAGTGTGTTCGTTGAATTCAGACATGCTGCAACACACGAAGGCCTCCCGAGCCTGGAGATGTGTGAGCAGTGTCTCTTTGGCGCCCTTGATTGGCTCTTCAAAAACTATTGGAAGGATGTGGCTCTCAAACTTGATGCCCCCGATGATGAGGCGGATGTTTTGAAACTGCAGGAGATGGCTAAGAATGAGACTGATGAGGTTGTTGGATTATGGAAGAAGTACCGCAGAGTACGGAGAGCTGATATCGCCAGAGTCATCAAGCCCGGGGATACCACTGAGATTGGAAGAGAGTATTGGTCTTGTGTTCATGCCATCCAAGCAAAGCTTTCACATGAGAATGAATGGTGGAAGGTTTCCTATGATGTTCTTGTTGAACGAGTTGTCTCTGAAAAGCTCACATGGGAACAGTTGAAGAAGCTTTATGAACCAGTGCTGAACTACTTGATCGCTCAGAATGAGACTGAGTTCACTCTTATCCTTCTGGACTCCCTACTTGGGAAGTGTTATGAGTACTCCAAGCTCAAGAAGCTCAATGTTAAGGATGGGTTTACTTCAGGAGAAACCAAGAGGGCAGAACAGTGGTGTATTTGGCTTGTCATAACGAAGCTGAACACTTACGAGGAATCAACAGTTCTCAAGATCATCGACACTGTTGGAAAGAAGCCAGGACCACTCAACTCTACCATTTTGAACCAGCTCAAGAACAAGAGATTGAGTGTTCCGGTATTGGAAAAGGTCTCAAAGAAACTGCATTCTTTGGACACTGTTGTTTCTGAGTCCAACATCAAGAGATTCAACGACGCAGATGACATCCTGGGGGATTTGGAGAGCTTGAAGAAGCGCAAGCTGGACAAGGCGAAACCAAAGACAACAGTCATCGATACTTTCCAAAGGCATCAAAACTGGGAACCCAAACCATTTGGTGTTTTGTAATTAGAAGTAACGAGTAATGAATCAATGTCTAGACGACTACTAAGTTTAAATTAGGTGTTGGAAGAGCTTGTACTTGTATTGTAGAGACAAGACGCGAGGCCACCTCAAAACAAGAAACACACAACACCGAGTCAATTCAAGAGAAGATCAATCAGACATCCTAGGAAGGTCTATGGGCGGTCACCGGCCTACTCGAAGGGTTCTAAGTGTAGGCTACCGAGGAAACTGCGAATGTTTAGGTATGCTTTCATCACCTTGATCCTCTCTGAACCTCAACCTCGTGTGTGAATGTGTTCCTCAATCCTGTGTGTTACCAGCGTGTCATAATTGTTACAACACGAACTAGCACTCTCTGTAATAACATGTTAGTCAGCTGTGATCTCCACAATCATTTCTTCCATCTGGAGAGAACAAGCAAAGGCAAGGTGCAAAGAAGGGGTCAGAAGTGTTTGGTTACTGGCAAGTAAAAAGTCATAAGACCCGTATTAGGCTGCTTGAACAACCCACGGAGTAGAATGACGTGTTAGCATCCCATCTCGTCATGGTCGAAGTCGGACTGGGAAAGAAGGAACAACGTTATCATCAAGTGAAATCTTTGCTCTGTGCCTCTGTGTCTCTGGAAGAACGAGAAAGGAGAAAACGTACAGTTGGTAGGAGTCGCCACCATGCAGCGAGATCACAGAGAACTTCCCTGATACACTCTGCTTTGGTGGTTTTTTGATAGTGCTGTTTGGAGGAGAAGAGGGGAAAGAACCAGAAAATTTTTTCGAGCTACAAATAGGTGCTGCCAAAATGTTCGGGTTTTCGCGACTCCCTTTGGAAAGTTCTAGGTCCTGTACAAAGCATTAGGGCAATGCATTGAGGCGGTCGATAATTGGCTGAAGCAGTTCTAGATTCGCAAATCGAGACTCAAGAGATGTGGCTTCTTGAGGGTGTTCCAACTAGCCCAACCGCCATAAAAATGGTCTAGATATCGCAGCAAACATCTCCGCCCCAGCTGTTGTTCGCGCTCCATGAACAGCCACAGATCGTGGCTAGTGAAGCTCAAGAGACAGGGCTTCAGAAATCAGGTGAAAGGCGTTAAACCGCCACAGTCAACTGTTTCTCCTACAAAGATATCAGATCACGCCCATGAGTGAACGCACAGCTACACAAAGAGCAGGAATTATCACAGACAGAGGGCTCTCACATGCCTCTGTTGGTGGTGTGAACGCCACTCTCCTGATTGAGAAGATTGTGAGGGAACGTGTCTTCGAGTCCCTCTTCTTCAAGCAGTATTGTTTCAACATCAATCCAGCAACGATATTGGACAGAGCAGTGGAACTGACGTGTGTTGGTGCCTTTGAACAATCAGGGAGACCGTTCCCATTCCTATGCCTTCTCGTGAAGCTGATCCAGTTACAACCCCAACGTGAGATCATCCAGTTCTACATTGAACAAGAGAGATTCAAGTATTTAAGGGTGCTGGGATTGGTCTACACCAGAATTGTTTACAAGGATGCCGCCCTTTTGGAACCCTATCTTGAAGACTTCAGAAAGTTGAGGTTGTACGAGCACGAGCAATGGTCCCTCAGTCACGTGGATGAGGTTGTGGATCGCCTTCTGACTGACAAGTTCTTCATTGGATTGACACTTACACACATGACCAAACCTCAAGATTGATTTATTCCACATCACCGTGTAACGACGATTACGAGCCAATAATTTAACGAAATACTAATGTACATTTTTGTAAAAGTCATGATAACGATCGTGAACAACGTCCCCGTACTCCACCTTCAAACAAGTCAGCTGTGTTGTATGTTTTCCTCTGCATCGCCCATTCAGAGAGCCCTTCTAACCCTCTTGTTACTCTCTCCTTGAGACTCTGCCTTTCTCTTCTTTCCCGAACCTCCATTCGTCGAGCTCACGCTTCCAGAGTCCTGCAGCAATAGGTCCAGGTTAATGGCGTCAGGGAGGATTACCTGGCGCACATTGTTTCCTCTGATATTGATGAAGTCCACAGCAACAGGATCACGATGGCGTAGGGTCATTTTGACCTTCTTGAGTGTGATGTTCATGGTCGGTGACACTGTGACGATGGTGCCTTGTACAACTGTGCCGTTTTTCAGCTCCACCTGGACAGTTTCGTTTGTGAGCTTCATGAGGAATCTGACGAGCTTCATAGTGCTTAAGTATGTTCCCTCGATACAATAGGCGAGCTTGTAGTCCTGGCTAGTCCTCTTGGTTGTTGATGAGGTCTTGGGGATCTTTTCCCGGCGAAGGGCTGGCAAACCTGCTGGTGTAGGGATGTTTTCGCGAACTCGTTTGTCGGCCTCTCCATTTTTTTCCTTTTTGCTGGTGACGCGTCCATCATCAAGAAGCAAGTAATCCTGTTGGGCTCTATTGCTATCTCGCTTAAGCACTCACGTTCCTCATCACGTTGGCAACAATGGCCCAGATCACTGTCAAGTCACGTTCCAAGTCCATCAAGTCGGACGTCTACGAAAACGTGGAGTCCTTCGAAGGTTTTGTTGAGCAGGTCTCCAAGCGCAACAAAAAGCTCTCTATCCACAGAATCCGTGTCACCAATGCTGACAAGAAGGCAATCACCACTACTGCTGATTTGCTTGGTGCCGGCGAAGTGCAATTGAAGGATCTTGGCCCACAGATTGGCTGGAGAACTGTCTACTTGATTGAGTACTTCGGACCAATTGTTGCTCATTACCTTGCATACCAGTACTTTGGCTCTCCATCGAAGTACGAATTGATTTGGAAGATGCAATTGTTCCACTACATCAAGCGTGAAGTTGAAAATGTCTTTGTCCACAAGTTCTCTTCTGCCACAATGCCACTCTTCAACTTGTTCAAAAATTGTTCCCACTACTGGGTCTTGGGTTCCTCATTGGCTCTCATGTATGGTGGCATTGGTAACTTTGAGGTGCCAAATTACACACCAAACATTGATTACTTGTTTGCATTCTGGTGTTTCTGCCAGTTCTTCAACGGTGTGACACACGTCCAACTTCGTCTTCTCGGAGACAAGAGCATCAGAATGGGCAAGGGCCGTAAGGCTCCAGAGGGGGGCTTCTTCGAGTTGTTTGTCGCTCCTAACTACACATTCGAGATTTACGGGTGGTTGGCTATCACTCTGATGAACCCTAACGTGTTCTCTGTGGTGTTCCTGACAGTGGGCGCCGTGCAAATGTACTTGTGGGCCCAGAAGAAGAACAATAAGTACGGAACTCGTAAGGCGTTCCTCATCCCATTCATTCTCTAGTTAACACCAGTTGTTGATGGGTCTGGCTAAAACTTAAACTTTAACACGAACGAAATTTAACGACCTTTGATCAACGAATCGTATGGAAATCTTGAAACTAACAAAACGGGGCGCATGAGGCACACGGGTTCACGGTTGTATCATGATCCTTTGATCCTTCGCGTCCGGAATTGCGCCATTTTTCGCCACTTTGCGCGCCAAGTGGCAAACTTCACAGCGAAACTTTTCGCAACTCGCCGTTTCTAGTAAATTCGCGAAGGCACTGTGACGTATGGCCTGACGTAATCACACTAAAAAGGAAAACTTACGCCGGATTACGTCATTGGCAGAGCCGGAATTTGCTTTGCCACAATCCTTCTCGGCGTATAAAAACCACCGCATCCCCCCTGCTTCTCGTCCTTGCTGTGCTAAAAGTCCCTACATTAGCAAACATCAACAACAATGTCGTTTGATTCACAGATAAAGCAGCACACTTCTGCTGAGACTTCCACAAAGACCACGCCGGCACAGTCGCCCGCCATCCCAAAGACCGCTTCATCGTCTTATCTCAACAACGATGGCATTGACGAGCTCAAGCCGCTCACGAGAAAACAGCGCGTTTCGTCGTTGTCCCTCTCTGATCAGTGGGGTGGTTCAATGTCCAGACTCTCCTCCGCAAAGAACTCACACAAAGACCTCACGCAGTTGTCGTCGCTTACCCCACTCACCTCGAGACGTTCAGGCACCCAGCTCTCTCGTTCTGGCTCCATTCGCCACAAGAAGACAGTGATTGACCACCAGCGTGTTGCCTCCTATGCATTCGCCTTCGACATTGACGGTGTCATCGTCAGAGGCCCAGAGACCATTCCAGAGGCCAGAGAGGCCCTCAAGATGCTCAACGGTGAGAACAAGTACAACATCAAGGTGCCGTACATCTTTGTCACCAACGGTGGTGGCCGTTCAGAAGCTGCCAGATGCAAGGAGCTCAGTGACCGTTTGAACATTGAGGTCACAGAGGACCAGGTCATCCAGGGCCACACTCCAATGAAGGACCTTGTCGATGTCCACAAGACCGTGCTTGTTGTCGGTGGTGTTGGTGATGCCTGCAGAAAGGTTGCTGAAGAGTACGGTTTCGAGAAGGTTGTCACACCATTGGACATCATGAAGTGGAACCCATCTGTCTCTCCATACCACAAGTTGACTGAGGAGGAGCTTGCTGTCGCCAAGGACTACGACTTCTCCAAGATCTCCATCGACGCCATTCTTGTCTTCGCCGACTCCAGAAACTGGGCTGCCGACCAGCAGATCATTCTTGAGTTGCTCTTGTCTAAGAACGGTGTCATGGGAACCATCTCCAAGACATTTGACGAGGGTCCAGGCATCTACTTTGCTCACTCCGACTTCGTCTGGGCCACAGACTACAAGCTTTCCAGATATGGTATGGGTGCCCTTCAAGTTTCTATTGCTGCCCTTTACAGAGAACACACTGGTATGGAGTTGCAAGTGACGAGATTCGGTAAGCCACAGAGAGGTACTTTCAGATATGCAAACAAGGTTCTTACGCACTGGAGAAAGGATGTCCTTGAGGAGCACGTTGAGAAGATCCAGGGCTCTGGTAACTCTGTCTTCACTGACTCCGAATCCGATTCTGAGTCCGATTCTGAGGATGAGCCATTGACTGTTCAGAAGCTCTCCCAGCTCACACTTGATCTTCCACCTGCTTCCACAGTGTACTTTGTCGGTGACACCCCAGAGTCAGATATCCGTTTCGCCAACTCCCACGACACATCTTGGCACTCAATTCTCGTCAAGACTGGTGTCTACCAGGATGGAACTGAGCCAAAGTACAAGCCAAAGCACACATGTGAGAATGTCTTGGAGGCTGTCAAGTATGCCATTGAGAGAGAACACCAGAAGGAGTTGGAGGAGTGGAACGCTGGGGCCATCGATGTCCCAGTTGTTCTTGACGAGACCGTTGTTGAGAAGAATGCTTGAACCGGTTGCTACCACTATACCAGATACATACAAAGAGATGGGTATCTGAGCCTTTGCTTCATACAAATACAGTTGCTTGCTCGCCCGTCGGGACGACTCTTCTTCCTGGTGAGGTCTTGAGTGTCCGGGAGTTTTGATTTTTTGGGTTACACCTGTCTACAAATTTAAATACTGAACTGGCTTTTAATAGATTTCTGACCTGGTTTAAACAACTTGATCTTGTAGCTACATTTAGGAGAACGTTAGTGTTTCGGCCGAGAGGCGAGCTTCTTGAAAATTGAACTTTAAAAATTAGCCACGGCCACGACCTCAGACTGTCTCCTGAGATCATCGTTACAAGGGTTAAAAGACAGCACAGCCCTCCTTTTCATCCACCCACAAGACCGCCCTGTTCTCCAATACCACTAAGGATGAATCTCCAATTAATTAGTGGGTCTGTACTCCGGCTGTTCCCTCCAGATGACCATGAGGATGTGCCTCGCTACTCCATCCAGAACGCGTCGCCATCGACAGCGGAGCGCTTCATCACCATGATTGCCGAGGATGAGCTCACGTTTGCCCAGGAGGAGGGAAAGATTGTTGTCAGAGTGGCTAACAATCTTGTGGGAACTTTACCGGAACACTATGGGGCCATGGTGAAGAAGCAGAAGAATGGGACTCCAAGATCACCAAAGAAGGAAAGAAAGAAACCTCTCCAAGAAGAGAAACAAAAGTCAGAACCAGAGTCGGCTATCAAGGGTGTCGATGTTCAGGACCTCTCGGAAGAGGTGAAGGAGTTTGCAGAGGAATGGAACGCATGTTTGGAGCTAGTGCTGTCTAAAGATTCAGGATCTCTTTCCCATGAGCACTCGTCGATGACCCCGTCTCTCCGCAAGCATCTCCGCACACACGAGTCAGAATTCATCGAGGATCGCACGGTCACCTTCAGATTTGTCACATGGAACCTCCGTGGAGATCCGCTGTACTCTTGCACGCAAGACATCTCCGCCTTGTTCCTCAATGGTGACTCCAAGGCAGACATCTACTTCGTGGCGTTCCAAGAAGTCATCCCTCTCAACGCTAAGAACTTCAGATCATCTCAAGTTCCAGTAGACAACTGGATCACAAGAATACTGAGTATTCTCAACAGTGAGGGCGATGACTACACCATCCTCGAGACAAACAAGCTTCTCGGGCTCGCCTCTATCCTTCTCTGCCGCTCATCTCTTGCAATCAACTTCCAGCGTGTTGAAATTTCATCTATTGGAACCGGTATTCTCAACATTTATGGAAACAAAGGTGCAATTGCGACAACCTTCAAGATTCATGATTACAACATTGCCATGCTCGATTGTCATTTTGCCGCCGGTGAGAGTGAGCAGTTTGTGTTGAAGAGGCGCCGTGAGTTACAAGGTATCAAGAACTTCCTCAAGCTTCCTCGTGCCAACGGAAGCTTGATGAATGAAGATCAAAGCATCCTGTTCGATACTGATGATATTGAGAACGCACTGAAAGCCATGGAAGTCGAGAGCGATGAAGATGATATTGATGAGAACGCCATGCTTGGTGATCTTTCAGCGATGGAAACGAAAGACGATGATCTGACGAGAAATGGAATCTCAGCAAACGAGGATCTCATCAGCAAGCAAATTGATCAGGACAAGAACATTATCTTCATTGGTGGAGACATGAACTACAGAATCAAAGCTCCAAGAGACACTCTCAACGATGTGATCAAGCAGAAGGACTTTGGTTCACTGATGGACTACGATGGATTGAGTATTGAAAGAGACCAAGGTCGTATTTTCCAGGACTATCATGAAGGAAAGATTGATTTCCCACCAACTTACAAGTTTGATGTCATTGCTCAGGACTATGAGTTCAGCCGCACACCATCATACACCGACAGAATCTTCCACTCAGACTCCAAGTATGTGACTATCAAAAGTTATCAATCCCCAGACATCATCATTTCAGATCACAAGCCTGTATTCACTGACTACGAGCTCAACCTTTCGATCGTCAACAACGACAAACGTCAAGCCATTGTCACGTCCTTCCTCAAGAAGATTGATGACCAAGAGAACAACGCCAAACGCACAACTCTCGACATCGATCCACTGGAGCCTCACATCGCCACTCGAATCCTCAAACCAGCCAATTTGAAAGTCAGAATTGTCAACACGGGAAACTGCAAGGCCTATTGGGAGATACTCGACTCTGTGGACACCGTGGACAGCAAGTTCCCATTGGGTCCAATCAACACACGCATCGAACCAAAGAAAGGTGTGCTTCCAAAGACTGCAACCCAAACACTCACGATCTCTACCACACTTCCAATCGGATGCAAGAAGCTCACAAAGACGATCATTCTTCGTTCCTACAACTCCCAGGATCACTTCATCACGGCAACGTTCGAGAGCCTTCCATCCTACTTCGGCGCTTCGATCGATGAGTTACACACAGGACATAGCAGTGGAATTCCAAAGCCTATCTATACTTTGGTGAACTATTTGACACAGAACATCACTAAGGATATGTTTGATGAGAGCAAGCTGAACTTCACTCATGACCTGGAGAAGAAGGTTGTCAGTTGGATCGATGAGGACAAAGAGCTTGATGCCAAGGAATTGGAAAAGGCGGATGTGATACTTGATGGAAGCTCGAGCACTGCTGTTGCCCGTGTTTTGCTCTTGCTCTTGAGAAACCTTGATGGTGGTATTGTCTCTGCAGATTTGGCCACATACCTTCTTGGAGCGCTCAAGGGCGACTCTGAGATCCTGGAAAAGATTTTGGAAAATCTTCCACCGTTGAGGGCCAACGTTCTGATTTACTTGGCCAGCTTCCTCAGACTGTGTGTGGAATCAGGGATCGAGAAAGACGTTGTTCTTAAGAAGTTCGGCGGTCTTTTGGTGGATGTGCCACAGAGACGCAAGAGAGACCTGATCATGCCTGGACGTGTCAACTACGAGAAATTGAGAAGTAACTTCATGGAGAAGTTGCTGGGATAAATGGATAAACTATACGACATTAACGATACACAAATACATAAATTACAACTGACCATGACTTATTAATTCACAGGAATTAACGGGCCAAAAAACTAGAGCACCCGGCGCGCATGTACAATGTACATTGTAGACTTTCCTTCAATGTCATGTTACTTCATGAACGCGCTTTAGTACCATTCACAAGTACCCCTGGATCGTCTGATCTCAGTACACTTGTTTATTTAATCATAACAGGACCGCGAGGAACACAACGATAGGCGTGTGGGGCTGTCGGGAGAAGTCTGGGGGTGGTGGAGGAATCGCTGTGACGGCCAGAGCACCTTTGGCGCCTGTCTGTCGGTGATGGTGTGGTGTGGCTTCCAGAGGACTTCAACGTTCTTGATGGTCCAGCTGGAAAGTATAGACACAGGTCTAATGAGAGATAAATCCTTGTTGTGTGTGTAGGAATTGATCAGAACGTGTGGAGAAAGCTCTTTTGCACATATCGGGCCAGGGAGGTGGTACTTCTGGGTAAAATTTGGGAAGTCAGTAATTCACGTATGCTCTAGAGTCCTCGTAAGAGAATTCAGCGGTCTAGCATTGTGTCGACAACTTGCTACGAAGTAGTCACCATCCTCGTGAGGGGTGTCTCGGAGGTGTCTGGTGATGATGGAGACCCGAGGGGATTTGGTGTCTGGGGCTGTTCTGTGACTGGTGAACTTGGGGAGAATGCATGGCCCTTGGTCCTTGTAACTTGTAATAAGGTGTCCATTTAGCCCATTATATAGACATTGGACATCTTAGGGGTGGCGCTGGATCCGGTGAAATTTAGAGCTGGAAACGGGTGCAATCTGTATGGGGCTCCGAGGAGGGGAAGTCACGAAGTGGCTCAACTATCGGCGTTTGAAGTCTGAGAAAGACAGATATTGGTGCAACTCATCACACCCGATTGAAGTAAGCAGGCCCAAGCATCTGATTCTCCGTGGTTGTGGTGTTTGGTGCTGATTTGTTGTGTCTTGGGAGCCATGTTTTCCCAATCAGCAATCGCGGGCTCTAGTTTTTGAGCACCAACCCTGCCCCACACCAGCACACCGCTCCCATACAAATAGTGATAGATCTTAATAACTCCACAACTAGGGTACTTATTGGAAAAGTGCACCGCATCCATAATCTTGAGACATTTTCTGAATTTTTGGTATACTTTTCAGGCCCTCAAACAGCCGTCTAATATTCGATCGAAAAAATGGTCGAAATCAGCTACTTTCAGTGAACGGTTCAATGTGAACAACACCACTCCATTTTCTGGGAAAATGGTATATTTTGATGAATACACAGTCACTCCTACTGGCCCATCAGAGGCCTTGGATGAATTCTACGGCCCTAGTTTCCCTGGATTCAAGCTTTCATTCACAGGGAGCCCCCATGAAGCTCGCCACTGAGCAGCGGCCACTAGTGCAAGTAATTCCTGTGCTAGTCAGCTGGCTGGCCTTGTTGATCAACTGCAATAACGTCTCATGCAACAATTACTATCAGAATCCTCATGAAACCAGCCAATTTGTTGAAACATGAAATGTGTTTATAATGGACTGCAATGAGCTCACGTCTCACGTCATGCAACTACTAGTGCACCTGCAGTATAGACTGGTCGCGCTACAATCATGTCACCCTGATAGTACTTCAAATCAACAAATCGTCAGGACTAGTACACAGAAATTTATAAATGCAAGCAGATTATACTTTTTGCTCTCTCTCTCTCACATCAAGCATATGCCTCACAGAACTGCACCAATCTCTTAACACCAACAGCCCAATGTCCGGCCTCCTCCTGGTGAGATGTCATGATCTCCAAATGGATCTCCAACGCACGCTCGAACTTCTTGTCTGAAAGAGCGTCAACAACCTGGCTCAACAATCCAACGACAGCAGGACTCAACTCACTGTTGTTCAAATGATCATAGAGGAAGTTCAATCTGCGCTCGGTGTCAACAACTTGCTTGGCAAAGTTCTCAGGAACATGTGGTCCAACACGCTTGAACTCGGCATCGAAACCTTGGTACACCTTCATACCCTCGCCATCGATGTGGGAACGATCACCGGCAGGATACTTCTCCTTCACTGGCACAGCTGGAGCAGGAGCTGGAGAGGCAACAAGCTCAGACTTGGCTGGTCCCTTTGGTGGTGCTCCGAAGGCCTTTGGTGGGGCGCCAAAGTTCTGTGGTGGAGCACTGAAGTTCTGCGGTGGTGGAGCAAAGCTGTTCTGTGGTGGAGCACCAAAGTTGTTACCATACGTTGGTGGAGCTGGAGCAGCCTGTCCCTGTGGAGCGTATGGGTTCGATGCAGGAGTAGACACAGTACCCTGTGGTGGAGCGTATGGGTTGGATGGAGGTGGAGCAGAGCCAAATGTCTGTGGTGGAGCGTATGGACTCTGCTGTGGAGGAGCAACAGGAGTACTAGCAGCCTGTTGTGGTGGAGCGTAACCGTAGTTCTGTGGTGAAGCTGCACTGGCCACTGGAGCGTATGGGTTCTTTGGAGGAACCTGTGGAGTGGCCGCCTGTTGTGGAGGTGTTGGAAGTCCGTTGGCAACGCCCAAGTTGTTCAGTGCACTGATGTTTGGCTGTGGAGATGCTGGTGCGTAACGGTTCGTGATCTGTGGTGGGGCAACTGCAGCTGGTTTGGCCTCAGCCATTGTCGGCGTCTTTCTCGACTTCGAAACAGATCTTGGCGGAGGTGGCATCGATGGAGCACTTGTGAAAGATGTGTTGCGGCTCAGAGGTGGTGGTGCAGAACCGTTCGTTGGAACTGGTGTCACAACAGCTGCTGGTGTGCCACGACGAGATGGCTGCTTGTGGAAGTGTGATGGGAGATCGTTCCATCCATCAGTCTCATTCTTCTTAGCTTTTGGTGGAGGTGGAATAACAGCAGGAGCAGCAGGAGTGGCAACACTAGCTGGCTTGTATGGGTTCGATGTTGGAGCATGCTGGCCATAGAGTGGTGTCTTCTGAGCATATGGAGAAAGAGCAGGCTGTTGTGGCTGGTAACCGTAAGTTGGGGCAGCGGTTGGGACACCAGCATTTGGAAGGTATGGGTTGGATGGAGCTGGTCCTCTTGGGATCTGTGACTGTGGCTGTGGAACGCCTGGAATTCCTGGGTAACCAGGAGCAGATGGCTGGGCCAAAGCACCGTAACGAGAAGCAGCAGTTGTGGCAGCAGGTATTTTTCTGGAAGCAGTGGCAGCAGAAGCTCCAGTAGCCTTGTTGATACGATCCTGCTCAAGTTTCACCTCTGGGACATCACTTGGCAACAAAGACAAGAACTTGGCAGCAAGCTCAAACTGACCGTTGGTGGAGATGATGTTGATGTACTCCAAGATGGTGGCCAACGTAGAGCTCGACTCAGCAATTGGAGCGTCCAAGTTGAGCGTCGATCTGTAAGCACTGAACTTCTCAACAAATTCAGACAAAGAAGCAAAGTGAGCATCGTAAACAGATGTCTTTTCTGTCTCCAGAATCTTCTTCTCCAATGTCTTCAACTCAGAATTCCAAATCTCAGCAACCTTATCCAAGGCAGAGGCGTTGATGTACGTGGCAATAGAGTCCTGACGGTTCTTCACTGGGTCAGCAGCAAACAATCTGGAACCCAATCTGGTGAACTGGGCCTTTGAAATATCTGGAGAGGCAGCGTAGGTCTTGATAGCAGTGGCGATCTCCTTCCAACTAGCCACATCAGCATTCTCAACCAAGTCAGAGACATCATTAGCAGTAGTGGAGTACAACAAACGGGCAGTGACGTCGTTGTTTCCATTCTTGTTGAAGTAGTAATTGCTCACCTTGTCCTTGAGTTCCTGTGGGCCGTTCAATGCAATCATCAATGCTTCAACCAACTTATCCTCCTTCAAAGAGATGTCAACGGCCTTGTTCAAGTTCTTGGTTAACAAAGCCTCAGTAAGCTGCTCTGACTCCTTGGTGAGTTTGAATTCGCCAGCTGGTGAGTACTTTGGATGATCGTTCAAGTCAGAGAAGAAGTCCTCGCCAGATTTCTGGGAATCCTTTGAGTCTGGACGATCGTCAGAGATATTCAAGGCAATGAACTTCTCAAAGACATCAGAGGATCCATCCAATTCCTTCAACAACTCCCAATCGGCCTTGTTAATTCCTTCGTAAGACTTCTCCAGACGATCCTCAATGATAGGCTTAAAGTCACGGGAATCCAACGCAGCTCCCAACTTCTCGTTGACAGTAGAGCCTGGCAAAGAGGCCTTCTTAACAGTCACTTCAGAGGTTTTGTCACCAGTAGCAGCAACAGTAACGATCTTGCCACCGAAGCCAAATGCAACGGAGGACTTGCGGCCATACCAAGCTGGTGCCTGCTTGACGAAGTACTCTGGCTGCTGAGTCTCAGTGGTGGAGATCTCATTCCAGAAGTCATTGTCTGTGGTGGAGTGCATTCTCTTGTTGACTGGTGGAGATGTATCCTGGAGGGTCTGAACGACAACCTTCTTGTCAAAGCTCGAGGTGGCAAACACGTCTGGTGCACCTGGTGCAAATCTTGTCTTGAATGCCCAGTTGGCAGTGGTTGGGTACTGTGCAAGCTTCTCACCAGAAATTGGGTTCCACAAGAGTGTAGTGTTGTCCTTACCACAGGAGAGGAGCAATGCTGGGTCTCTTGGGTTCCAATCCATAGAGAGCACGCCCTTCTTGTGGCCAGTAAGGATTGTCTCTGGTGCGTTGGAGTTTCTCAAGTCCCATGTCAAAATGACTGGAGCACCATCGGTCTCAGAAGCAGTGATGAGCTTTGTGCTCTGAGTTGGATGCCAAGTGACAGTGGACAATGTGGCACGAGATCCAGCTGGGTCGGTGTAAGTGAGATGCAACACCTCCTTCTTGGACTTGAGATCCCAGATTGACGTATAGCCGGCGGAACCTGCGGCGGCAAAGATGTGTGGGACTGACTTATTCCAGGCAACCGATGTGACAGTGTCCATTGGAGTCATGGCTGTTCCTGGAGCAAATGGACTCAAGTTTTCGAGCTTGTTTGTATCCCAGACGAAGATCTCACCGTTTGCGCCACCAGAGACCAAGACCTGGCTCTGAATTGGGTTGAACTGGAGAGACTTTATTGGACCAGTGTGCTTGCTGCCAGTGGCAGCAGATGTGACTGTTTTGCTCGATTGGAGCTTCTCTGTGTTCCAGAACTGGATCGATCCATTCTCCAAGGCACCTGCAAGGAGGTTGTCGTTGCTGGACCAGTCCAAGTCGTGGAATTTGGCGTCTGCATCCACGGAGAGAAGCGGAGTCTTGTCATAGAGCGAGTGGAAGGACAGCGTTGAGCTGGAGGAGAAGTCATCGTCAATGACACCGGCAGAGGTTCCGGTTGCAAGGATTGGGATGGAGTCATGGGACCACGCAAATGTGGCTGTTTGGTGTAGCTCGTTGAGTTTCACCATTGTGTATGTGTGTAGGCACCTGCAATGAGCGGATTGGGAGCCAAATCAGATGGATGTAAGCACCTGAAGATGATTTTGCCGGTGGATGTTGATACTGTGCTTGTGCAAGTGATGTGTACACGTAACTGAGGCTGATATTGACAAGCTGTTCAGATCACCACGCGGACGGCAATTGATGGGACGATTCGCGGGCGGTAAGTTGCCAGAGAGCGCTGAGAGACTGCTATTTGGGTGCAGTAGAACGTTCGACTTCTCAAGCTCAGGATCCAGCGGCTGCAGCTGCTCAGAGTACTTGCAATGGTTGTTTTAGTGCCTGTGTTGTGGTATTCATGAGGCGACTCGCTGGCGTTTTTCTGGACTCGTCGACAGCCGCGATCTCGCCGAATCAAAACATCCGAAAACGGAAACACTCCAGTTTCGAGCGCTAGCAAACTCTTCTGTTCTTTCTGTAACACCGCTTCATTATCCTTTGTCCATTTGTGTACTCACGGATCGAGAAGCTGAGCTACGATGTCTGAAGTACAGGATACAAAGAAACAGACACCCCAAGAGGTGGATGACGACGAGCCAGACGAATGGTGAGATTCCATGTCATGAACTCATCTCGAGAAAGAAACTAACAAGAGACACTAGGGATGAAAGAATCAATAAAACAGGCTGTGCAGGTAAGTTTACAAGGTCTGATTACCTACCGCTCTGGTATACTAACATGTCACCATAGAGGAGAACCTCAAACTGCAGCTTTGCCACGCCGATACTGGAGATTGGAGGCAATGTATCAAGGAGGTAAGTCCCCGCTCGTCACACCCCGCCAGAACCACATACTAACATCTCAAAGATGGAGGAATTCAAAAAGTGTTGGGCTCAGAACCAGAACAATCTGAGAACATCAACGGTGGAGACCAAGGATGCATGATTTGGGAGGCGATGCTGCTGCTGAACTTTGTCCGGACGTATTCGGTTGTAAATAACGGGTGTGACTCTACAAACTTGTAAATATACTTTTCCTCTAATCACAGTGATGATTATACATATCAATGAGGCGTAAGAGCCCCCAACGCTGGTAAAACTCCAATATTTTGTGGCTTCTCTAAAAATAGCCCAATCGGGAAATACTCCGCATTAGCTACTCCTCGAATTTTTCATCGCGTTGAAAAAAGTTGAAGTGTTGAGGCCATCGAAGGAGGCACGTCAGGCTTGAAGATCATTACCGCCCAAGCAATCAAGATGTCCGATATCCAGATCGTCAGACCAAACGTGCTTGCCTCCATGGCATCGTCTGTTGCCCCAGTGCGCGTCGTCATCCAGGCGCCAGCGCTCTTCCAGCTCCTCGAGTTCTCTCTCCGCTCCCAGACTCGTGTACTGGGAACCCTCGTCGGTACACGTTCCGATGATGGCAGTGAGCTTGAGGTCACTGATGCCTTTGTTGTGCCGCACAGTGAAGAAGGAGATGAGCTGATCATCGAGGAGGGCCACCACAAGACACTGCTCCACCTGCACAAGCGCTCCCACCCACGCGGTACCGTGTTGGGTTGGTTCGCCACCTCTGAGGGAATCGACTCTTTCACTGCTCTTGTTCACGATCTGTACTCCACTGGTCCAGACTCCACAGCCCCACACCCGGCTCTTCATCTTACACTCAGCGCCCTTGGAGAGGAACTTACCGCCATGCCACAGATCAACACCTACATCGGAACACCAATGGGCGCCCACGGCCAAACAGCTGCCCAGCTTCAGCTTGAGAAGAGCGGTTCCTACATCTTCACACCAGTCGCCAATGAGGTCCGTTATGACACACAGGAGCGCGCTGTTCTTGAAAACGCGTCCAGAGCTGTCCACACAGAGGAGCCAGCTCAGCTCGAGATGGATGCCGTCGATCTCAACGCCACAATTGCCGCCATCACCAAGGTTGATGCTCTCATCGATTCCACCATTGCATACATCGACAAGGTTGAGGCAGGTGAGATCCAGGGTGACGAGAGACTCGCTAGATTGCTTTTGTCCAACTTGGAGACAAACGTGAAGAAGCTTGACCCAGAGCACCTCGAGAAGGTGTTCTCCACACACGTTCAGGATACACTCATGGTCGAGTACTTGGCCTCTGCTGTTAAGACACAGCTTGAGCTCTCCGCTAAACTCACCACACTTGTCTAAGGAATGATACCCTTTGCGGGAATGACTTGGAATGGCCTAATGTACATTACTCTCCTCGGTTTGCATGAACAAGTTGCTGCTGCTAGTAGGACATAATTTATGTGTATGAGAATCACGTGTTCACATATGGCTTCATGCTCTCTGGAGTTCCTGTTGTGATGATGAGAACATTTTATACTGCGCTGGTGCCGCTGTACTTACTGCGGCTAATCTTACCGTGGTCTCTTAACCAGATACGTTCCATCTAGAGAGCTTTAATTTGTGGACTTTGACTAAGCCATTTGTGTTGATAATCAGGCAATGTATCATTCAATCATTATGTAGCTCTCAATAGTGTTATAGTTCGTAAATGAGTGTGTAGTGTCCAGCATCAATCATCACCAGTCAAGCTCCTCCTCAAGTCTCAGCATGTACACGAGGTCCATCTTCTTGGTATGATCACCCTTAATTCTGTTGAGTCTCTTGGTCAACTCATCAACGTAACAAGTGAAGTTCTTGTACTTGCTGAATCTGGAGTTCTTGAAGAAGTCAACGTGAGTGGTGGAACAACCTCTGATAAGACCAAAGATCCATGTGACGAGTTCGTGGATGTTCTCCTTCTCATCCTTCAACAATGATTCAATAACAAGCAGCTCAACCTGCTTCTTGACAAACAAAGAGTCCTTGAATGAAGACAACGGTGGCAGAAGTGGGATGTCAATGTATGAATCACCAGGGAGACCCGATGGAGCATCAACAGGCGACAACAACGAGGCGGCTGCATTTTTGATCTCATTGATGCACAACTTGACAGTAAACTCCTTGGTATGCGTCTTTCCAGCGTAGGTGTAAGCGTACTTCATGATTGGAACCTCATGGAACTCATTCTTTGTCAGAGCATATGTGTTGATGAGCTTCTCAACGTCAACCTGGACATCAAAGCGAGAATTGGTGTAATGCCCATCTTCCAGATCCTTGAGTTTGAAGTCCCAGTGGTGTTTGGATTGAGACGAGGCAAACTTGGCACCAGCCTCAATAGGCACAAATGAGACGTATGATGTGAGCTCAATGTCCATGGAGACATCCAGTGATGGGATCAAGACACGCTTGAACTTCTCCGCAATGGAAGGGATGGCGTGCTGCAATGAGGAGAAGTCATCATGACGCTGAAGATGATACTGTCTCATACCAGAGACCTCAGCCATGCCGGAAACAAAGTGCTCAGTGAAGGCATCATACTCATTGGAGATCAAGAAGTCATGGACCGTGAAACCCTTCTCCAAGACCGGCTTGAAGTCGTAGTTCTCACCATCATCCTTGGCCCCAAATCTTAGCATGACAAGTTTCTTGACAACTTCTCTATCTTCGAGCTCAGGCCAGAATGAAGACAGTGTGTTGACGCTCTTGAGCATCGCATCGAGCTTAGCACCAGCTCTCTCCTTAGTTCCACTGTAGACCTGAAGATCATCGATGATGTCGTCCCACTGTGGCCAGTCAGCGGAAGTGATTCCAAAGTATGTCGTCTCCAGTTCCTCCGTGACTCTCTTCCCTGATCTTCCGACCAAGACAAGTCCAAAACGATCACCTGTCTCAAGCTCATCAAGAGTCAATCTGAGCGTGTTCTTGATCTGCCTCAAGTACTCAGCGTTCTCAAGCCCTGAATCATTGAACACAGGCACAGCAGCAACGACAACAAGTGGCAATCTCTTTGGGAGCGTCATCACAGAGCGCATCACTTGGATTGGCAAATCAAGTCCCCTGGCGGTGAGCTCGTTGAACTTGACAACATCAGCAGGCAAAGCAATGGAGCCATCATCAACCAGATCCCAGGAGTTGGTAGTAAGCTGAACAAGAGGAACGTTGCGGTTCTGGGAGAATTGGAAGTCAAAGAAGTGGACCCATTTCGTGACAAGGATGCTGTTCATACTGTGGATCTGGAGTTCTGGAAGAGTCGTGGTGGAGAAGTAGAGCACCACTGTCTCTGAGTCAACTTGACAACAGGATGTGAAGTGCTCGCCAAGCATCACAGTGCCGACAACACTGTCAAAGCCTTCACTCACAAGCAAGAGAACTGTACCAAAGACAAAGGCATGCACGTATTCCCATGTGGATCCATCGAGCGAGATGTCAAAACAATCAAAGAGTCTCAGAGAAGGAAGCTGAGAGAAGTCAACACCTTTGTAGTCTGTAGTCGAGCTCTTGAGCAATGCGACGAGCTTGTCGTGAATGGCGAATCTGAGCTCGTTATCAGAGTGCTCGGTGTCAGCGCATGGAGTGAGAACCTCGTTGGTGTAGATGTTGAGCATGTGGGACATGGTGTACATTCTGACGTTGTCGTTGATCGAGTGCTTTGGGAACTCGGAAAGGATCGAGACATTTGGCTTGACAAGGTCATCGGCTGAGCAGCGTGGTGTTGATGCTGCTGATCTCTCTGAAGAACGGCGTGTGGAGGCACTTGATGCCACTGGGGAGATGAGAGGCTTTGTCGGAGTGAAGCCGGCGGAGTTGAGGTTGTTCGTCATTTGGTTTGTAGGTGTGTATGGTGTTGATGAACCAAAAAGGTTTGGTCTGAAGGCGGACATCGGCACTGGTGGAAGAAGCTCTGCAATTGGAGTCTGTGAGTCGTCGAAGTTCAGGATATCACCAGAGATCTTATCCTCATCCTCATCATCCTGGTCCTGGACCAGGGTTTGCGAAAAGAGGTCTTCCAGTATGGACTCATCCATGGGACGTGTCTTAGTACCACACACAGAACAGACAGGTAGCTCTGTCATATCGTCCTTGTTCAACAACACAAGGTAGCAGTTGTGGTGACATTGGTGCTGACAATCCAACTCGAGAGTACGTTCGTTCGTCAGCTTTGTAGTGATAGGCTCTTCACAGAGACAACAAGTTTCCTTGACGAAGCTCTTGGACTTTGGTGGCTTCTGTGGTGTTGGGGTATCAATTGACATGGTGGTAGTGTAGTCATTTCCGACGCTCATGAAGTCGGGATCTTCATCCCAAGGAACCTGCTTGGATAGCGGAGAGGAGAATTGGCGCTGAAATGCTGCGAGTGCTTCACTCTTGTGTACACTTGGTGGAGGGGTAAGATTGTCCAGCTGGAGAGGAGGCGGAAGCTTGGATCTCTTGGTCATTCTTCTCGACGAAGAGGAGAAGCGGGAAATGAGCGACGACGAGGAGCCGCTGTTCTGTGGGGGTGTTAACGGAGACCTCGTTCTGAGTCTCTTCTCAAGCTCCATCTTGGTGGTGTTTGTGTTGTTCGGAGACTTCGTTTTGATGGAGTTGTTCAATTGAGGCTCACCCCACTCGTTCTTGTAGATGTTGGTGAAGAGAAAGAGGCGGGTGTGGTGACAGGGATCTGGGCTTCACAACAAAGAGCAAACTCCTGTTGAATGGGTGGTGGTGGTGTTGATTCCTGGAACAGTTACCACTGGCTACTGAGAGCAGGCTCTTTGAGGGATTTGCGGCTTTATATGGAGACTGTTCAGCGGCCGTTGTTTGTCTTCTTCTTTTTGGCGGGAAGGCTTTGTTGGTGCAGCCTCATGTCGAGCTTTTTTCGTAATTGTTATGCGGGTGATTACCGGATGCGGCAATTGCAGAAGTACATCAGCTTAGTCAGCAGTTTAGCAGTTTTGGTATACTATGTGGAATTGCGGCTTTAATTGGTGTTGAATCTGTCTAAAAAACAGGAAAAGGGGTATTTCAGTGCTTTTTGAATACCTTAGCCAGTTTGTTTCACCATCAGAGCGCTTTCTACACGGTTAACACCAACATCAACACTTTCAACCACACTTTTGCGCCTATCCACCACCTTCCCCATACAGTAACCACAGTGCCGAGGTTCTGCACTCTTCTGCGGTGGTGCCCACTCTATGTTGCGGGTTTCTACGGGGACCAGCATCGTTCCGTTGAGACGTAACTCTGTAACAGAGTCTCTTGCCCCATTTTAGTGTCCTCTGCCCCGCCATATCTCGTACTCGTCTTTGGATCAGACTAGATCTGTAACACGGTATCGTCCCACGGCTAAGACGCCTCCATCATGAAACACATGGTATCTAAAGAGCATGCGGTGGTAGTTGGTACCTCATCTCGTAGTTTGGGCCCGGATTGGGCCTCTCGCCAGGATGTCACTGCTCAGCTACAGCCATAAAGAACTCTTTGCTTTCTTCACTTCCCCTTCCATAGTAGAGCTTAAGCTAGCTTCTTTCCTACAATAAACTCACAACCGGAGATAGAACCACTCTAACGGCCGCATCACGAAAAGTATAGACATGGCGGATTTGCGAGATCTTGCAGGACCAACCCACCCAGGGTCCCAGAGGATGTTTCATCACAAGACGAGCGGGCGTCCCGGCTCAAGGGCCTTCCCAATTAGGCTGTACAACACACCCGATTTGAGTAAAAGCGAGCCCAGTCAAATGATTATCGGTAGTCAGAGGAGTATGGCTACGTCTTGTGGTTCTGACATCTTTTTGGAGGTCCTAGTGGCGTGTGATGCTGTCTGGGCACGCCTCTACCCCTGAGACGTGACTGCCCATGAACCTTCCCTGTCACTCTGCTGGAAGCTCATCCCATAGTAATAGAGTTTCCAGCCCTGCTGATTGCTGATACAGTTGTAACTTGTATTGCTCCCTAAACTTCTTCGAGGACCCCAGTACCATTATTCTGAGGAATCCATGGCGTTGGCCGGGAGACCACTTCTGCGCCTCATTTCGCTATGCGTGAAACAATGACACGCTTCGGGACGGGACAATGCGGGGGCAAGTTGGGGTTCGGAGGGCATTTATTGGTGGTAAACTCTTATTGAAGCTTTTTATTTGACATTTAAGTGCTGGATACTAGCCAGTCGCTTGCTAGAAGTTTAAATTAAAAGTACCTAGATGAAGAACGGGAGAGAGATCGCAAAGCCAAAGTGTTGAGGCAAACGTGCCTGGTTTCAGCCACTTTGATCAGGTCGACTAGACCTCATTTAAAGTTTCGCAGGCACACTTCAGAACTTCAGAAGCTCAGAGTGTCGAATATACCGCTCACTGCAGGACCTCACTCTGCATTAAGTTGTCGGAGAGCGGGACTGTAGGATCATGGATCATGGGCTATCTTGGGGAAACCACGTACTGTGAAAGTTGAATCAATGACGTTCAATTAGATGCTGCTTGAGCAGTGTGTTGATTGAGGAATCGAATAACGTGGGTCTTCATTTCCTCATAGAGCTCACGTCTTTCCATGAGTAGGGAATGGCGTGCATCGTCAAGGAACACCAAGGTCTTGTCCTCAACAGAGACCAGATCCATGAACACCGTTGCACTTGTCTCATCAACAATCATATCACCATGACCTTGTATCAAAAGAACTGGGATTTTATCAAACTTGGCAGAGTGTTCGCTCTTCAACAGCTTCTCACCTCTGGCGAAGGCATCCTTGAACTGCTTTAATGTTGTAACGAAAGGAGACTGCAAAGGATCTCATCTGATGAATTGCACCCATTCACTCACAGATGTTAGCTTGTCAGCATCTACCTTGGTATCAATCTTCATCCAAGGATGGAACAACTCCACAATCTCTCCCAAGAACACCAGGATGGGATGTGGGAGCGTCGTAGGATGGGCTTTGAGCATGGGACAAGTGACAAAGATCCCACTGATCACATCTCTGTGTTTTCCAGTCACTCCATATTCCAGAGCAATAGCGCCTCCCATGGAGTGTCCACCGAGAAACAAGAATCCCCGGCCAGTCTCCTTGACGTTGTACTCGATGAAGAACTCCAGATCATCAAACACGCGTCTCTCATCAGTTACGCCGCGGGACTTTCCAATTGACGTGCGGCCTTGTCCTCTCTGTGCAAAGAAGATTACTTCATACCCGGAATCGCACAGGTCGTCGAAGAGGTGGGCGTAGTTGGCTTCCTGTTCGGAAAAGCCGTGGAGATAGATGATTCGACCCTTTGTTTCGAGTTGTGCTGGAACGCGCTGATGGGGCGTTAGTGAGCTGAGCCCGGTAGTCAGATTCCTTCTGTGTGTCCAATTCAAGGAAGGAAAGAATCACGTACGTAGAGCAGAGTATGGAAGTTAGCGCCGTTGTGTGGGATTGTTCTTTGCAGTGGCGTATTCCTTGACGCGTAGGGCGGCGCTGGGGATGCCACGGAGGCCATTGTGAACTGTGAGCTCAGTGGAGGTTCATGAGTGTTTATGTGCCTTGAAGATCATGTTGACTGGAGGGAGTCAGTGGTATTTAAAGCCGCCAGCCGTTCCTGTAGTTGTTGTTGAAGACTTGCCACGGGTTTCCCCTTCTCTGTTTTTTTAGCTTCACCATCTCAAGTCCTACGGCGGCGCTCCTGTCCGCGGGCTAGTCAGCTACCAATGAGGTAAAGAGGCATCTCCGGTATTCTTTGATTCAATTGTGGTTTGGCATTTAGTGTAATAAAAGAACAGTAATATTCAACAGCAAATTACATAAAAAGAGACAAGTCAACACGTGAACCCTTCTGTATCATCAAAGAACCCACACATCTCACTCATCCCGTAAAAGAAAAAGCTCTATCAATTAATAGACTCTAGCCTCTAGTTTTTGTTTTCATCCAAGTCATCAATGGTCTTCTCACCACTCAACACACTTTTCATGTCATGCAAGATGTCCTTGAAGGAGTCGAACTGCGTGAATGGAATCAAGTCCCTCTTGCAAATAGTCACCAAGTCCTTTCCTCTCTTGGCAAACAACAAGTCAGTCTCTCTGGCAGCAGACAAGTCAGAAACACCATCGCCGCAGTAGAACAAGACCTGCTTGGATCCCGCAGCGTTACGTGCCTCTCTGTATGGTCTGATGGCCCTGGACTTGTCGTGTCCGAAGGATGTCTCATCTCTGTACACAATCTCCCACGACTCATCCTCGTTGACCTTAGCGTCATTCGAGACGATCTCAATCTTGTCAATGGAGTCCTCGCCAACAAGCTTCTCGAGCAGAGCACGGATGATCGGTTTCATACCGCTCGACACGACGATGATTGGGATGTCCTGCTCCTGCGCCCAGTGGAAGGTCTCCTTGAAGCCCGGGTCGAGCTGGATGTTCTTCAACAAGTACTCGATGCACTCGTCGAATGGGGTATGGATCGACTCCAGCATCAAAGAGAAGGCCGTTCTGAAGTTCATCTCACCGCTGAGAATCTTGTCGTTGAGCTCCAGGCGCTTCTCGAGACCAAAGCCAAGGGTCTCCGTGAGGAAGTCGTTGGAGTCTTGAAGAGTGACTGTGCCATCGAAGTCGGTGAAGATGATGGCCTTCTTGTCAGCGTATTCCTTAACGAATGACATCTCTGCGTGTGTTGTCGTGGGCGTGTTTTGTCGGACTCCTTTCAGGAACGGGTGTATGTACACTGGTGTTGTTGTTGATGGTGAATGTGGATCTGATTGAAAGACAACAGTGAGCCTCTTTAGCGTCGTGGGTCTAGAAAGAGGGTGTTTGTACGTGTGTCCAAGGAATCTCGAAAACAGAGGAAGAGGGAATCCTTCGTGTAGCCGTACACGTTTCTTGAAGTTGACATGTGCTGGCCATACGTCATGCGCCGGAAAAATTTGTGTGCGCACGTGAGAGTCACGTGATCAGAGCATTTGATTTTGCGCGGTCTGGATAACAGTGAAAATTCGAAATCAAGAACAGGGCGTGTGGCGTAGTTGGTAGCGCGCTCCCTTAGCATGGGAGAGGTCTTCGGTTCGACTCCGGACTCGTCCACTTCTTAATTTTTTTTTGCTTCTAGATAAGACTACAGATTCTTTTTTGCCGAATTTTGAAGCTCTGAGTTCTAAGGTTTCCATATATGGTGTCTGTTTACCAATTGGAGTACTCTCCGAGGCGTGGTGTGGTCATGAAGTTGACAGTCCTCACCCCGCACTAGAGTTGAGGAACACTGGCCCGAGCAGAAGTTGTATGTGCGGCCTTTCAAAAACGTCAAAGTTGAGAATCTACCAGATACAGCATAATAAAACTTTCCAGCCCCGCTAATGACAGTTTCACAGTCAGCGTTGTAGAATAAAGTCGCCGATTTGACCACATCAGCGTCCCCCGTCCCCCGCCCGTGACAATGTACTTCTGGCGCAGAACGTCACACAAACACACAGCTCACCATCCAGCGTATGACCGAGCTGCACCAGCCACGATTGTAGTCAATTGGTAATTGGCATACCTACGCTGCTGAGAATTACTTCTGTGGAGTTGTTTAGCTGCTTGGCGGACTGATTGCTGCACCAGCTAATTGTCTCTCCGCATTTTACTACGTCACCAAGTCATTCTGTCTGCAGCACCATTCATTCATTCATTCATTTCAAAGTATCAATACCAGAGCAAATCATCAACCAAGCAAAGAAAAAGCGGAGAGTGAGAGGTGAGAGGAAACCCATAGATCCTCAGACCTTGGATGCAGAGAGCTCATCTGAGGCAGTCTCACCAGCGTTCTCGACGTACTCCACCTCGCCACCGAACTTCTCGTTAAAGGCAGCCTCAGACTTGGCCTGCTTCTCAGTCTTGTAGTGCTTCCAGTGTCTTGGAGGAACGCCAGCACCAAACATCTCGTCGATCTCCTCGAAGGATCTGTGTGCAGTCTCTGGGAGGAAGAAGTAGAACACGAAGATGGAGCAGAAGGAGAGCGCAGTGAATATGAAGTTGATCTTGGAGCCCATGTTGGCCTCGTCAGGGTTAAACATGTATGGTAGCACCGAGGACCACATGCACTGGAAGGCATTGTTCCAGAAGTTGCCGAGCGAGATCGTCTTGGCCCTCAAGAACACCGAGGACACTTCGTTTCCAAGCACGAATGGAGATGGACCGATGCCAATGTTGAAGATATAGTTGTACATGGCCATGAATCCAGCAGAAGCAGTCACAGCACGTGGGTTGTCCGTCTTGAGTCCAGTGCAGGCCACGAGGAGGTTGAGAATCGTGAGGGCAGACATGCCGAAGAGCACGACTGGGCGGCGACCAAATCTGTCAATGGTGAAAAATGAGGTGAGTGTACCTGAGACTGAGAGTGCCTGGGCTCCACATGCGATCTGGAACGATTTCTCGGTGCTGAATCCGGCAAGTTGGTAATAATAGGTCGAATAGTTTGTGACGTAAGCAACACCAGAGAATGCCTGCATAACGAAAGTGAAGACAACAACAAAGGTTCTTCTCAGATCCTTTCCTCTGAAGCAATCGAGGTATGTTCCAGACTGTGCAGAGATGGCGACAGCCTCATCAACGGTGACCTTCATGAGAGCGTACTGGTTGCGGACTGTCTCCTCGTCGTCAAACATGCGGTTGAGCTCCTTGACTGCCTCCCTCTTTCTCGACTTCGAGAGAAGCCAGTATGGTGACTCTGGGAGAAAGGACTGTGCCACAAGGGCCGTGATGGCGAAGATCCACTGTGGAAGGAAGATGCCCCTGTATGCCATTCTCGTGGTGTATGCTGCCGTGGTGTTGTTGATGAGGACACAGATGAATGGGCCAATGCAGCCAGCCAGATTGACAGCAGCGGAAGCAATTCCTCTGAGTGCCAATGGTGAAATCTCGGAGATGTAAGTGGAGCAAACAGCGGCCAAGGAGCCCAGAGCCCATCCGTTCATGAACTTACCGACGAAGAACACCTCGATCGTGGTGGAGACGTACTCAACGGTGACCCAAGGGATTCCAAACAAGGTACTGAGAACAATCAATTTGCGTCTTCCCAGACGGTCAGCCATCCACGAGCCAATGATGTATCCAAAGGCAACAGAGGCCATAGGACCAGCCGTGATGGCGCTCTGCCACTTGGCGCTGAGAACGTACTCTCCCTCATAGGCGTATCCAAAGTCCTCCCTGAACTGTGGGATGGAGAGAACCATACCACCAGCCTGAGACTCGTAGCCCCAGAGAATGAGAGTCCAGATCGTGGCAACGATGTAGAACACGACGCGCTTGTAACGCTTGCTTGCACCGAAACGGGTCAAGTCGTGCTCAATCTGCTGCTGTGCGTGGGCGAGCTGGTCGACATCAAGGTCGTCGTAGTCTGGCACATCCTGGTCCTTGGAGTACCACTTGAAGAGCTCAGGGAATGTGAACTCGATGCGGGGCATTCTGGGTGTTGTTGTTTGGTGTTGAATGCTTGGGAAGGGGGTGCCACATCAGGCGGGATCTCCACCGCTTATAAACAGGGATGAGCACCCACAAGAGCGGGTATTTTGACGGGTGTTCATGGTCTTCTCCACCCTCCTCTAGCAGACCTCATTGTCACACAGCTGATGACGTCGTGCGAGATTTGTCGCAACCAACTTCGGTGTGTTCCTTGTTCCTTCGGCGCCCGCCAGATAAAAATATTGGGGGCGGGGATCACAGCTGCTGACATAATCATGTGGGGAACAGATCATTCAATTATTGGCTGATTACACCCAGTCACTCGTAATGAAGGGCCAAGGAAAGTCAGGGGACATCTTTGCAATCACTTCAACTGGAATTGTGAGTATTCTGGTGTAACTGGGACAAAGATGCACCGGCGTGTGACCTTGGCTGCCACTCTCTCTCCTTTGGACCTCCCACGCTGGAGTTCGTCTAGGCTAAGAACAAATGGCCTCTAACACACCAATAGGCGATGCATATGAGGCTGTAAAGCCATTTAACCGATCCATGCTGAGGTTCCTGGAATTTGTAGCGCTCCTGAAGGCCGATGTGCGCTACCCAGCGGACCAGCTGGACCCTGCGCGTTTACTCCTTCCAACTCCCCGCGAGCCAGTGTGCTCTCAAGATCTTCGCTCTACAGATTACTAGTAGACATGAGGGCAGCTAAATGTATGCGTTGCGAAGAAGTGATCTCCCAGAAGATGATGACGACGACTTTGAGACTGGGTCTGGTACGAATCCTATTGGCATATCTGCACGCTGTCTATTCCAAGAGAACTATAAGGCCAGAATACCTGCTGAGCGGATGTATATATCAGCTACAATGTCTCTTCAATGAAAACCAATAAGGGGCACCATTCATGACACACCCTGAAGACGCCCGTATAGAAGTACATATACCCGGAGAAGGGCTCACAACAGTTGAGCGGTCCCGGTCCCTCTTACCCTTGCCGTGTAAGATAGATGATCCTGATTCTTACCAATAATCACAGTGAGTACATCACTGCATCTTGATAACAACCTTTCCCTGTGCCTTGTGGTCCAAGATTCTGTCGAACGCTTCCTTGTAGTTCTCGAACGAGTGCACGGAATCAATTGGGATTTCCAACAAGCCTTGCTCAATGAGGTCCCTTCCATACCCATAAGCAGTTGAGGAGTCGGTCATTACCCACTCAAAGTTAAATGGCTTGGGGAAGAGCATCATCTTGATGTTGGTCCAGCTGAAGTACTGCAGTGCACTGCGGGAGTAATCACCAAGAGTGCATCCGTTGATAGTGACATAACCCGAGTTCTCAGACTTTGGCTTGAGGATATCAGTGATATGATCAAAGTAGTACGAGTTACCCACACAATCAACGATGATGTCAAACTTGCCAACCTCCTTCACGATCTCCAAAGTCTGGTTAAGGACGCCGCCCTTCTTGTAGTCCACAATGACATCGGCACCATAGCGCTTGACTCTCTCAATCGATGCAGTGGAGTTCACACTCACAACTTTCTTCACCTTGTGCACCTTCTTCAACAACTGCAAGACGAACGCACCAACAGCAGTGGCGCCGCCAACGACAAGCACGCTCTCGCACTCCGCTGGCTTCTTGTACTTCTCCAGCGTAGCGTATGCCGTGGCGAAAGTGAGCGGGAAGGCAGCTGCCTGCTCCATTGACACATTCTTCGGAGCAACACCAATACACTTGTTCTCAGTCACGTCCAGCACGAGGTACTCCGACAAAGCTCCAAACTTGCCAAAGACAGGCTCGAAAATTCCAGAGATCTGGTCGCCCTTCTGGAACTGTGTAACACCGGAACCAGTGGCCTCGACAGTGCCGGAGAAGTCACGACCCATTCCCTTATCGTGTCTCTTCAATGGACTGGCAAACCAGTGTGAGTTGTGGAGGATGAAGTCCACAGGGTTCAATGCTGCCGCGGCCACCTTGACGAGAACCTCATTGACGCCCAGGGAGGCCGGGTCGACTGTGTTCTCAATGATCTCGATTGGTCCTCCGTGGTGGTATCCGATCTGTCTGAATGTGATTGGGCTCATTGGTGCAATTGGCTTCTTTGTCTGCTTAAGAAAGAGAGAGACTTGGTGGCGAAGAGTTTGCTTTCAACTTCAGCCTCGGTTCAAAGCTCGCCACATCTGCAACCAATCCAAATTGATCAAGCTACTACACTTTGCGCGCGTACAAAACACAGCCGTTATCTTTCACCAAAGAGTTGAAGTGTTTATGCATCTGCATATAACAGTAGTCAGCCGTCAATTCCAAAGTCAGAAGTATCACATGCTCAACTCACCCGTGCAGCCATGTATGCATCCCTGAAGCTGCGGGCCCTTCTGATAGTCTTCTCCCTGATCACAGAGATTGAAAAGCTGCTCTGCTTGACTGACAGTGGCTCCTGGACATTGTTCTGGTTTGTACTCTTCTCTGAAAGAACTCTCAGGGTGCGTCTCACCTTTGGCTCTGGTGTTCCCTGGTTCTCCTGGGTATCTCTCGTAAGATAGACAACTGGGTCTTCGTTATCAATGACGAATGGAACTCTCTGCAGAATCTGACCCTCGCTCAATCTTTTCTTGAACTCTGGCAACTCAAACAACTCCAAAAGGTGGTCAGCATTTCCTGGTCTCTCACAGTCAGAATAGTTGTCTGTATCATAGTTGTCATCATCAATGTGAGAAATACTCTGGTACTGAGATGAGAAGCGTCTGGAGAATGAGCGGTTCAATGAAAGTGATGAGAACTTGTCTCTGAACGAGAACGAGTGGTAACTCTTGTTCTTGTGTGAATGCTCGTCGTTACCTGAGTCTCCTGAAACTTCAATTTTGGAGGTTGGTGTGGTCAGATGCTTGAACAACTTGCCTGTGAGCCTTCTGATGGTAGAACGTCTCCCTATCGTGGTCAGTCCGGTCTGCTTGTCCTCGTAACTCTGGAAATCAACTTCTTCGACACCACATCTGGCGTTGCTATACACATCCTGGACCAGGTTGTCATCTGGGGAAAGTGGATGCAGCTTCGGAATGAGCCTCAAGTCTGAGGTTTGTTCAACAGAGCCATACGACGGAGGGAAGGTTGAGGCCTTGGAGTCGCTTGCAAGTGGAGGCTGATAATCACCAGACAATGGAATGTATGTAAGGTATGACTCAAAGATCAGTTCACGGTCGGCATAAGGAATGTCGGTGTCGTCGTTCTGTCTCTGGCTGTCCTCACCTTGTGGTCTTCCTTCATCATTCTCAAACAAAAACGAACCAAGAATCCCTGGTGAATTGGGGTTGATGATATTCATGGTAGTGTTATCTCTCAAAACAGCACTAGCGGTCTCCATAATGCTCTCAGCAGGTTCTGGTGGTCTTCTGAAGGACTTGGCAACATCGTTGAACCATTTCCGTGGTGACAGAAGAAAGTTGCGATATGATGTAGGTGCTTCTGGATATCCCTCCTTGATGAACTCATTCGTACTCATGGTCATCCCTGAGCCAAAACCTGTCTGTACAGATGGAGGAAGTGCAGTTGGCAAGTTCTCGATCCTTGGGTATGTTGTATCATCAGATCTTCCAGTATTCGTATGTGCACTGGCATGGCCATCTTGGTTCATATCATAGTGGTAAGCGAAGTGAAGCGGTCTCGTTGGGGATACTTGGGACTCAGGCAGGTAGTCATCCAGTGAGTTTGGACGGGATAATGGGTTCAGTGATGGGAGGTTGCTGACGCCTTCGTAGATCTGGACAAGACTGTTCAAAGCAGACATGGCGGTGTTGTGGCTGGTTGTATGTGTGCAAGTCTGCGTAGGAATGTCACTTGCTTAGAAGGATGTTGTTCCAAGGCGTTGGAATCATGGTTGAATGTGATAACATCTGTTTCAAGCGGATTTGAATTGTTGGTATTCATGCTGTTTTTGTGTCATCGTTCTGCGGGGTTCGTATCCCGTGATGATACCGCTGCCAGCGGTTCATGAATCATCATGGAGCTGAAAAAAAAGCCTGAAACTCGGACAAAAAGATCTCATACAGAAGAGGATAAAGAATATAATGATCCATAAACGTTCACTGATGAATCTGTAGATAATCACCCTTCTCAAACCTCTGCAGGAGTGCTGGCGTACGGTTTCTGCCTCTTTCTCTCGTTCCAGTGAAGGGTGGAGCTCAATCTGTCAAACCAAGCATTCTTGGAGTTGTTTTTCTTGATACAAGGGATGGGGAATCTGCTTGCAGTGATCGTAACGAAGTCACCTCTTTCCAACTCGACTCTGTTCTTTCCGTCAAAGGAGCACCATGCAGTTGATCTGGAATCGTATGGAACACCAAGACGCAGAATGATAGACTCTGGGATGACAAGAGGTCTGAATGACAATGTGTGTGGGCAAATTGGGGATATCAGAATACCTGGAATCTCGGGATGCACCAAAGATCCTCCCGCGCTGAGAGAGTAAGCTGTGGATCCACTGGGTGTGGAAATGATCAAACCGTCTGCATCCGCTGTGGTCAATTGCTCTCGATCACTGAACATCTCCAGCGACGTCATTTGGGAGTTTGGTCCTCTGTCAACAACCACCTCGTTGAACACTGTGAAAGTTTCAAAGATTGTGTGTGTCTCACTGTCAACACCCAACTTGGCAATGTCAGCCTGCAAGCTTCTTGATGCGTTCCCCACATCCTTGGTCTTCATAATGGTGCATTCAAATCTCATTCTGATTGAGCATTGGTATCCCTTCTCAATGATCCTCGTCATAATGTCCTTGTAGTCAGTGACGTTGAAGTCGGTGAGGAACCCCAGACTTCCCAATGAGAAAGGAAGGACTGGTGGAATGATGCTTTGGAAGATCCATGAGGCATACAAGACAGTTCCATCTCCACCAAAGGTCAATATCAAATCAAATATCTCAGGTCTGTATGAGCATCTGTCAGCATTCCAGAAAAGAATTCTCTGTTGGTGATCTGGACATTGATTAACGAGCTTGTCGTAGCAGAATGTTTCGTTGTCCTTCAAACTGTCCTGGATGTAGATCTTGATGTCATTCTTGTAAGTCAGCAGGAACTCTGAAACAATGTTGGCCCACTTGATTGGCTCAGGGTCGTACATCTTGGTGATGATCATGATGTTGGTGATCTTGCTTCTGATGTTGACGTGGTTGAGGGTTGCCTCAATGTCTCTGATACCTCCGAGAATCTTTCCGAGTTGACGCTTCGTCATAAGAGCGCTTGACAGAGTAGCAAGTTTGTGCTCAAGACAGATCTGTGACTCTTCCTCCATGCCTCCACAATGTGACTTCGTATCATCTCTGTCAAAGTCAAAGAGGTTGATATTGTTCAGCTGGGCATTGAGGAGAGTGGGTAGAACAGGTTGGTCACCAATCGAAAAGCGCCTCCTTGCCGCTGGGGAACGTGGCGTGCTGAGCCCTGTCGACGACGATCCTGAGGAAATGGATTCAAGAACTTTCTCGTTGTCTCCCAACACATCGCCCTCTTTTGCTCTGCGGAAAGTGTAGGCTTTCAGCTTCTCGTTCAGCTTCTCGGCAGCTTCAGACGGCGATTTGGTAACATCTCGCAGTTTCTCTTCCTCTGGCTCCCCTGTGGGCGACACATCTTCAATCTCTTCAAAGTCTCCGAGGTTTGTATAGCTGTTCTTTAGTGGGTGTGGTGATCTCCCGCCGACCTCCTTTGGAGAGACAGAGGACATGGTGATCTATGTGTGACTGCTCTTCCAAGGGGGTGAGTTGTGTGGGCTGTGGCAATGATGTGGATCAAGACTCGAGTGGCCTGCTTTCTCAGAACTGAGCCGGACTTTAGCGCCGACGTCCCTCTGGATTCCTCTTGCTGTGTGGCTGGGAAGAAGATGGGCAAACACGGAAGCCGGACCCACTTTCTCACTTTCATCTGGGGTTGAGGGTTGATTTTTGAGTGCCCGTACCGCTTTCGCGAATTTCCGCGAATTTCCGCGAAAGCTCATATCGGGATTCGGAGAGCTCGGTGGCACTGGCACGCTGGCACAATCGCCTGTGGGCTGAGCGCAGAAAGAGCAGCTTTATCCACAGAAGCACTCGGAATACATCTTCAATACTGTATACACCAGGCTCTCTCATCCACACGATCCAGACTCCTCAATTTCAGCACAGCCGCCCGTCAGAAACACAACAATGGCCGACACCCTCAACCCTGAGGAGCAGGCGCAGCTTCTCAAAGATGCCATCAACACGATTAAGCACGAAACACAACTGATGAAGAAGTGCTTGGAGACGCGTGGGAAACTTATGGATGCTCTCAAGCACGCCTCCAACTTCTTGACAGAGCTCCGGACTTCGCAATTGACTCCTAAGCAGTACTATGAGCTATACATCATGGTGTTTGACTCTCTCAATCTGCTAGCGGGGTTCCTCAAGGACAACCATCCCCACCACCATCTTGCTGACTTGTACGAGCTGGTTCAGTATGCTGGAAACATTGTCACAAGACTCTACTTGATGATCACAGTGGGCACGGTGTACATGAGCATTCCTGATGCCCCAGTCAAGGAGATCATGAAGGACATGATTGAGATGTGCCGCGGAGTCCAGTATCCCATCAGAGGCTTGTTCTTGAGATACTATCTCCAACAGAGAACCAAGAGTCTGCTTCCAGAGAACAGGGACTCGATACAGTTTGTGATCCAAAACTTCATCGAGATGAACAAGCTTTGGGTCAGATTACAACACCAAGGCCCATCAAAGGAGAAGGCCAAGAGAACCAAAGAGAGGGAAGAACTCAAGATTCTTGTTGGGTCCAACTTGGTCCGACTCTCACAACTTGAGAATGATAAGGACTACTACAAGTCATACATCCTTCCAACGATTCTTGAGCAGATTGTTCAATGCAAAGACGTGATTGCTCAGGAGTACTTGCTTGATGTTGTCATCCAAGTCTTCCCAGACGAGTTCCATCTGTACACGTTGGATGTGTACTTGAACTGTATCAAGGATCTCAACCCTGGAGTCAGTTTGAAGAAGGTTTTGATAACATTGATCGACAGGCTCACCGACTTCGCCAAAAGAGAGGACCTCACTGACTTCGAGAAGCTCACGATCGATGAGTCCACGAAGGGAAAGGTTAAGGAAGCGGCAGAAAAGGACGATGAGAAGACGACACCGAAGGATTCAGAAGACCATCCAGGAGAGAGTGAATCGGCCACCACCGGTGATGATGCGGAAACAAAGACTGAGTCCAAGGTCGAGCTGAATTTGTTCGAGAAGTTTTGGTTCTACATCAACGACTTGGACAAATCAAGAGAGTTGTCCATTGAGGAGATCAGCAGTCTTCTTGAATCTGTTGCCAGATTGACATTGACCTACTACCCATCAAACTTTGACAACATTGACAGCCTCTTTAAATTTGCCTACGAGAAGGTTGAAGAATCAGAGGCGAAATCCACTGACTCCACAAGCCAGAACTTCAAGCTCCTATTGATGGCACCCGTGGAGAATTACACCAAACTTCTTGACATATTGAAGTTGAAGAACTATGCTGATCTCCTTGAATCTCAGCCTGTGAAGGTGCAAAAGTCAATGAGTTTGGAGATATTGAACAAGATTTTGAACGAAGGCATCAAGATCAAGACCGTCGATGCTGTTAATGGCCTTGTCAAGCTATTCAAGGTTATCATCACAAGTGAGGACAAGGATATGAACAAGAATGGAGAAGAGTCATTGGAGTACGTGAACGAACAGGAAAAGCTGGCAAAGTTGGTCCACCTCGTATGGAACAAGGACACGTCTACACATGCCAAGTTGCTCACAACTCTCAAAAACCACCTTTCGACTGGAAACATCAAACACACGTACCCATCATTGTTCTTCAACACCATGAAGCTCATCAGACGCAACAAGGTTGAGGAGAACGCGAACTCTCTCTTCAAATTCGCCTCTCGGGTGATTCAAGACCTCTACAGAACCGGACTGAACGACTTGAGTTTCAAGCTGTACTTGTCCCTCGCACTGATTGCTGACCAGGTCCACTCTGAAGAGTTTGCATACGAGTTCTTCGCACAGTGCTTCACGATCTATGAAGAGGCCATCAGTGACTCACGCTTGCAATACCAGTGCGTTGTCTCCATCTGCGGTGCTCTCCACCAGTGCAGAAACTTCTCGAGGGAGAACTACGACACTTTGATCACAAAGACAGCCTTACATGGTTCCAAGCTCTTGAAGAAGCAGGATCAGTGTCGCGCAGTGTACTTGGCCTCTCATCTCTGGTGGGGCGTTGAGATCCCTGCATTGGGCGAGGAAGAGGGAGTCACGGAGTTCTACAGAGATGGCAAGCGTGTTCTGGAATGCTTGCAGAGATCACTTCGTGTTGCTGATATGGTCATGGACTCCACGAGCAGTATCGAGTTGTTTGTTGAGATCTTGAACAGATGCTTGTACTACTTCATCCACGGCAACGAGAGCATCACTATCAAGTACATCAATGGATTGATTGAGTTGATCCAGTCAAACTTGGAGACGTTGAACAATGAAGGATCAGCTGGTGAAGGCCCGAAGAGACACTTTGAGAGAACGTTGGAGTACATCAACACGCAGAAGGAGATTGACGATCGATTCCAGTTAATCACTTGGTGAAAAGTACGATGCACTTTTTATTTTCCTGGAACTCTAAAAACAGAACTATTTCATTTATTGGCCGATGTTAATGTAGTCAGAACATTTTGATTACAACTTTTCCTTGTGCCTGGTGGTCAAATATTCTGTTAAGGGCGTCGTTGAAGTTGTCCAATGCGTGAACTGAGTCGATTGGGATCTCGATCTTCCCTTCCTCAATGTACCCCTTGCACTCCTCAAACCAGTTTCCCGAATCAATAAAGATGAGTCTGTAATTGAATGATTTTGGAAGGAACTGCAGTTTGAAGAATTGCCAGTTGAAGAATTGAGTAACGCTCTTGTTGTAGTCACTCACCGATGGACCATTGAGGGAAATGTACCCTGAGTTCTCGGATTTGGGCTTGAGGTAAGCATCCATATTGCCAAAGAAGTAAGAGTTTCCAACGCAGTCAATAATCAAATCAAACTTTCCATGCTCATTCACAACTTTCAGTGCTTCTTCTGGGACATTTGACTTCTTGTAGTCGATGATGACATCTGCGCCGTAGCCCTTGACCCTATCGATAGATGAGCTGGAGTTCACACTCACGACAGTCTTCACATGGTGGACTTTTTTGAGGAGTTGAATTGTCAATGCACCAACCGATGTAGCACCTCCAACAACAAGAACATTGCTGCAGTCTTGTGGTGCCTTGAACTGTCTGAGTGTACTGGCAGCAGAGCCCATGATCAGCGGAAACGCAGCGGCCTGTTCCATCGAGAGATTCTTCGGGATCAATCCAATGTCGTGGCTTTTGGTTGTGTCCAGGATCAAGTACTCTCCATATGTTCCGTATTTGGTTAGAATTGGCTCATAGATGCCACAAATTTTGTCTCCTGCTTTGAACTTGGTGACACCGGATCCCGTCTGCTGCACGACCCCAGAGAAGTCACGGCCGATTCCCCTTTCATGCCTGCTGAAAAAGCAGAGAATCTTGTGGGACTTGAAAAGAAGAATATCGACTGGGTTCACTGAAGCTGCCGAAATCTTGACGATGATCTCGTGTGGTCCAATGCTGCTTGTGTCGATGGAAGTCTGGACAAGCTCAAGGTCTCCGCCGTTATGGTAGCCCACCTGCCTGTACTTCAGTGGTGTTGTTGAAGCCATTTTGAGGTTGTTGATTTTGAATTTTGATTATAATTTATTCATACCGTGGTCATGTAGAGTAGAAAAGTGGGAATTCTAGGCCACTTAAATAGTCCACGAGAGTTGGAGGTGATGCAGTGGCTTGAGCAATCTTTGTGAGAGAAGCCGTTCGGCGTTACTCGGAACAACAGTGTTACGTCGAGCTGTTCGGCGTTACTCGGCACCAGGTACTCCCCAGTCCTTCAAAATCATGTAACGGGATAGAGTGCCTTTGATCATTACATTTGAGGTTCTGGAATAATCCGGGCTTGAAGTGGTCTTGTGTAAAGGTGAATCCGTTATACCTCATAGTTGTGAGGTCTCAAACACCACTTGCCACACCCTATTCCATGACCAAAAAGTAGGTCAAACAAATTCAATGATTTCCACAACTAGGGGCGCCCTCATGAAATTTCCACCGCCACAAAGGGTAACTAAAGGATTCTGATCCAGTGACTGCACTATTTTCTTCAAAAAGGCTCCTTTTAGGGTTGCAAAATTTGGTCCAAAATTGACCTTTTTGAGTGAACTGCTCAATATGCCAAACGTCACTCCATTTTTTGGAGAATTTAGCCAATTAATTTACAGCAAATGGGCAATTTAGCCCTAAAATACGAATTCTAGAGATCAAAATTAACCATATATGACGCCTTATACCCTAATTACGCCTACAAGTGGAGCTTTTACGCCCTTAACATGACACCCGGGTACGCTCAAGCTCATCACCGCGATCTCCGGCGAACACGTCAGCAGAGAAGAGAACATCACGATGATTAACACCCAAGAACTCACAAATTCAACGAACCAACCACCAAAACACAGCCAGAACACACGGCCCATCACAATGCGTCTCACAACTTACGGAGCACTGTGTATTATCGCTGCTCTCGCCAAAGCACACGAAACTCCACGCGGAGTCGCCCCTGCAGATGCGGAGAAGTACGTCCCAGATGCCTCAGGAAAGTGGGCCTGTTTGGCCAACCCGGAGGTGGTGCTGGACTGGAGTCAGGTCAATGACGACTACTGTGACTGCCCAGACGGCTCCGATGAGCCAGGCACCAGCGCTTGTCCTAATGGAAAGTTCTGGTGCAAGAACGAGGGCCACGAGGGACAGTTCATCCCTTCTTCGCTTGTCGGTGATGGCGTCTGCGACTACGACGTCTGCTGTGATGGATCCGACGAGGAGGGAACAGTCAGATGCAAGAACATGTGTGCTGAGATCCACGAGGAGGAAACTTCCAAGAGAAAGATGTACGAGGCCAACAGAAGAATCGCTGTCGACAAGGCAGCAAAGATCCAGCGTGCAGCCAAGAGACAGAGAGCCAAGTTGGAGGAGAACCTCAAGGTCGACAGGGCACTTCTTGGATTCCACGAGCGTGAGTTGAAGAGATTTGAGCAGATGATAATGGACAAGCAGGAGGAGACATTCGGCTCGGAGATGGCTGCGCTGAAGAAGAAGGCAGATGGTGCCATTGCTGAACTTGCAGAGCAGTTCAAGGTGCTAAAGCAGGCTGGAGAGAGCATCAATTCTTTGAAGAGCACATTGGACAAGCTTGTCGAAACATTCAATGAGAACTTGAACGACGCTGCTGTCAAGAAGACCGTTGAAGATTTCAAGGAGCACGCTTCCAAGTACAAACGCTTCTACAACAACCTCCCAGACTACTTGCAACTGGAGGCTGACTTCAAGGGGAAGTTCAGTGGCTCAATTCACCAAGACTCTTTGAACTTTGAGTGGATTGGCACTGAGTTCAAGAAGGCAACCGACAAGTTTGACAAGATCATTGAAAGAGTTCCTGAGTTGGAAGCCCTCTTGACTCACTTGAGCGACAACTACAATCCAAACTTCAATGATCCAAACGTCAAGGAGGCAGTTGCATCATTCCAGGACTATGTCTCCAACAAGACCCCTCTTTCTCTCCCGCAGAACACTATCGTTAACACCCTTGATGCCATCAAGAGAGAGCTCAATGAGCTGAAGAACAAGGTCATCCCAGAGCCAGATGTTGCGGCCCCAGTGAAGGCCACCAAGGGCAAGTCGCTTCTTGAGACGTTGAAGTCCAAGGTGCACTTCATGGTCAACGACTTCCTCGGCGTGGGACCACCAAAGAGGGTGAAGATGCCAGTTCCAGAGTCTGACGAAGAGTTCGCCAACGTGTTTGCCGAGTTCTCGAGCAACAGTCAAGAAGAAGCGAAGACGATTTCATCGATTGAGTACGAGCTCAGCCGCAACTATGGTCCATACGATGTATTCAGACCTATGGATGGTGTTGCTCTCAACGTTCTCTTTGGAGACTACGAATACAAGATGGAGTTCATCGGGGAAGTGCGCCAGATGGGCCAGAGCGGTCACAACGTTCTCATTGGTTCTTATGACCGTGTTGAGCCAAGAGAAGACGGAGAGGAGGGACTCATCGCATACTATGAGAACGGTGCAAAGTGCTGGAACGGACCAAAGAGACGTGCCGTTGTACACATCGAGTGTGGTCCAGATCATGATGTCTACGGCGTCTCGGAGCCGGAGAAGTGCGAGTACCATTTCAAGATGAGATCTCCATTGGGATGCAATGTGCCTGAGGAGGAACAGCTCGAGCTTGTTATTTAATGCTACTAATGAATAGTGTAATATTGAACTCTTAGTGTCCTTGGTCGCCACCGTAGCCAGTTGCTCCTCGTCAAAGCTGCAACAAGATCTGGGACACCACAACTTATGACCTGTCAAACACGACGAGATCGCTCATAGGCATGGTTCTGGAAGCACCTACAGATCAGGAAGACAGAGTAACAAAGCACAAACAGTAAGTGACGATTTTATTCAACAGGTATTGGTATGGATCATGCAAGTTTCTCAAACAGTTGAAACACCCACAAGAAGTAAACAAGGGTCATGAGGTTGGGTGGTTGGAAGCATTACAAGCCAAGGGCCAAAACAATTGGAGAGAGCATGAGAGCACCGATGAGGGAGCCAGACTTCCAGCTCAAGTCGAGGGAGCCAGCAGCACCAGAAGAGGTGGAGGAGGCGGAAGATGTGGTGGAGTTCGACGAGTTGGCGGAGGCGGCGTAAACAACGGCCTGGGTTGGAACGAGCGAAAGAGTGGAGATGGTAGTAGACATTATGAGTGTTGTGTTGTGTTTTGTTGTGTGAGTTGTGAAAGCTGGAGGCCGTGGACGAAGGTGAAGAGGAAGAAAAGAAAGAGGATCTCGGCTTGTTTTATATGCGTATGGCGTTGTTTTGGGGCTGATCGCGCGAGGAGTTTCGAGGCTGGAGAAACGCGCTAAAATTAGACGCACGGTACCTTTTCCGCGTTGTCCTTCTTTCCCGAAACAAGTGTTCGCGTCGATTCTCGCAAAAGTCCATGAATAGTTCTCTAAGAATGGGCTTGTTACTCGAGGTAGCAGCTTGTTCTTGCACGGGATAAAGGAATGCTGACCCTAAACTATAGATCAGGACGCAGACGCGTCGATGGCTGACGCGCTAGGCGGCTAAAGTCTGCTGGCAAAGCCCTGTTGTGGCCCTCCTTTGGGCCTTATTGACCAATTACAGGCCAGGATTCTTTCTCGAAAATTTCCCAATCCGGGTTTGTATAGAATGGTATGGCTGAAAAACGCCTAACACCGTCGTTGTTGTTGGGAGAGTGGCCGAGTGGTTAAGGCGCCCGCTTCAGGTGCTGGTATCTTCTAAGATGCGCGAGTTCGAACCTCGTCTCTTCCACTAATTTTTTGTCACGTTCTGAGGGTTGTGTCACGTGAAAATCACGTGACTCCAAAAAGCAAAAAGTCCTATATCAGAGCTATATTTTCGCCTTTTCGCCTTTTATCTTCACTATATCGACGGTAAACTTGATAGTAAAACCCTTAATATTATTGTTAGATACCCATTAACCCTATTCTATTACGCAAAACTCCAATAATATGCATGTGAATGCAATCAAAGCAAGATCTCCAATTGCTGGTCATCGCCTTGTTGGCTTCTCTGGTTCTTGAAAAGCAATGCTCTTTTGCTCTTGTGTTTTCTCCTCCTTGATTGCCATAGGCATCAGTCCTCCCATCAGTGTGCCCATTTTGGATCTGGATGTGACTTGCTTAGTCGGGGAAACCTCTTCATCGTCTTCATCACGAGAACTTCCTGGAATCTGACCCAATGCAGCAAGACGTCTCTGGCGCTCCACGGCTGTTTCTTCTTCTTCAGAGTCATCGTCCTCTTCTTCATCAGAGTTAAACTCATCATCCTCGTCTTCGTCTTCGTCTTCACTCTCGCGGATTGGCTCATGGAGAGAGAGCTTGTCGTGAGCCCTTGAAGATCCTGGAGCGGAAGACGTTGGAGAAGAGGCCGAAGCAGAAGCTGATGATGGCGCTCTCTTCAAGCCAACAGCTGAGAGGGCCTTTCCAGTCATTTCTGAAAGCATCGTGGATGATCTGCTTCTTTCTGGAACACCAGCCTGGGAATGTTCGGCATGCTGGTTGATACGATATCTTCTGACAATTTCACCATCCTCGTTTTCAATGATCAACTGGTCTCCAGTCTTGTAAGCCACGAATTTCCTCTTGTCAGTGCTGATATGTCCAATTCTGGAAGGCGAGATGACGGAAGCAATGGATGAGGAGTTGGAGCGTGACTTTCTCAATTGCAAAGAAGCAGAAGCATCCTGCACCAGCTCAGCAGCATCAATGATTTCACCATGCTGATCCTCAACAATGAGCTTGTTCCCTTCTTTGTATGCGTTTGTAGGACGTCTCGACCGCTCATAGTCGTTACTGTGTGTGCTGCTGCTGGCTTCCTTCTCTTCGTCGGACTCCTCATGGTGTGCACTGTGACTTCCAGTTGGGAAAGGAACAATAGGACTGTTGAAAGTGTTGGCGGGAGTGATACCGATACGTGGATAACCTTCTTCATTATGTTCTGGGAAGTCCTCAGACTTTCCAGCAGCGTTGCCTCCAATGGCGAAGGATGCTGCCTGTGCTTCCATTTCACGTTGTTTTCTCTCTCTTTCAGCTTGAGCTTGCAACTCGTCCTCGTCAGTGACAATGTTCTTCCGGGACTTTCCATGTTTCCGTCTCTTCTTCTTCTCACTGCGTCTTGCCATTCCTCCTGCTGGCTTGGCCTTGACTCCAGATGTCTCAATGGTGGCGGACTGGGTAAGCTCACCATTAACAAGAGTTCCTCCACTGGTGAGTGATGGTGCCTGTGTGTCAATACGACGCAAGGAGAATGATCTTCCGTTTCCTCTGAGCTCTGGAAGACGTGTCATCCAGGATGATGACTTCTCGTTGCCCGTAGTGGTCGTGAATGACATGGAGATGGCCATGGCGTTCAAGTGTCTTCCCAATGTGAACACGGCAACGGATGAGCCATGAACAATAATGGATGCAATGACCAAGAACGTAACCACGGGCCATATAACGGCAATCAGCTGTCCGTATTTGGAATCAAGAGAAGGTGATTGGGCGAGTGGAACACTGACCTCATGATTGGCAGCGCCTTCGAGTTCAGTTCTCGCCAAAATGGCAGCAAAGACTGCTCCAACACCGATTGGACCAAAGTGTCCACAGAATAGAGCTTCTCTCCATGTCTTGATGTCAGGAATGAGTGGCTTCAATGCCATGACTGCAGGGATTCTTCTGAGGAAGATCACAACAAGTGCCAATATAACCATCTTCCAGGCGGAGATACCCAAGGCTGAAGAGTTGAACTGCTCCCAAGGAATGATGGCTCCAAAGTAGACGAAGTATGCCAAGTTGAGAAGTAAATCAATGACTGTCGAGACGTGGGACTCCTCTGTTTTCTTAGCAAACCATCCATCCCATGAGAAGGCCGCACCAGCAGCAAAGGAGACAAGCAAGTCATCAACACCGAGCATAGATCCAACACCGGCACAGCTGAATGCCAAAGCAATGTAGAATGCAAGGAAGGACTCTCTGTCAATGAGCTTCATCTTCTCGGCCCATTTGATGGCATGTCTTCCACAGTATCCAATGACAACACCAATGAGACAGCCAAGAATACATTCATAGAGGACAGTGACACAGATCCAGTCTTTGATAATCTCTCCAACATTTCCCTCATGGATGACCAAGTTGATTCCCATGTAAATGAATGGAAAGGCCATACCATCGTTGCAACCGGACTCTGCGGACAACAAGTTTCTTAAATGACCTGGAACACGCTTGGCAAATTTTCCCTTACCCACGACGGCGGCAGCGAGGACTGGGTCTGTGGCAGTGATACAGGCACTGACGACGAGGGACTCAGCAAAGTTGAGAGGTGGGATCAAAAGGTACATGAATGCCGCCACGATGAACCAACCCGCCGTCATGACAGGCACAAGGAGCATGAAGACCGAGAGCCAGTGCTTGAGCATGTACTTCTTCGGCAACTCAACCGCCACGGCGAAAATCTGGAGACATAACACGATTCGTGATACTTCCAATGTGATGTAGTCTGAGTTACCCCACTCTGTGGGCGAGAACCAGTTGAGAGCATGCGGGCCGACGATGAGACCAACGATGGCGGCAACTGTTGCCTCACCGATGTATGCCTTCTCTTTCACCACGAGAGAAACAAGCATGAACACGGCGGCAAAGATTCCCAGGATGGCATACGCGGCATGTGCATGGTTCACGTCGAGGTGTTCCCAAACCATAGTGCTTTTCCTGTAGTGTGTGCTCTGGTGGTGATGGTGCTGCTGTAGTTGTAGTTGACGAGGCTGTGTGTGTATGTGTCTGTGAACGAGACTTGCTCAGCGAACACAGTGTTGATGGAAGTGAGTGGTGGGGGTAGTAGGCAACACAAGTGAAGTATGCCTTAGAGCAGGTATAAGGAGGTAGACGAGTTCACGCGGGAGGTTTGTATCTGTGAGAAGTGGAGAGATTGTACGAGAAGAAATGTTGCATTGCCGCTTCTTTTTATCTTCGCGAACAGACAACACGGCGGCAGATCATCACTTAGATTACCTCTTGACTTCGCTGATCAACCTCCGAAAAGGGATATTGGCCCTTGAAAACATCGTGAATGTCAATGTTGAGATACCAATACTGCTATGTGCAAAGATAAGCCTTCAAATCATCCTTGGAGTGCTGACAGAGCACAAAAGGAACAGCTTATCTCAAGAAGCTTGGCAAAGAGGACCATGGGCGTTCCTGTTTGAAAACGAGAACTCGGGAAAGTACTTAGATCTTAAGAAAACAATCCGCACCACTAGTCTACAGTCTACTACTACTTACTACTAAACCAGAGTTTTGGATTACTGGAACTATATGGATCTTCTGCCATCACTGAAACAATCGCCCTGGCCCCTAGGCTTGTTGGTCGGTAGTGGAAGGCCAACCTCCCCGAAGAGCAACTGATCGAGCCTAATAAAGAAGAATTATTGACATCAAAGAAAGATACATGCATTTTGTTTTTTGTTGTTGGATGTGAGAATGAGAAACAAGTATTGGAGTCCACATTCCGTCACCCATTGACGAGGCCCATCAGTGACTGTTCAAGAAGTCAAGAACGAGCTCAAGGTGCTCATTGTAGAGTTTTTCAACTTCCATGTGAGGAGAGTGCTCACAGCCCTCCAAAAAGACAACCTTTTTGTCCTTGACAGTTGCAAGTTCTCCAAACTTTCTTGTGGCTTCAGGGTCATTGATCTTATCAACGGCACCGTGGATCATGAGGAGAGGAACCTTGTCAAACTTTTTTCCATATTCCGGTTTGAGAAGTCTTTCACCTCTTGCAATGAAGTCCTGGAGTTGACGCAGTGTTCCAAGTGGCGGGAACTGCAGTGGATCATTTAACACGAAGTCATGCCACTCTTTGTTGCTCGTCAAGTAGTCAACATTGAGTTCAGTGTTCATCTTCATGGTTGGCCAGACTTTCAGAACGAGGCGTCCGGCAGCAACAACAAGCTTGTTGGGCAAAGTATCTGGATGTACCAGTACAAGGGGACCTGTTGTGTAGATGCCGCTCAATCTGTCTCTGTGTTTGCCATTGATTCCGTAGTTGAGAGAGATTCCACCGCCCATGGAATGTCCAGCCATGAAGAGCTTGACATCATCACCCACGTCCTTGATGTTTCTCTCAACAAAGAAATCAAGATCATCAAACACATGGAATTCATCAGTGTGGCCTCTGGATTTTCCTGGTGAAGTGTGTCCTGCTCCTCGCTGATCAAAGAAGAAGACTTCGTAGCCAGCCGCGCAAAGATCATCGAACACTTTGACATAGTTGGCCTCCTGTTCGGAGAACCCATGGACAAAGATGATTCTGGCCTTTCTTATGACATCTGTGGGTGTTTTCTTTTGGCATTGTTAGCTGTCTGCTCATGTGGATTGGTTTAAAGCTAGCAGAATGCGAGTGACGACTTACCCAGAGCAATGTGTGGAAGTCTGCACCATTGTAGTGGACGGTTTCCTCGAGAGGCTTGTGTTTGCTTGTGTATGGAGGTGCAACGGTCTTTGAGCCCATGAGAGTGCTTTTGATAACGGTGCTTGAATCTCTTGTGAGTTCAAGAGGACCTGAGCTGTTGGTTCGATTGATGGCAATCAATGTGTCACTCTGGGGCGGCGGCCGCCGCGATCAAACCGGATATCAGTTTCCGAGGGTGATTCGCGAATTTTCGATCAAGGGCCTCAACAGGCCGGACACACCTCGAAAGAGGGGCAAATGGCCTGAGGAATAGCCTGTGTATTTCTCGAAGACACAGTCGACAAACATCCACACAAGCACAATGTTCAGACTCACAGTGCAGAGATCGCTGAACAGACAGCTGCAGATGCGCTCTTTCTCCACACTGCCATCTGCCATGAGATCCGCTCAAAAGACGGCCTCTGAGACTACATCCTCTCTCAGTTGGGTTGACTTCTTCAAGATGCGCCGTCAGCAGCGTCAGATCAACCTTGCATCCTCAGTTGTTACAGCCCTCATTGGCTCCACTGCCTCGTGGTCATACCTCTCCAACGTGGAGATCGACCCTACACAGCTCATCTTTGGCTTCGACCCCTTCATGGTGTTTGCTGCCGGCATGATGGCGGCAACAGGTGTGGGTTTTATGTTTGGTCCATTGCTCGGTGGCGCCGTGTTCCGTGTGGTGAACGGAAAGAACATGCAGAGCTTCAAGATTAAGAACAAGCAGTTCCTCGAGAGAGTCTTCAGAAACAGAGTCGATCCAAGCTCACAGAGTTTCAGCAACCCTGTCCCAGATTATTACGGAGAGAAGATTGACAGTCTCAAGACCTACCAGTTGTGGCTGAGGGACTGTCATGCATACAGAAGAAAGGCCAAGGAGTTCCTTTGATTGATGGCTGTTATGATGAAGACGCGTGAACAGGGAACCAAACAGGCTTGTGTACATATTTGAGAAGGGTTCATTCAATACATCCAGATCTTTATCAATACATTCAACCATACTTACATATTCACATCACCCGAGGGAGTAGAGACAGACCGCAGCGCATGGAATGCGTTTTAAACACACGTAACACTCCACGGTGCTTTTACCCGGTTGTACGTCAAGTTTTGTTTAAGGAAGTCATTATAAGCGTTTCTTTATATACAATGCTAAAATGTGTACTCTTCATCCATAATGCTCTGAAGTCTGTCAGAAGTAACCTGCTGCATGCCCTTGAACTCCATGTTGAACGTTGCTCTTCCCTGTGTCAGAGCCCTGAGTTTCGGCAAATATCCAATCATCTCCTTCAGCGGCACAGCGGCATTGATGCTTTGGTTGCCAGTAAAGTTGTCTCTCACCTTGAGGAACTCCAGAGTAGGATCGTAGGGCAAGTATTGTGACTCGCTGATGTCCTTGTACTGGATGAGCTCATCGCCGCCGGCTTCTTCATCGATGGAGCTGATGACGCCCTTGCGCGCCGAGGTGAGGTCCTGGATGACTGAGCCCATGTCTTCTGGAGCAACGTCAACGGTCACATTCATCACGGGCTCCATGACGTTGAATGATGGCTCGTCATTGATGAGTTCTGCAAAGGCCTGACGGATGAGTGTGATCAGCTGGGTGGCGTTCGTGAAGTCGTCTGGGATATCGATGGATTCAACACCAATGAGCGTGGAGTTGAGCGGGAACTTCATAACTGGACCACGCTGGATACTTGAGATCGTTCCTGAGATGAATGCGTTGACCATAGTCTGGTATGGAAGGACTTTCTCCCAGTTCTGTGGCTCGTAGTCAACCATGAAGAAGTTGTTGTCACTGAGGTCAACATAGGTCTTGCGTCTTGGAAGGTTCCTTGGGTCCTCAGGGTTTGGTTCCATAGTTACGGTGAACTTAATTCCATCTGGAGTTTCCTTGGTCACCGTCTTCTTGTGGAGAATGGTCTCCTTGTATGAGACCATTACCTTTCCAAGCTCAATCTTGGCCTTGAGGTCTCTGAGGCGATCACGGGCAATCTCCAAATGAAGCTCACCCATCCCTGCAAGCAAAGTCTGCCCTGATTCTTCATCCACGGTCACTTTCAAACTTGGGTCTTCTCTCAAGAGGACTGACAAAGCTTCATCCATACCTCTCTTGTCTCCGGACGTCTTGGGTTCCAGCGAGATACTGAACACAGGAGGCGGCACCACAATCGGATTGGCAACAACGCTCAAGTCTTTGCCAGTCAGCTTCTTCTTGTGTGTGTTGAACAGAATTGTGTCTCCAGTCTTGAGTTTGTCACTGACGATGGCACCAATGTTTCCCGCCTGGATCTCAGCGACTTCCTCTGGGACGTTGGCGTGCATCACCAGTAACTTACCAATTCTCACCTGCTCTCCGTTGACGTAGATTGTGGAGTTTGATTGAAGTTTACCGGAGTAGACACGGATGAAGACCATGATTCCTCTGATTGGATCTGTGGTGACCTTGAATGCGAGCGCAACGGCCAGCTTTTCGTTGTTGTTGATGATGTACTGATCACCCTTCTTGGTCACTTCAGAGTTAACTTCGGGAAGGCGCTCAAGCGGGGAGGGAAGATAATATGTCACTGCATCCATAAGAGGCTGAACACCAATGTTTTTGAAAGATGCACCGCAGAGAACTGGTACAGCGAAGTTCTCCAACGTAGACTTTCTGATGGCCTTGCGGAGAAGGTCGGCTGGAACCTCCATGTAGTCTTCTGTTTCGAGGAACGCATCAACGATTGTTTCATCAATCTCTCCCAATGTCTCCACAAGAGACTCTCTGCACTTTTGCACCTCTTCAAGCGTAGCACCTTCGAGTTCCTTGACTGTGATCTTGTCACCGCCGCTCCACTCCAGCAGCTTCTTATCAACGACATCCAGCACACCCACAAACTTGCGCTCTCTGTTGGGAAGCTCCTGGAAGTATGGAACATTACAGAGAAGGACACGGGTTCCTAATTTGGAAATGACCTCCTTGATGGTCCTGCTGAATCCCGCGCCCTCTCTGTCCATCTTGTTCACGAACAAGATCTTCGGGATCGACTTGCTTTGCTTCCAGACTTTCTCCGTCTGAGCTTCAACTCCAGCAACAGCATCCAAGATTGTCACTGCACCATCAAGAACCTTGAGAGATCTGATGACTTCAAAACTGAAGTCAGCATGGCCCGGCGTGTCGATGAGGTTGATGCGGTGCTTGTTCCAGGGCACAGTAATGGCGGCCGACTGGATTGTGATTCCTCTGGCTCGTTCTTGCGGAAGGAAGTCTGTGACAGTATCTCCTTGATCCACATTACCGATCCTGTTTGTGATACCGGCATAGAAGAGCATTCGTTCTGTCGTTGTGGTCTTTCCAGCATCAATGTGGGCGATGATACCGATGTTGCGTGTCTTCGCAGGCGCTGTGGCGAGAGGAGCACATGTTCGCTGAGCAGTGGAGAACAACCGCACGAATGACCTGCTCATTGTGACCCCTCCCTTTAATCTGTGTTCTTTGTTCTTTGCTCTTTGTTGGAGTTGACGTTGTTCGTTTGTTCAGCTTCATGATCGCGTCAGAAAAAAAAAGTTCAAGATGACCAAGTTCCAACGTCAACCATCAACGCAAAGCAGTATCGGAAACACGCTCCAAAATGGCCGATTTCGACATCAAAAAGACGTATCTGCAGTTCCTTGAAGAGGACTCCGAGATGACGATGCCCATTGCGGCCATCGAGTCGCTCGTGACGCTTCTCAGAGTCAAACAGCCCGCCACCTCAACAGAGCTCATCAAGCTGCTCCAGGACGCTACACAGACACTCAAGGACTCGATCCCGAATGCCATCTCTCTCAGTGCGGGCTGCGACCTCTTCATGCGTTTTGTCCTGCGAAACACACATCTCTACCACGACTATGAGTCTTGCCGCCGTCACCTTGTCGAGAACGGACAGCTCTTCCTCGAACGTTCCAAGGCATCGAGAGACAAAATCGCAGAGTTCGGCTCTAAGTTCATCACAGACGATGATATTGTCCTAGTCCACTCCTTTTCCAGAGCTGTGGGGACACTTCTGAGTCTTGCCGCTGACAAGAAGATCAGATTCAGAGTGCTCGTGACAGAAGCCAGACCAACTTTCCAAGGTCAACAGATGGCCAAGATGCTCAGAGAGAAAGGTGTCCCAGTATCCCTCATCGTGGACTCTGCTGTCGGATACGTGATACACAAGGTGGATAAGGTCCTTGTTGGTGCTGAGGGTGTTGCTGAGAGTGGAGGAATCATCAATCATGTTGGCTCCTATCAGATCGGAGTCTTGGCCAAGTCTGCTAATAAGCCATTGTATGTCGTTGCTGAGTCGCACAAGTTTGTGAGAATGTTCCCATTGTCATCGGACGACATCCCAACTGATCAAGACCCATTGAAGAACTTCACTACACAGGACACTGAAGTTGCAGCATCCTCTCCACTCGTCGACTTCACGCCTCACGAGTACATCACGGCGCTCATCACCGACTTGGGTGTTCTAACTCCATCCGCCGTCTCTGAAGAGCTGATTAAGATGTGGTATGATTAGAACGATTAATCCACGTCTATGATAATGTCAGAACTGATGTAGCTTTTGGCCTTGGGCAGAAGCCGATGGTCACGTGATAAACGCGAAAATTTCCTAATTGAGACAAATACCAGTGAACGACCAGAGAAGACGGGCCACGGCCTAGTGGGGTAGATCGTAGATCGAGATACTGATGGCGTTGTTAGTCGACTTTTATCTAAGCGAATAGATACACTGGGCTCAGGAACTCCAGGCAAGGCAAACGCTTCCCGCCTTTCCCTCGAAGTTCCAGTTCGTTTCCAGCCTCAGCTTTTCCGTCGCAACGGCGCGATCGACACGGCGAAAGAAAAGAAACGCCGTGGAGTTCTGTGATGATAAAAAGGACCCCACAGGCACAAAAACACAGAACCTACAGAAGTCATGAAGAGGTTCTTCAACAGATCGAGACCATCTCCTGGTCAACAGCCGCCGATGAGTGAAAACAGCGCCTCAGGAGAGCCACAACCGCCAACGAACACCGAGCAGCCCCCGCTCGAGACAACGGCACCACAGCCAGCACCAGCTGAGAACAAAGAGGACTCTGAAGAGGAACAGGACGATGTTCTTTCTCTTCATCGGTCATCTCTATTCTCCACCCGTCACACCCTTGACACGCTCTCCACCAACCCCACATCACACCAGTCCTCCTCGATCTCAAGGAAGAAGAGCGGCCGTGTCTCTTCTATCGACTCCATCGGCAAACCGCTGAGGGTCATGCCTGCTGATAAGTACTCTCAGCTGTCGCTCTCGAGAACATCCACATCCCAGAGTCAGTTCGCCACTATCCACGAGTCACCCGAGGCGAGAACCGCGGAAGAGGTTGAGAGACAGCTCGAGATCCTCGTTGAGAGTCTTGTTGAAGTCGTTGATCAAGTCCAACAGAGTGTTCTCAACGTTTCAAGGGCTTCCATCAGAGTCGTGGAGCTGATCGACGAGGCACTCCAGTCACGAGTTGCACCACAACTGTCGTGGAAGATCGAGGAGTCGGCACTCGTGAGAAACATCGTCAAAGTATGTCTCCAGTTCCATGACACATACCTCCGTGGAGATGTCTATGCTGAATCTCGTTCTCTCGTCAAGAGATCTTTGGCCGAGTTGCTCCACAAGCTCAACTTTTCCCCAGTGTGTGAAGGCTACGACACCGTGCCTTACTTCCGCAACTTTGCCATCAGTGAGGTGGAGCCATACCCCGTGCAGAACAAGCTCTCCACAATCATTGAGCGTATCGTGGAGTCATCCTCATCGACAACTCTTGCAGATCAGGACGGCTCCTTCATCGCTCCTATTCTCAGGGGATTCACGAAGCAGACCGCTGTGCTGTCCATCATGTTTGGTTTCCCAGAACCACAACAAGAGCACTACGAAGTGATCAACGCGCTCTTCCAGACATTCTCTGATGTCCACTTCTTCGTGGCTAAGAACTTCATTTCTCCAGCAGCAACCAAGTTCACACCGCCGTTCCGCGTGCCCACAAAGGAGTCTCCAGAGGTGTCTATCTCCATCTCATCCACGGATGCTGTGAAGACGAGTGGCACACTCGGCGGCTACATCACACCCCGCATCGGAAACAACGCAGACAAGTCACTCCAGAAATTCAGAGGAAGCAAGTTCGCTCTGACGTGTGCACATGTTCTCCTTTCCGAAGACCAAGACTATCCAGACGTCCAAGTTCCCTCCGCTGTGCTTCTCAACGCGTACAGATCCGCCTTGTTGGACGAACGTGACAAGTTCCCACCAAAGACGCCCGAGCACGAGGCGTACTCCTCCGAGCTTGAGAGATGTGATGAGTATGCACTCAAACTTGGATCAGTCATCTGGGGAGAGCGAGTCGTGCAAGACCACATTCTGTCTGACGTTGCCATCGTGAAGCTCGCCACGGAGGTTGACCCACGCAATGCGCTCGGTGATGACGCGGACGTGTACTCACCAGCACTCAAGTTCTGTAACCAGATCAAACGTGTACTCAAGAAGACGGAATTCAATGCATACACGAAGGTGTTCAAGGTTGGTGCTGCGACGAAGTACACTAGTGGAACACTCAATGGACTCAAGATGGTGTACTGGCTCCGTGGTGCTCTTCAGACTTCAGAGTTCGTTGTGGGGAGTGGTGAGCCGATGTTCTGCAATGGCGGTGACTCTGGATCATTGATTCTTAGTGTTCTCGAGAAGGAGAGGGGCTTGGGATGTGTTGGTATGTTGCACAGTTATGATGGTGAGGGGAAGCAGTTTGGCTTGTTCACGCCAATGGAACAGGTCATGGCGAGACTGCAGGAGATTACTGGTGTTGAGTGGACTTTGGCTTGATGTCAAATCGGTTTTGTTATTTATTGGGAAGTTTTTAGATGATGTTAATAAGGATACGGGTTAATTACAGAGAGCTGAACTTGTAGAGCTTGCCACTCGCGGGCCCCGCCAGCAGGCCGGTGTCGAAGTCAGCAAGTATGCAGCGTTGTAGCGTGCCATAAATTAAGGACCAGGCGACTACCCCTGGGCTTACGATTAGTTCCTTGTTGCACATATACTTAGCTAGTAGTAAAGTTTGAAGTTTCACCATCTGATGACTTGCACCCTGCTTGCCTTGCTGTCCAGCGGCTTACCCGAGCCAATGAGCACGATCTGTTCCGGGTCCAAGAACGGCTTGCCCCTTCTCTTGTACTTATCAGCGATCCTCTGATGGACATGAGCATACATGACTTCATCGAACCCTTCTTCTAGTCTCCCGTTGAAGAGAACCACGGAACGATCATGAAACTCCTCCACGAACGAGTCCCATAGACTGGCCTCCATGAACATTTTGATGCCACAGATCGAGACGACACAGCAGAAGTAGAACATGATCTTCATGACCACATAGTCCTTTTGTCTCAAGAGCTCCAGAAACAACTGATTCTTTGCCACTCCCATGATTCCACGTAGTATTGGGAGAACGTATCCCATCTTGAGAGAGCGGAAACATGATCCTTCAAACTCATCCACAGCGGCGCTGTACACCCAGTACATCTGCTCGTCCTTGGGGAACCTGCTATCAAGATACTCTCTCAGATGAGCAATAAATGGGAACAAGGTTGGTTGGTCTGGAGGAGGTTTGATGAGGAGTTCATCCCTGTATAAGACAACCTCATACCTGGATCCATTGATCATATCAGCACGCGCTTCAGCAATGTGGAAGATACCACTGGAAACCTGACAGATGTCCGCCAAGTAGTTAGATGAGCCTTGAAATGTCTCAAGCAGCTCCGTGGAGACAGGATGCACTGAAATGACCGTAAACAGGAAGATGTTTCCGAGCATGATGGCTCCAACGGCGTCGAGTGTATCATAGATCTGCACGCGGAGGAGCTCGTCTCTCAGCTGCGAGAATGTGGTCTGGATATATCCTTCTGTGATTTCAAATAGAGATTTGGCGTCCGGGTCGTTGTTGGTGTTGAGCACGAGGTATTGGTCACCTGAGAGATATATGTTGGAGATGTGATTGAGTTTGTGGAACCGCCAGAGGTACATCGTCGAAATGGCATAGATCGAGCTCTTCACCAGCGCAGACTGCTTCCAGAGACGAGGCACGTCAACTTCAAACACCTTCTTGGAATCTGCATTCTTGTTGCCAGTGAAGAAGACACCTCCAAAGTCCAGGTAGAACTTGAGGAGGCGTTGCTCGAAGCGGGTGATGTTCATCTGTTGCTGCATAGAGTTGAGGTGCTTGGAGTGATGGTTGGCGATGTCATTCACCACGAGCAGGTTGGAGAAGATCTTCTTAGCATAGTATTTGTCTTCTGTGGATTCATTGGAGCCAGATGTAGACGAGCTCAGTGTTCGAACTGGCTGCGGATCTGACTGAGATCCCGTAGTGCCCTGTTCCGTCGTGGCTGAGAGACGAGGGACTGGATACATGCAGATTCGTCCAGTATGAGAGCAGTATTCACATGACGGTTGTCCCTCGTCACACTTGATCTTGAGCTTCTTGCAACTGAAGCATCCATTCCTGGACCTCTTAGGCTTTCTTGTGGTCGGTGGGGCCTTTTGAGGTGGAGCGGCGCTCGGTTCCCGCTGTTGTGGGGGAGAGGCTGGACGTGTTGCTGCCAATGGGAGCAGTTCCTCAAGCGACTGTGGAAGCCCCTCCATGATGGTCGTGTCTGGGGTTTGAGGCTTTGAGCTCTGAACTCTGAAAGCTTCCAACTTCCAAGTTCTGGCCGGTGCCTTCGAGGCGGCCCTTCTCGTGCTCTGGGTTTATTATTTTGGGCGGGCGCGCCGGCAGCCAAGGGCCTCGAGTCATAGAGACTTCAGGTACTACGGAGTATGGGCTACAAGAGAGGTAGTGGAAGTGTAAACACAGATGTTCCCCCCGCTGCAGAACCCCATTGTCCCTGCCTCAACCATGTGGAGGACAATAGAGCATGGCTGGTGCAGGGGGGCTCTGCTGTGCATATCTCTTGCTGTGGTTCTTTCAACCAAATGACGTTCCTTTGAGAAACTTTGGCGGGCGATATGCGTATGGTAGAGGGATAGAGGTATGCTAGGTACTTAAATACTCCAATGGAAGACTCACAGGCCATTTGAACAAAGAATAGGGGTGAGTTTAGGATGTTTAATAGAAGCCTCTTACGTAAGCGCTAAAGATCTGGGGCCCGCGAGCCCATGCAAGAAGATATGGACAATCAAACAGCTCCTTTTATCACGAGAACGGATGGTGGGAGTGGGGTGTGTGGGATCTTGTTGCTGAAGGATATTTTAGTCATGGCTGAAAAACCCATGTTGGTGGTAGGTGGTACTGTATGTTTGATGGTGGTGAAAGCCCATATTGTTTACTCAAGAGAGACGAACCCTCTGAAGACGCACTTTCTCTTGTCAGCGGGCCGCTGTGGTTAGAGCCGTCTTTTCCAAAGCTCTGTACCACAGGAAAGAGCGGCAAGAATTCCTATTATCAGTCATCAGTACTTAGCTTCATTAGCGGCATGTTGATGTTACGAGCGCCCTGGAGAGCATGACTGCAGCAAGATAGAGACATACGTTGATGGTTGATGGTGAGCACTGGTTTGGCGGCTACCTTAGTAGAGCCTCTACAAGTGTCAAATCTTGGAGGTGAGTTTAGGGTAAGTAGGACAATGCACGGAAAGAGCATTTAAAGCTCCAGAATGAACGACAGGCTCATCAACAGTGTACCTACCTTGACTTGCAAAGGATCTTGAGCTCATCGCGGCTAAGCGGCTAAAATATGGTTCTCAGCTCAGGAACGTCGCTTAGCAGGCGGCAGAGGGCACCAAATAAACCAGACGATACTCTGCCCTATGATAGTCCAGTGCCAGATCTACTGGAGACACTTATGACCCAAGAGCTTGACACAAAGGCGGGAGTCCGGGGTATAACATAACAGAGATCACACCCCAGAAATCCATCGCTCGGGAGGTTCCGGGATCCCAAAGCCGACGTCGGAGCGCGCGTAATGCCGAGGCACAAACGTCAGCGCTGGAGAGCACAAAAGGAGAAGGAGCCGGGGAGTCAGCGGTTGGGCGGAGGAGCTGTTGTGGATGTTAAATGTTTGGGGGTGAGAGCCTTTAAGCTATTCGGGTGGGGACTTTTGGTGGAGAAGACGTGTGTTCTAGTGGCCACAATAGACTTGTTAAATAGAGGGCCAATTGGCCCCAAAGAACCAGCTCTCTCTTCCTCTCTTCCCCAAAACAACACCCTTCTCTGCCCGGAGAACCTCGGGTGTGGGGCAGAATTGAGATAAGACTCATCGCTTCCACCTTGACTCCTTGACTCGCTCACTGCTGCCCGAACCACGTCCCGGAGCTTTGGCGGCGGCGCTGAAAATTTATAAAAAAGAACACCCATCGCCCATTTCGCCTCCTCTTCTCCACAATGCTCCGTCACCTGTCGAAACCAGCAATGTCAGCACAGCAGAGACTCACACAGATCGGCTCCCACCTCACGGGCCAGCGCAAGAACGCCTCCCTCGCCCCAGTGCACCCATTCAAGATCACCGTCATCGGTTCTGGTAACTGGGGTACCACCATCGCAAAGGTGGTTGCTGAGAACGCTGCCCTCAGACCTCATCTCTTCCAGCATCAGGTCGACATGTGGGTCTTTGAGGAGAAGGTTAACGGCCAGAACCTCACAGAGATCATCAACACCAAGCACGAGAACGTCAAGTACCTTCCAGGAATCAAGCTCCCAGCCAACCTCCACGCTGAGCCATCCATCGTCAAGGCTGCTGAGGGCGCCGACTTGCTCATCTTCAACATCCCACACCAGTTCTTGCCAAACATCTGCAAGCAGCTCAAGAAGGCCAACCTCAAGCCATACGTCAGAGCCATCTCCTGTCTCAAGGGTCTCGAGGTGACCCCACAGGGCTGTAAGTTGCTCTCCACATACATCACCGAGAACCTTGGTGTTCACTGTGGTGCTCTCTCTGGTGCTAACCTTGCCCCAGAGGTTGCTAAGGAGAAGTGGTCCGAGACCACCGTTGCCTACAGAATCCCAAGCGACTTCCAGGGTGCCGGCAAGGACATTGACAGAATCGTCCTCAAGGCCGCCTTCCACAGACCATACTTCCACGTGCGTGTTATTGAGGATGTTGCAGGCACATCCCTCGCTGGAGCTTTGAAGAACGTTGTTGCACTCGGTGTTGGCTTCGTGCACGGTCTCAACTGGGGTGACAATGCTGCCTCCGCCATCCAGAGATTCGGCCTCAACGAGACGATCAAGTTCGCAGAGGTGTTCTTCCCAGGCGAGACCAACCAGGACACATTCACCAAGGAATCTGCCGGTGTTGCCGACCTCATCACCACCTGTGCTGGTGGCAGAAACGTCAGAGTGGCAAAGCACATGGCCATCACCGGAAAGTCCGCTCAGGAGGTTGAGAAGGAGCTCCTCAACGGCCAGTCCGCCCAGGGTGTTATCACCTGTAAGGAGGTGCACGAGCTCTTGGAGGCCAAGGGACTCACTAAGGAGTTCCCACTCTTTGAGGCTATCTACCAGATTGTCTACGGTACTGAGTCCATGGAGAGATTGCCAGAGTTGATTGAGGAGTCCGACTAAGCTCTTCGCATCCTTCTTCTTACCTTCCTTTCCTAAGTCATGTATAGAACCTCTGTGAGGCGAAAATTTGCACATTTAATCTAGACCCTAGAAGTGGTTTTGTAGCTTAGCAGATGGTCTGATTCGAATAAGCTGATGTATATTCATTGTCTCGCAGCTTCCTTGGTACGGAACAGCAGGCAGGGACCACCAGTTTGTAAAGGCTTGGAGCTCCAGCAATGGATCCTCAGGAGAGCTCGCAATTCACAAAGCAACTACAAATGATAAACCTTTGTGGGTATAAGAATTTTCGTTAATTAGAAGACACCTTCGTGCGCTTGATGAAGTCATAGCGGACACCATCATCATCCCTGACTCTCTTCTTGGAAGAGACAGAGTCCTTGATCTCAGCACCAAACTTTGTGAGCTCGTTCTTGTCAGAAGAAGACATCCCAAGAGCAGCGGAAGAATGGTTCTCAAGTGCCTTGATGAAAAGTTCAGCCTTCTCAACCCAACGACGATATTCATCGTTGTTCAAACCAAGCTCATAATCCAAGCACTTCAAGACACCCATCTCGAGCTGCTTCAACTCACCAGCAGCCAAGCCCGAGATCTTAGACCATGCCTTGAGGTTGTAAGTCGAGTCGTACTGGAACTTGAAGCTGAGGATGAGACAGGTGAGGAACACCTTCTTTGGGCAGTTCAAGACCGCGTTGTCACACTTCTGGATCTGTGGGGCGAGCTTGTTGACGTAGAACAAGGCCGCATGGAGCGCAGTCTTGGAACAGCGAGAGCGCTTGAGGATCTCAGAGATGAAACGGGTGTATGATCTCACGTCGGTGCTGCTGGATGGAGCATGGGAGAAGAGAGACTTGACTGGATGCCAGGGACGCCAAATCGAGGTGAGGAACACCGCAGCGTTCTCGACGTATGTGTTCACAAGCGTGGACTTTTCAGTTGGGGAGAGTGGCGTGTGTGGAGTGCGTGGCTGTGCCGAGACCGGTGGGGTCATCAAGTAGTTGTTGTTGGTCTTCTTAGAAGACTGGGCTGTGTTGGATGAGGCGTGAGCACAGGAGTGCTCGGTTGTTGGGGTGAGAGACATGGTTGAGTAGTCTGCTCGGATGCTTAATAGTTCATGAAAGTGGGGACGATGCAGTGGAGACGTTGAAGTATGAGTAGATAATGAGTATGAGGAAGAAGTGAAGGCGTAGTGGTCGTGAAACGGTCGTTAAGATGCGTGAGATAAGAGCAGAAGAGCAGAAATGCGGGGGTGGCGTGAAGCGTGTGAGGAAGGCGGGGGAGTGGGAAGAAGTCTTGCTGTAGCACTTGGAGCTTGAGCACGAGCAGCTGGTCCCGTAACTCTGAAGACACCTTCTTTTGTAAGAAAAGAGAGAGTGTTCTCCCAGAGCAGGAAGCCTTTGTTTTATACGGAGAAACAGCAGACGATGCACGATGACTCGGAGCTTCGCCGGCTTCGGAGTGACTCACAAATTCTGACAGCGCCACCATCGCGCACGTGACTGCGCTTCACCGGCGGACAGAGATGGGCGCCTGGAAAGAGGAATAACAGCCGAAATGAGGTGCAGAAGCGGGATAATAGTCACGAAGTTGCTGGAAGATTCTATGACTCGAAAAGAGCAGCCAAATTATGGCCCTGGCCGGTGCTGCTGCTTCTTTTTTGGAGCGGTTCAGGTGTTTCAAGAGCCGAGAGCCACCCTTTGGCTGCGAAAGCCCCTTGAAAAGCCAATCAAAAGACTCTACAACGAACATCAAGAATACAACACTCCTCTGTCTTCCTACAAGCTCGATTTATTCTCCAGAGACAGTGCCTCTTTAAGCCCAATTCCCGCCGCTATATTGGTGAAGCTTCTCGTCTCGCCGGAACAATTCGGGCACTCGGAAGAATTTCGCGGATCATGACACACATGACATGACTCTCTTCTCTTCTCTTCAAGTTCTGGCTCCATCTCCCCACAAATTAGAAGAGCCGTGTCACAAAAACTCTCGTTCCACTTGCAAGTTGCCATGACACACCATCCAGCGCCGTACCCCACGAATATGACTGATGGCTTGAACACTTCATGAACACCTGCGGATACCCCACACATGTTTGTGTAAAGAGGTAAAGAGCCTGGAGGATCGCGTGGGGTGTTAATCATCAAGCCACCAAGTCAGCAGTCTATGCTCCTACATCCACCAAACAGCCCACAAGGCTCCAACCAGTGGACCTAGATCTAGTTCATTTCATGATCCAAGGTCATGTACATGCAACGTTCTAGTATATTCAAGCGATCACAGCCTCGACTCACTGTGGCTTTGCCTTTGGTCCCCAGTTTTTGGTTGGGTTCTCCTGATATCTCGTAATCTTGAGCTTTCTGAGCTTCTCAACCTTGTGGCTCATCTCATTGAGCTCGAACGACACCTCTTTGTCGCACTTGACGCTCTCGTTGGTCATGATGCGGTATCCAGCTGTGGTCTTGGACATCTTCGAGATGTCATGCTCTGGCACCCTTTGCTTCACGTACTCCTTCAACACTCCCCAGATGATATCCCATGGCGCGTTCGTCTTGATGGCAGCTGGTGTGGCATGTGTGAGAGAGGCTTCGTAGCCCATGTTTCCTAGACCAGCAATGAGGACCTTGAGTGGGGGAACTGGACATTTGATGATTGATGAGACACGCTCAGGTTTGAAGTAAAGAGCTGAGTCGAGCTCATTGACAGCGAGAGTAAGCATACCCTCGATTCTCTTTCTCGTTTTGTAGATCTCATCACTGGCGGTCTTGTTCAGGTCCAAGACCTTGTTGATGAACTCCTTGTTGTGCAGCTTTCCATTGTACATTGGTCCTGCGACGTGATTGACGAACCCACAGTATGAACAGTTTGGCCCAACGGAGGAAACAGCCTGTGCAAGTCCAAACTTCTTGGTGTTGTTTTCTCTCACCGTCACTTTTCCCAAAGACTGGTCCTGGATGGCACCGCAGCCAGAACACATGTACTGCACGCTCATCTTCGACCCCGTCTCCTTAACCTCAGCGGGCGATGTCTTCACTCTGATGAACAATCTGACGTAGAAGTCAATAGAAAGACACATCAACGGCTCAATGGTCTTTTTGTACTTGGCGGCACTGTTGGAGATCATAGCAAGGACGAGTCTGAGAGCAGCTTCATGGGCGGCATCATGGTTGATCAATGGGGAGCCACCATACAATGCAAAGCACTTCTCTGGGTATCCACCGCCCGCGAGAACAGCAAGGTCTGTGCATGTGACGAGCAGGAGACCATCGTTGCTGACCGACTGAATAGCGGCGTCGATGAATGGAGACGCTGTTCCATAAGGATCCAAGTCAATAACGTTGAAGAGCTTTCCCTCAGCCTTGGACTGGTGCATGTATGCGTTTGCGTCTCCTCTGTTTGGGACGACGATGTTCTCAACACCATTGTGCTGTGCGTTTCTCTCAATGGACTTGACGGCCTCCTCCAAGAAGTCGTTGGCGACGACTCTTTGCACACGAGGGATCTCCTTAGCGTATCGCACAGCACGGAGCCCTGTGGCACTCAGCGCCTCAAGAATGGAGATGTATGGCTTATCTTCTGGCTCTTCAGCATCACGCTTGCGCTTCTTCAGGAGCTTATCACCGTAGATCTCACTCCAGGCCCTGATGGACAAGGTGGAAAGATCTCTGTTGAACTGTTGCACTGGGTTGTAGAACACGTCTTCTGCCTTCGGGAACAGGATCGTGGCGGAGCCCTCAGTGACGGGGGTAAAGTTTTCTGGAACAGTCTGAGTCATCTTGTCAGTGAGAAGCCGCCTGAGAAGAGATACGCCACGGTTCATTCACTTTTTCAAAAGTTTGAACGGCCCAGCGATGAGGTCTCTCAGAACCAGTTGAAGTTTTTTTTTTTTTTTCTTTGCAAGTCGGTGGTGTTTGGGTGTGCGGCTGATCGATTTGTTGATACTTTGCGGAGGCTTTTTGCCACTCTTCTGCCACTGGTAATTGCGATATCAGCGGGCGGTACCCATCAGAAGCTATGCTCTGGTTGGTGTTCTTCATATTAATAACCCCGGCACCGATTTTAGCAGGAGCTTATTACGTCAAGTGAGTACAACACTAGTGCTGATCTTGTTGACGGAAGCGGATCAAGAAGCTAACAATTTGTCACACAGCAAGAATCAGAGCTGGGCCAAACAACAATGGTCTAATCTCGTACAGAGATTTATTAGCATCGAGAATGCACTGTTTAAAGGCTATCTTCTCCGCCTCATTGGATTTCTGCTGCGATGGTCAGTGCCGGCTCTTTACTTTGCTCTCTTCACAGGGCTGACATACCTCTTCTACACAGAGGTGCACCACAAGCTCGAGAACCCACACACATTCCTCTACAACTCCCTTCTGGCCATACTATTTGCAACATTTGTCCTCTCAGTGTACACGAAACCCATCAGGGCACTGGACACGAAAGGCTCAGCAGAGGTCCCAACATGGCCCCATGACGGACTGATCTTCTTCCACACCAACTGTCCGACATGTCATGTCGAGAAGCCAGCTCGTTCAAGGCATTGTAAGTACTGTGGAGGCTGTGTGCTTCTATACGACCATCATTGCGTTTGGCTGAACAACTGTGTGGGCATGGGGAATATCACCTGGTTCTATGCCTTTCTCGTGATGAACTGCGTTGTTCTCATGTGGGCCACATTGATCATGTTGCCGCTTGCCTACGATAACTACCACATTGGCGTGGACTGCGAGTCTGAGCTGGCACTCGGAATCATGTGTGGCCTGTGTGCCATCATGCTGCTCTGGTTCACGTATATGAACTGGGCCATCCTGAGAGACGGCATGACCACAATGGAGAGCCAGAAGTGGGAGGTTGTTCATGAGTTGGCCAAGGACGGGCTGTTGTATGAGATTGATGGGAACTATTTTGAGTTCATTGAACATCAAAATGTGTTTGTGAGTGTCAACCAGAGGGATTCGAGAGCTGTTGATGTGCCAAGAGACAGACTTCACCAAGTTGATGGTATCAAAGAGCTCACGAACATCTACGACAGGGGAAGCTTCATGGAGAATCTGAAGGAGAGATGTGCATTTACTAGATTCCCAACCTTTTAATGAGTAATGGATTAATGTTGACCTTAGTCACAGTCCTTGTAGCGAGCTTTCTTGGTGCGGTGGCTGGCCCTGAGTTGGGGTGCGCCAGCTTGCTGGCGGAATTAACAGCTTTACCCGTATCCGGCGCGGAAGTTGATGACGTGAATCTTGAATTTAGAAGCGCCGTTGCATGTTGTCTGGTGAGAGGGCGGTCCGAGTGCGCAAGAAGTTTGTACTTTGGGATGTGGTTGTGCATCTCTGTAGGCGTGGGTGTGTTGCCAGGGAGAATGGATTTGACAAACCGAGGGAAGATGGGGTCCACCACAACTTTCAAAATAGACTTCTGGGAAGAATCTCTTTGGAATTTCACCTTGGAGTCGACACTCCTTAGTTTGACGTTGAGTTGTGGCATGCTCTGTTGGTCTTCGTCTTCCATCAAATCTTCGTATAACTGAAGACGACGCTTCTTCTTTTTGGGTTTTGCTTCTGCTGTCTGAGGCAGATGTTGCTGCTCCTGAAGCTCAAAACCGGAGCGAGACTCCCATGTCCGTAGTAGGTCGAAGGAGATGTCAAGAGAGGAGCAGATGCCCTTGAATGCACCAACGATTCTGATTCTGGACTCGTCGTACTTGTCAAACTCGTCTTGGTAGTCCTCCTTGCGCACCTCTTTGAAATCATGTCTCTTGCTTAACGATGATCTGAATGCCTGTGATACCGGAGCGTGATGATCCTGTCCGTCGACAAAGACGTTATCATAACGGATCTGTGTGCTGTTGTATCGAGGAGCGCCATGGGCTGATCGTGGGCCTGATCCAGCCTTGTGTGAGAGTCCAAAAAGAGGCATTTCTGGAAGTTAAAAGATGCGGTTGTGCATATGTGAAGAGGTACCAAGGTTCATGAGAGCTGGACCAGCCGTCCCAACAACCTTGGAAAGCTTGGTGTTGTTGAAGTTGATGGGTTTGAGGTGGCAATGTGCATCTCGAGCTGTTCTTGAAATCTAGACCGTGCCGAGATGTCCAGATGGCTGTGTGAGCACGGAATTAGCCTTTGTGGGGGATCTAGTAGGAATAGCGGACATTAAAGTAGACATTAAAGTAGATTTTCATTAGGAAAGAAAGCTTTTATCTCATAATATCGCCTTATAACACCACATTTGCTAACAAACTTTGCCGCAAATTGTGCCCTATAGATCTTGATTACATAATCGTTAGCGCGGGCCATTGTTTACATTTTGCTTTGAAACCTCATCTCGGACTCGTAAATCGCAACCTCTCTAAACCCAATCGGGTCTGATCGGAGGCTGATCTGCGGCTCTCTCCACGCTAGTTTCTCGGCTCATGCCAGGGGCTGGCCTGCTGACTGCAGAGTTCTACGTCTTGATGGCTGCTTGCTTCTTCGATGCGTCGCTTGGGGGCACTTTCCTTATATATGAGCAGTGATCCTTGCCGACTGCTCCCACCTCCGTGTGAGGTGACTTGCCCGTCACCATCAAATGCCCAATCGCAAGCCCAAGGCGAGCTACTCGTGTGCTCCTTGCAAGAGACTCAAGATCAAGTGCGACCACAACGTCCCGTGCACCTCGTGTATCCGCAACGCCAGACAAGACGAGTGCCTCCAGGCTCCAGCAAAGACTTTCAGCCAGTTCAAAGAGCTCATCAAGCCAAACGCTTCCTTCGGCAGAATCTCCAAACAGACAAGCCCAGTCAAGCAGCACTCAGTCCCATACAGAAAGCAATCCAATAGCAGCTCCATCTCATCAATCTCCTCAGTTGAGAACCCTATCTTTAGCTCACCCGGCGACAGCTTCTCATCCGCATCAACATCTGGATCAATGTCACACGGAAGAGAGAACTTGATGCTCATGGAGGCTATGATGAAGGACCAGACCACAAGGATGGATGAGTTGTCTCAGAGAAATGCATACCTAGCGTCTCAGAACGCCGAGTTGATGAGACAGGTTGGGTTCTACTTCCAGCTCTCTTCAAGACCTGGGATCCAGGACTTTGGTGTGCCACAGATGGATAACGAGAAGATGATCAACTTTAAGAAGATGATGGTGTCACTCCTGCCTGTGCGGAACGTTGGATCTATCATCAAGAAGCACTTCTTTGTCTGTGTCTCCTTCATGGCTGATGTGATTGATTCTGCTGAGTTTGACAAAGAGTACGAGAAAATGTGGAGTCATATCGTCAACGACAGAGTGCTCAGTGTTGACATCAGCTTTGTGGGATTGGTGTTCCTTGTTTTGTCACTGGGTCTTCGTGCCGCTCCAAGAGAGCTGTTGCTGAGCAATGAAGCCATCTTCAGATCGTGGAGTACCCCAGATGCTCTTGAGAATGCTTGTTTGACATGGTTCAGAGCTGCAAGACAAATTATGGCATTCAGTAACACACATGGAGTCTCAAGGTGCCAATGCTTTGTTCTTCAAGCTATGTACTGTCTGCTGGTCAATGACATGGAGACGTTGGATGACTTGATTCCACAAGCCATTGGAGATGCCAAGAAGATCAGATTGAACGATCCCCAAGTGTGCACATCTGATCTTCAGAGAACGCTTTGGTGGTCAATATGTGGCATTGATACGCAAAGAGCGCTTGACACCCACCAGACACCATATGTGATGTGCTGTCAATCCAGAGTTGGGTTCCCGGAGAAGTCTTCATTCTTCATGACCAGGGCTCACATCACCAAAGTTCTCAATACACTCTACACTCACGACTTCCACTCCATGACACTCTCACTCAAGCTCGAAACGATCTCACAGATGGACCATCAACTTGCTACAGTTGCATCTCAACTGCCTGAACCAAAGGGCAAACTTGGAAAGTTCCAACACACGATTCTCCAAACAGAGATCACCATCCATAGAAGCAGACTCTACGAGTCCTTCCTCCAACACGACATTCCAGTGGCTGTTTCAGTCTGCACCCAGCTGGCTCTCACTGCATTTGACTCCTACAAGAGACTCAAGGAGATCTACATCGTCTCCCAGGACCCACTATACATTGTTCTCTCACCTCTCTTGGTTCGCTGTGCATTGATGGTATCTGTTTTCACAATCAACTACACGAGGCTAAGCCCATATGAAACAGATTCCATCAAGAATGATTCGCAGACCCTTCAAGATGATCTTCTGGCCATGGAGTGCTTCTCTCCTCTCCCGATCGTGTCTGCTGGTACCCAGGGCATGCTCTACCTCTCCACAGCCAAGACGACACAACGCCGCAGAAGCTCGGACTCAGCCAAGATGAGACTCAACTCAATCATCAACGTCGAAGGAGAAACATCGGGCTCGCTCATGGAAGAGAGCATCAGAGTGACCAGAGAGCTCGAGAGACATGGGACGGTCACGACAGGAGCTCCTAAGGAGACAAGAAGAGATGATGACTCAGATGAGATCAAGAGAAGATTTGGAGAGGCATATGACGACTACTGTGCCTTCATTAGATGACCGGACACGACCTTTTATTTTGAAATTCTGACTGTATTAATAGATGCTCTTAGAGGCTTCTTGAGCCCGGTTGTGGATACGTAGATTGCGCGATAGTGTCCCAAAACAGCAATCTGGCTCTCGGCTCTCCGCAAAACTCGCGGGCCGAGGCGAAATTTGCGCACGGTTCGATTTGTCGGTAGCGAATTCGCGCGAATTCGCGCAGTTTGGCGTAATTTTGCGCAATGAGGCCCCAAAACAGCAATCTGGCTCTCCAAGAAAAAAAAAATCTGGCCCCCGGCCGCGCGCTGGCTCGCGAGTCGCGCGCCAAAATAAACAAACAAGCCGGGAACCGTGTCACCGTGTCACGTAGACCCCACCGCTTTCTTTCCCGACCACACCCTAATTGGACAAAAAGCCGGAAGACTACATACCCTACAAGGAAGGAGTCATCACTCTTGATGACGGCACTGTTCTTACTTTCGAAGAAATAAGAACAATTGTTGGGCCAGCCTTGATCAAGGCTTTTGATGAAGGCATAGCAAGGGAGCTTGCATTCAAGAAAGAGTACGAAAAGAAGTGGAGAAAATTACAGGGAACTATAAGAGAGGCCAAGAAAGAGCTGGACGAAGAGACTGAACGTGTCCGCCAGGTGGCCAAGGAGCTTGATGCAGTATACGGCATGGACTTGGCGGGTGAGCTCGAGGCCATGCTCAAAGAGGTTGATTTCGATGAAGCTCTCCTGGAAGACGACATGTCGTCTGATGAAGAGGAACACATTATCCGTGATAAGGACAAGTACATACAGTGAGTTTTAGAAAGAGGGAGGTAGCGTGGCACATCGGAGTACATACATGGCAGACAAGCTGGCCATTGGGCAACAATCAACACAGCCCGCCAGCCGCCACGGGAATGGATGATATTATGCTGGTGACTATACCATTCAATGAAATGTGAATATGAATTAAGGGTGCTCTATTATTGTATTCTGCTGATATGTTTGACCGCAGATGTAACAGAGACGCTCACCGGCAGTATTCTCCGCGTTTGGTGGAGGAACGTCGGGGATACCCTCCTTTGGTGGGTCCAGGAGGAGCATGGGCGTGAATATTGGCGTTGTTACCTGTGTCCTTTGATGAGCTTGAATTGCAAGGTCTAATATCTCTTGGAACCAGTCTGTAAAGGGGTTGTCTGTCCAGGTTTGGAGGGATCTGAGATGAGATGACATCATCGCCTTGAGGTACGCGATGAGAGACTCCATCGCCTCTGATTCTAGCGTTGTGACATTTTAAGTGAACTTCAAGAAGGTACAGCTTTTCAGGAAGGTGGAATTATATCATTAAGTCGATCCAGCCGATTAAATCCCGCATAATTAACTTGAGAGGATGATCTTCTCATAAACTCAATATCCGGGGGTGAAAATTGCCCGATTCGCTAGACACAAAATCGCCCTCGGATTTTACTGGATTGGGCGATCCAAAAATTTTCTGCGGTTAAAATTATCAAAACAGAGAGACATCATCTCCACTGAAGTTCTCTCTTCTCACCAAACTCCACCACCACAAACAACTGCTCCCATTGCAACGCTAAACAAGGAAACTCTGGCTTTCGAGTACCTATCGCAGCTATTTTACCCCGCTTTTCTATACCTCCTGCATCCCGAACCGCCGCAAATAACACAGGGAATCCCACCACATTGCTTGCACACTAGCAGCTCATCTCCACACCCAATCGCCTACGCACACATACTCCGGACACAGTTGAAAGGGCGGTTGCTACTCTCAACACCAGACTTGTCAAACCCCCCTTATTTCATTCCCAACACACACACCAGGTGATCTATCCTGCAAAGACATGTCTGCAGCCTTGCTTTGAGCATATCACAGCTTAAACACGACAAGAACTATCAAGAGAGGTATACAGAGCAGACCTCCACAGAACGACAAAGCAGTAAGTAATATCTCCATGAACCATCTCTCATCCAGAATGCTAACATTCCCTTGAAGGAACAAAGAAACATGGCTAAGAGCCCAAGAAAGAATATTACGCCTAAGAATGGCAAGGCCTCTAAGGCCCCTGGAAAGACGATACTTCCCAGACACAAGTTCACCAAGCCCAAACAACGACGTTTCAGTCTCATTGACTCAGACTCTTCATCGCTAAGTGAAGTTGAGAGTCCAGATGAGTACGGAGGGAAGTTTCAGGCTCTCCAAAGTGAGAGCGAGGATGAAGATGATGGTGACGACGATGACGACGATGATGAAGATGATGATGACGATGATCCTTCCTCAGACTCAAATGAGGTGCTATGGAAGAATCACGGGAAGAGGGTCGTTAACACCTCGAGTGAAGAGGACGATGACGACGAGGATGGTGATGACTCCAGTTCCTCTGATGACGAAGATGTTGACTTTGTCAAGCTCACTGCTGAAAGAAAGGCAAAGTCTCGTGAACAGTTGAGAAGCCAGTCTCCATTCCAGACACCTCCTCCCACAACTCAGCCGGTCAAGAAGCAGAACAAGCGTGCATCAAAACTGAAAGAGACCGCCAATGAGGAGCTCAACTTCTCCTTCGACTGGAACAACAACAATGACGACCTTTTGAAGATGGACGATGAGGAGGACATGGGAGAAGAGCTCAGTGAGATGATTTCACCACTGAAGAGAGAAGTCCCAATCATGGCTGATCCTATGGGTCTGGTTGCTATTGATGATTCCGAGTCTGATGGCGACATTGACAAGGATGAGTTCCTTCGCACGCTTGAACAGGAGAGTGATGGGCTCGACGCTGGTATTGACACCGGTGATGATGAATTCAACCTTCTTCAGCATGAGACAGACCAGATTGTCCAGGATTACACGACAGGATCTCTCGAGCTCAGCTCGAACACAACGCCTCGCAACTCTGTCGTTGAGGAGATGATCCGCAAGCACAGAAAGGATTTGCCTGACGAGGAGAAGCTCCAGTACGTCTCTGACGAAGACGATTATGATGACGAGGATGACTACTACGATGAGGATGGATATGGTGGTGACGACTTCACGATTCCATTCTTTGACGACTCAGAGTTCAGAGACAAGTTGCTATACACATCTGAAGGTGCCATCAACTCCGTTCCACAGAAGAAGCAGAAGGATATGGACAGTGAAGACGACTCGTACCTCTGGGACTACTTTTTCAGTGATGGAGAAGGAGACGATGACGAGAATGAGAAGGATGGCGATGGCATGCAGGAGAATTACAGCGATGACGAGGCAACTGATGAGGACACGACACTTCCACCTCCATCGACCAGACGCAAAGTGGGCGCCAAGGCCCAGGAATTGCTTTCATCTTCTTCCATAATTGCCAGACCACCACAGCTCGGAACATGGTCCACTGACTCGAAGCCATTCGGAATCATCGACGGTCTTTCCACACGTTCGCTCATGCACACTCCAACGAAGTCAGGCGCGCTCACCCCACCACACAGCTCCAAGGGCCCAACCACACCTGTTCCAGCCGGTGCTGCTGTTGAAGAGTTCACACTTGATGAGCTGCTCAACATGTCGGAGCTGGAGGACTCTGAGCCTGAGAATGCGATGGATCATGCTGCTTGGTTGGAGGTCACCAACTCATCGAGAAAGGTGCCACTCTCCGCTTTCAGAAACAAAGGTGTCATATCCAATGATTCTCTCCACGTCAATGCCACCCGAAGATTCAGTTCCTCCCATGGCTCTGGCTCCAAACACAAGTCTTCTAAGAAGAAACAGAGCAGGCTTCTTGACGTTGGCTCGCTCACGCCGGTCCGTGCGATTGCTAAGCACAAGATGAAGAGAAGGGGAAGCATGAAGAAGAGAAGAGGGAGTGTTGATGCGCCTGCTGAGGGAATGAGAGCCACCAAGGGTGGCTTGTTCTCAGAGGAGGCGTTGACTAATGTTGAGGAGTTCTTGAGTGGCCTTGGAGGAGAGGCCGAGTTGAGCATTTTGCTACAGTAATGATGAAAGAGACTATTATTAACACATACAGATGATAAGGCTTGGGAATATAAGAATTTATGCGGTTTCATGGCTCAAACTGTCTGGTAGATCTGAATATTGATGTCCTTGAATCAGGACTCAACGGAGACGTCCTTGAAGCGGAAGCAGATGATATGGCTGGATGACCACGGCCCACTATAAGCTGCCAAACGAGAGTATTATGTAGACTGACGTAAATAATAATATGGTAATTAAATACTGAGGAGCAGGGCGCCTTTATAATAGTTGAGCTTCAGCAACGCTTTAGATCCCCTGCTCATCGAGGGTGCTGAAGTACCACGTCTCGGTCTTCTTTGGGAAGTCAATACCGAGCTCAAGCAGCTTCTGGAAGTCCTTTGCAAAGTCCTTGAAGAACAAGTCTTGGTCCTTGGCATACATCTCCACGATCTTCTTGTACTTTGGATCCTCAATCAATGCCATATCAGCTGGGAGCATCATGAGGTCGTCCTTGTTGACATACTGCTTTGGACCGTCCCACTTCTTCCAGTCCCACTTCTCCTCAAGAAGCAATCTGTAGAACTCATTGGTGAAGAAGTTTGGAGAAGCAGTCCATCTTCCAGTGTATCCTGATCCTGGAATGGCTGGTGTCGTCTGACCTGGAAGGAGCGGTGCCTTGACGTGACAGGAACCAAGAGCGTGAGCGCCAATCAAAGAGACAACCTCACGGTCATTGAAGCCCATTCTTCCAAACAATTCTCTCACATAGTCAGCATCTCTTGAAGCATCTGGGAGAACACCAGTCATGGCAAACTCAGGACCAAGGTCTTTTCTTCCAGCTCTCCAGCCAACCTTTGGACCACCCATCTCCTGGATGGCAACAACACCACCCAGCGTGGCAAGATCACCCCATGAGATGTATGGGAACTGCTTCTGGATCTTCTTCATAAACCACTCAGCGTTCTGGAGTCCGTTGTTTCCACCATCCGCGAGCTCCTTTGGATGTCTGATGGTTCCACCGAATGAGCCACCGCTGAACGGACAACCTGGGGATGGAGCAGTGTATGTTCCCGACGAATGCCATGCGTAACGGACAAGGACGGGTCCCCAGCCAATGTAGTCGTCGTACTCGTCATCGTCACGGATGCGTTCGGCAATGGCGTTGTAGATCTTCTGGTAGTCAGCCTTGGACTTCCCTGGCTCAGACGCCTGGTTGAGGGCGATGGCAGACGCAAGGAGAGTGTTCAGAGACTTGTTGTTGGAGTGATTGTGGTTGTGGTTGCTGTTGAAGGGCGGGGTCGCCTGCTTGTTGTTGTAGACATATGTGGCGGAGACAAGCGCAGTTGCACCTGTCAAAGCATAGAACATGCGGCTTGATAAGAGCGGGACTCGGAGTGTAGCGGCCATGGTTGTGTCTTTCTTGTAGGACGTTGTTCGATCTGGGGTCAATTGGTGGTCAATTGGGTGTGAGTGGAGCTCCAAGTGGGGGGCCAGCGGGGATTAAGTACTCGTCGCTGTAGATGGCGTGTTCCAGGAGCCAGTTCCCCTCTTCCCCGTTTGTATGGCCATTGTTGTGCCCCGGCCAGAACCAGAGCTGACAAACCCCGCAAAATTCGCGCTGTGATTGGCCAGAGCGGACCCATCCGCTCGCGATTATCAAGCGGATGAGGTCTGGGCCATAAAGAAATCGTGAGCAGCCTCTAGGGCAAAACAGGCAAAAAGACAGCCGCTCTGGATCACTAATGAGGTCCATGACTCCATGACCGTGAGTCACTGGTCGAAAGTGCAGAGTTCACACTGGTGACTCGCCCTTTGTCCCCGGCGTTTGGCGGACCTGATTATCGGCCCAGCTTTCTCGCATCGGCTGGACACAGGAGTACCACAGGACCCTGGGGCCTTAACCCACGAGACCCCAGCTAATCGACGTCATTAAAGCAGCATAAGAAAGGAAACACAACGTAGTATAACAATAAAGCAAGTACACATAATAACTCATTAGCTCATTCCACCAAGGCTAGTTCACCTGGCTTTTCAAGTTGTCGATCCCAGCACGAAGCGTCTCACAAGCAGCCTCGACTCTCTCAATGGCGTCTCTGAACTCACCCAGCAAGTTGTTTCTCTTCTCAGCTCTCTTGGCTCTCAGGGCCAGTCTTGACTTGAGATCAGAAGCACACAGCTGGTCTATCTCACTGTTGGCCTTGTCAACATCCTTCTGCAACTTGTCGAACTTGGCACTGAGCTTATCACGCTTGGCCAGCAGCGCTTCGAGCTCGTCATTGAGATCGGAGAGCTTGGTTCTCTTGACATCGATCTTGGAGAGATACGTGTTTTTCTGGTGATGGTAGGATCTGGACAGCTGATCGAATCTGCGTTTCTCAACCAAGTGGACTTCAGCAATCTCGTTCTCCTCGGCCTCAACTTCAGCGGTGTCCTTCTCAACCTTGGCAACATCTTCTTCAGCCTGCTTGACGGAGACTCTCAGCGACAAAACCTTCTTCCAATTCTTTTCATCATGCTTGTCAGAACTGCTGATCTTGCTCTTGAGCTGCTCGATATCACACTTGTAAGAACTGAGCTTCTTCGAGATCTCCTTTCTCTGCTTCTTCAATTTAAGTCTCTCCTTGGCCAAGTTGTCATTAGTGGTAATCAAACTCTCCTGAAGCGTGACCAACGGACTCAGAACCTTGTTGTTTGATGCAGCAGTGTCAGAAGCAGCAACACTCATACCCTTTTTATCAACCGTGCTCACAATCAAGTCATCCAAGAGATGCTTGCGCTTGTTTCCCTTGTGGTCCTCTTCTTCAATGATGAACTGGATGTCGTACTGCGACAGTGGAGTAAGACCACCGACGATGAAGTATGTGTCACCCCCGTTGTATCCTCTGGAGACTTGATACCAGATGACACCATTGACACGGATCATGATGTCTCCGTTGTGGTAGTTCTGCAGTTGGAAACTGATCAGCGTCTCGCCAATGTAGTCAATGAAGATACGGATGCGTTCTTTGCGCATTCCAGACTCGTCAAAGTTGGCAAACAAGTAGTCGTCGTAGTGGTTCACGTAGTCTGAGAGGACAAGAGCATTGTTTGATTCAGAATCAGCAGCAGTTTCACCAGAGAAGATGTCTTTGCGAGTGGCCATGGCTCTGAGCGCCGCGAAGAGAGACCAGACTGGTTGGCGATGCTTGACCTTGATGGAGTTCGTGGCACAGAAAACTTCGAAGTTCTGAGCAACAATATTCTCTGTGGATGCAGGATCAGGAGTAATGACGGCGTCCTGGACGTATGATGCTGGTGTTTGATCGTCTTCAGGTGGTTCGGCGAATTCGGGTTCAAGAACGAGTTTGGTGTCAGCTTGGTCTTGCGTGAGATCAACTTGTACGACTCGTGGCTCTGTCTGGGTGTGGTCTCGAAATCGAAGATGTGTGTAGGTGACAGGCACCTCATTAGTTGCTGACAGTTGATTCAGTGATTTGGATAAAAAGTTGGTACGGAAAACAGATGCAAATGCGACAAGAACAACGTGGACTGCCAAAACGAGATTGGCTATGTTCACCACCATGGCAAGATAGTGAAACCCTTGGTTTTGATAGTACCCATAATTGTGGTTGTAGCTGTAATGAAGAACAGGATGTGGGAATAATTGGAACCCATTACTGATTCGTACTCCAAGCTGTGTGTCAAGGTACCCCACTGTTGTGCTGAAGATGAGCTCGGCACAGCCAATAACACCGACCGCCATGAATACTCTGAGCATCCGATCACCACTGAGAGAGCCGGAAACAAGAGACTTGGCAAGGACAAACACAGCTCTGGTTATCCATGGTCCTGTGAAGTGGAGTATCACACAAACAAAGAGATCAAAGAGCACGATCAGAATGATGGGTGAGCTCGATGACTGTGTCTTTTCATCCTTCTCTTTCTCCTTGTCCTTCTCCTTCGAGGCGGAAACTGTAGGAGTAAGTTCCTCCTCTGAATCCGGAGCTGGACCTCTCAAGAACCTCGAAAGCGCCGCGGTCAAAGTGTGTGGACCAATGGAGACGACGAAGAGGACGTAGAGCGCCAGGGCCAACGCGCTCAAGGACGGCGGCAAGGAGAGAAGAAGCGCAAGCACAGCGAGTGTGTCCCGGAAAGTTGCCCTCGGGATCACCGTCTGCAGTGCCTGCTGTTCCATGCTTCTGTAGTTCCAGTGATTTTTGCTTTGTAAAGCTTAGAAGATCCAGGAAGTTGGACCTTCTTTGCCGTACAAAGCTCGAGATGATCGGGGACGAGCCGGAAGTCTGACCCAGGACCCTGAACCGAGGGTGAAAATTTCGCGAGCCCAAGATTTCCCGATTCGGACATTAATGTTCAGAGGGTGAGCATAACTACATCTTGTTATTTTATCTACAAGCTGGCTTAAAGTCTAGGTCATCAATCGTCATAAAATTTAAAATCAGTCTAAGTATGCAGTGAACCTCAAAAGAAGCTCTAAAAAGCGCTCGCACTGGCATGGGATGACAACTTTGTCTTCAGTGGACAGCTCTTCCAGCTTCTCCACGAACTCTTTGAACAATGGATGCTCAGCATGGAGGTTACCTAGCCAGACATGAGTGACATTTCCAGTGACATTGACGGTCAAATTATTGCTTTCCATGTGAATGACCAAAGAATTGTCCTGTACTTCTTGGGCCTTATCAATAGTCTCCATCTCTTTCAACAAATCCTTGATATACAGGCCTTCGATTACCCACCAGTTATCATCGTTCCATTTGACATCTTTAAGACTGGTTATTATTGTGGCTTCGGTCAAAAGCTCCATACTGGCAACCTGTGCGACACGTCTGCCTTTCAGCTTCTTCACAAAGCTCTTTTTGTTCTGAGCATACCCTGACCCCGATCCCGTATGGCATTCTCCAATCAGCGGAACGTACCATAATTCATCTGTGTCTGGGTGCCGAAGAGCAGAGTATCTCATAAGAAAGCTTCTGGGAAGAACAATGTGCCGTCCTGATTTGTCAACTCGTGGAGGAGCAGCAAGGAGCCGAGCATGGAGATTGTCGGCAAGCGAAAGCTCTGGAAGTTCTGGTGAAGGCTGCAACCTGCTTAAAAGACCATCCCAGCGGTTCGATTCATGTATGGGGGATCGAAAGGAGGGAGCCGTTGGAATATATCGAGTTCTCAAACGCATTTCCCAGCTTGTTGTTGACGCTATGAATTTAGAATTTAGTGAACAGCGGCCGTGACGCAGCGTTGGCGCTTTTTTTTCTGGTGTCTCATAACCAACAACTTGAACAGGCTCGGCGCGGCAAGATAAAAGGGCTTCACCAATATTGTTCACTAGCCAATCTCTACCTAGGATCACAGACGAATATTCGTTTCTGGATTCAATTTCCCATGGATCTGCCGCAGACGCCGTGGGTTGGCTACGGAGACTGCCTCAAAATGAGGTCCGAGGGGAAGTGCGGGAGCGAGGAGAAGAAGAGGCCGGTAGATAAGCCGAGAATCTGCCTTTACAGCACCACTTCGATGGCTCCTTGACGTTTGTGACAAAACTTTTCAATCGAACCACTTTGAGACAAGTACAGCTCTTTGGAACCCCACAGATGCGGCAGTGGCGGTAAACGAGGCTAGCCGTGGCCCAATCTGGTCGCGCGAGCTCCAGCGCTAGGAGCAACCTCTGCTAATTGCGAGCTCCGGTGCTGTTTTGTATTGGGAGTGTGATATTTAACTCCCAAATCAGCTATATATAGACTTCAATCCACCAGTAAAACCAACCAGATCTTTAAAGAGCACTCTCTTGACACCCTGCTCAGCCGCCAATGAGGCGCCAATGCTGGACCTACCATTTTCTGGGGTTCGTGCAAAATCGCGCGCCCAATAATCAATAATTCTTCCGTCCACACAACAGGTTCTCAACTTCTCACTAAACTGCCCCGGAAACGACCACCAGAACACGCCCAAGATGCCCGTGTACACTGTGTCCCACGTAAGTAACATTGCCGCTCTGAGCTACGAGTTTGCCGCCGCAGCAGACGACCACTGGGGGCTCTTTCAACAACAGGCACTAACCGCCAGCCCCAGGTCCAGAACATCCGCATCTGCGTGATCATGGTGGGCCTCCCTGCCCGTGGAAAGTCTTTCATCTCCCAGAAGATCGTGAGATACCTCTCCTGGCTGTCAATCAAGGCCAAATCCTTCAACGTTGGTAACTACCGCCGCCAAACTGAGGAGCACCCATCCGCCGAGTTCTTCGATGTCCACAACACAGACGGTCTCAAAAAGCGTCAGGAAGCTGCCGCCAGGGCAGTAGAGGACATGATGAAGTGGTTCTCTGATGAGGATGGTGTTGTGGCTATCCTTGATGCCACCAACTCGACGCAGGAGAGAAGAGACTGGCTGCTGAGATTGTGCCGTGAGAACTCCATCGAGCCAATGTTCTTGGAGAGTTGGTGCAACGACGAGAAGATCATCATGAAGAACATCATTGACGTCAAGACTACATCACCAGACTACGTTGGACAGGACCCTGAGGTTGCCGCCAAGGACTTCATGAAGAGAATCGAGAAGTACCAGGAGGTGTATGAGCCTCTTACAGTCGAGAAGAACTCCGATCTCACATTCGTCAAGCTCATCAACGTTTCTGAACAGGTCATTATCAACAGAATTGAGACCTACTTGGAGTCTCGTATTGTTTACTACGTGATGAATCTCCACATCAGACCAAGATGCATCTACTTGTCCCGCCATGGTGAATCTGCCTACAATCTGGAAGGAAAGATTGGCGGTGATGCCGATCTCAGTGAGCGTGGATTCAAGTATGCACAAAAGCTTCCTCAGCTAGTCAGAGAAGCAGTTGGTGATGACGACACGCCATTGACAGTCTGGACTTCGACATTGAAGAGAACACAACAGACCGCCCAATACTTGCCATATCACAAGCTTCAGTGGAAGGCATTGGATGAGTTGGATGCTGGTGCCTGTGATGGACTCACGTACGAGGAGATTGAGAAGCAGTTCCCACAGGACTTCAAGGAGCGCGATGAGAACAAATACGAGTACCGTTACCGTGGAGGTGAGTCCTACCGTGATGTTGTCATCCGTTTGGAGCCTATCATTATGGAGTTGGAGAGACAGGAGAACATCTTGATCATCACACACCAGGCTGTTCTCAGATGTATCTACGCATACTTCATGAATGTACCACAGGAGGAGTCTCCATGGATGTCCATTCCGTTGCACACATTGATCAAGTTGGAGCCAAGAGCTTACAGCACCATTGTTCAGAGAATCAAGGCTGACATCCCCGCAGTCAGCACATACAAGGAGAAGGGCACTTCGCAGCTTGGTGAGAAGCTTGACCAAAGCAACAAGTCAAAGAACATCATCACTGGTGCTCCACTGCAGGGTTAGTGAAGGTATTCTCTTCTGGTTTATTTGCATGGTTTTTGTTTTTGCTGGTTCATTGGTTTGGTTTCGAAACTGACCCTGCAAGGTCGCGTCGACTCTTGGTTGAAGTCATTTTATACTCATGGTATCATGAATTGATTGATCGTTCTACAACTAAAATTTAACTAGGATGTCGTCCATATATATTGTAGTGGCACAGCTAAGCCGGTGTACAACATTAGTTCGTGACGTCCTAACTCTAAGACAACGATCACTACGCGGTACTCGACTGTGAAGGGTACGTACGACATGTTCCAGGCCAAGTCCGAGTGCTGCAAGATAAAGTACAAGGGGATAAGTACGTACAATACATACATGAAGTGGCAACCGGCCGAGATCAAGTTGGAGCAGAGAAGACTTGTCTTGACCTATACAACCTCGAGTTCATTTGTACAACTTGCTCCCTGGCTATGCCGCCGTGCTCCCCCCTTCACCTTCAGAAGATGACCCCTGCCAGTGTCCAGAAGTGATATCTCACTTGTTCTTCTGCTTTTTCAACCATCTCTCATTGACAATTTCGAAAGGCTCCTGTCTCTCTCTCTTCTCCAGAGGAACATACTCGTTGACAATCTTTCCAGTGCCTCCTCCAACGTTGATAACAATTCTGTCTCTCTTGGCAACGGCCTCAGTATATGGGAACAGATCCAACATGAAGGAAGAAACCTGCGATTTGACCTTGTTCTCCAACCATTTGGAATAGACAGTGGCGGCGGTCTTCTCGGCCTTGGTGGTATTCGATGGGCTCTTCCATTCAACACCGTCAAACTTGCAATCATAGAGAACGAGAGGGAAATCAGCACCCATCTCAAAGCGTGGCTTGGTTGTATACTTGTTCGTAACATCCAGAAGCTCCTTGATAACCTCTGGCTTCTCAAGACCCTGGCCAACAAGGAAAAGAACTGCAACCATGTTACGAACCTGATGCCAGAGGAAGGCTGACCCCTCCAGGTCGAAGCAGCAGAATTCATCGCCCAATGTGAGAATTTGGGAAACATGCATAGTTCTCTTGAAGTTGGTAATCTGCTTGGAACCATCAAGTTTGCAGAAGTTGCGGAAGTCGTGCTCTCCAAGATAGTACGACGCAGCGGTCTTCATGGCCTCAAGGTCGAGTCCCTTCGTGTGGAACATGTACTTGTAGTGTCTTGAGATACAGCTGAATCTCGCATCGAATCCCTCTGGAGGTCTCAAGCAGATACCATGGATCTTGATATCATCTGGGAGGAGAGCATTTAGAACGTTGACGTAGTCGATCTCCTTCTCGTCGTTCGCTGGATCCTTCTGCTCCTCTGGTGTCAAGTTGCTTCTGATCATGAGTGACACAACCTGATTCATTGCACTAACTCCCTTGTCTGTTCTTCCACACCTGCTGAACTTGAACTCGTTTGGATCAGCGGATGGGACGAGTCGGCACTTGTTCATGGCCTCGATGAGCACACCCTCCACAGTTGGGAGTGGAGTCGCGTCTTTCTGGATGGCGAGCCCGTTGTAGTTCCATCCCAGATATGAGAATCTCAAGGCAATGAATCTTTTATCACGCTTGGAGAAGTCAAGTGGCCTCTGCTTTCTTGGCTTGCTGAGGCGTGGGACCTTGATGGCGTGGGTTCTCATCTCCTTCTCGAGCTCAAGCACTCGATCAACGAGAGCATCTTTCGGCCATGTAGCATATTTGGACTCCAAGGTACCTGGTTTTTGAGAGCACATCACTGAAGTATAGGAAAAGTGACGCACAAAGCGGGGGAACATCAATGCTGATGACAAGGAGAGGAATAGAAGAAGTGTTGACGACTTCTCAAGCTCTCTTTTTTTTTTTTTTTTTTTTTTGGCAAAAATATTTCTGTGCACGAGATGAGCTTCTCTTTATCACTTCCTACTCCTTTAAGACATCAAACCCAAGCCATAAGGAGCCATGGGAAAGTCTCTGAACTGGTCAGAACTTGAGGGTGATCTCACGGACTGGGTCTACACTGCAGTGGATGCCTTGGGCTTCGAGAAGATGACGCCTGTCCAGGCATCTGTTATACCTCTCTTCTCCAAGAACAAAGACGTTGTGGTGGAGGCTGTCACAGGATCAGGAAAGACTCTCTCATTCGTCGTTCCAGTTGTTGACAGAATAACAAAGCTTGACAACCCAAAGACAAAGAAGGCTATCAGTGCTGCAGTGATAGCCCCAACAAGAGAGCTGGCAATGCAGATCTCAAAGGTGTTCAACACTGTGCTCAAATTTCAGCCGAACGAGGACGAGATAAGGCTCCAGGAGGTGGTTGGAGGAGTACAGCCACTCGAAGACGATATCAGAGACTACAAGAAGAATCCACCACAGATTGTTGTTGGTACACCCGGCCGTCTGGCGGAGTTCTTCAATAAGATACCTCCAAAGCACATTGAGGTCCTCGTTCTCGATGAGGCCGACAGACTTCTTGATGCCAACTTCCAGAAAGAAATGGACTTTGTCTTCACATCCCTCCCAAAACAGAAACGTGTGGGTCTTTTCTCAGCAACCATGCTTTCAGACGTTGCCACACAAAATCTCCACCGTACAGGTCTTCGAAACCCAGTGCGTATCGTTGTCAACTCGAAGGGCCACAAGCCACAGACTCTCCATCTTGCATACTCCGTTGTGAAACCTGAAGAGAAGATCGAGAAACTCATTTCTCTTCTCAACACCTTCCATTTCCGCAAGTCTATCGTCTACTTCCCAACATGTGTGTCCGTGGAGCACTTCTACTCTCTTTTCCGCTACATCTCATCACACTACAACCTCGGCCTCTCATTCTATTCACTCCATGGCAAACTAAAAACACCCGCAAGAGTGAAGACACTACAGAAGTTTGAATCCAACAATGACTCCAAGTCCGTGCTCATGACCACCGATGTTGCGGCCCGTGGTATCGACATTGAGAATGTTGATCTCGTTGTCCAGATGGACCCACCACAAGACGCGGATGTGTTCGTTCACCGCTGTGGTCGTGCGGGAAGAGCAAACAACACAGGACATGCCATTGCTCTACTCAATGAAGGTCGTGAGGAAGATTACGTTGATTTTCTGTCCGTGAGAGGCATCGAGCTTGAAGAGTTCGATCGTGGTCTTGAGAAGCTGAAGAACTTTGCTGGCGTTGCGAAGAAATGGATTCTCCAGGACAGACTACGCCACGACAAGGCTGTTTTGAGCTTTGTGAGTTTTGTGAGATATTACTCCAAACATCCTGCCTCTTCCATCTTCCGTCTACAGTCATTGGATTACGTTGGGCTGGGAAAGAGTTACGGCCTCCTGAGATTGCCAAAGATGCCGGAGATCACTTCTTATGTGAAGGATGTTCCAGATGGGTTCATCGATACAGATGTTGACTTCAAGACCTACAAGTACGCTGACGAGGCCAAGGAGAAGAAAAGACTCGACGAGCTTGCTACTGAAGAGAAGAAGGCACAGAACAAGGAGAGGCGCATTCTCAAAAAGAAGAAGGAGGAGAACGCGTCATGGTCCAAGTCCAGTTCCTCTAAACAGGAGCGTTCTGACAGATTCCAGCAGTCTGACATGGCCAAGCGCAAACGTGAGCTGGAACTCGTTGAGTCGGATCATGAGGACGAGCAGAAGGACTGGAAGGATCTGGTGAGGGAGAGCAAGAAGGAGAAGAAGATGAAGAAGCAGCAGGATGTGATGGGAGACTTTGACGACTTGTAATGACTTAATTGGCTTTTGATCAGATTTGATATTAATACCCGTAGAAGGGAGAAAGGAACTATGGGGGAGCAGCATACACATGCCATTTCCTGCATTAGAGATGTATCGTCAACGCCGGCCCATGACAGCTCCGTGATCAAGGCATCAAACAAAGACCTGGCTCTGATACTGAGTAGTATTACGTCATCATCATGATTGCACCAAAGCATATGCCAGTGTCCAAGCCGTCAAAAATGCTGTGAGAGATCTGGCAAAGCCATCGACGTAGATGTTCTTGAGAGGGGCTATGAAGTAGTTTGCTGGTGCAGCGTGGCAGTAACTCAGCACAAATAGCGTGTTCACCAGAAGGTTTGTGGCAAAGAAAAAGGCAAAGCCATGCGTAGACTCAAGTTGAAGTACACCAGCAGATGCACCTAGTATGAGCGAGGTGAGGTCCTGGATGTATTGGAGGGTCTTTGAACGAAGTTAGTGAATCTGATCGACGTGGTCATGTACCGGGAACTCCACTAGAACGCACCTTCTTGTTTACCTCAATACTGAGGCCGTACTTTACCGGCTCTTCCATGTTATGTGATTGTTGTGTGAACAAAGGCTTCAGTTTTAGCCTCAGTAACAGCCATGGATGTCTTATTTTGTTGGGGGTCTATGGTCTTCGGATTGATCGTGGCGATATTTCGCTGAAGATGTCCAGGTGTTGCTTAGTCAGCAATTTTCTCGTTCAAGATGTCCGGGTGTTGCTTAGTCAGAGATTACGAAAGTTTGTTTATGTTTTGGCGCCAAAAAACCGACGCGCGGCAATCCCAGTTCTACCCGCAGCCACCCTTTCCCTTTTCATCAAAAGAGAGAATTGAGACAACCCATTGCAATTGCTCGAAAGGATGAGGAAGCCAGTGGTTTGTAACGCCTGCCGCCGCCGAAAGATCCGCGTAAGTGTCTTCTTTGTTGATTCCCGACGCGTCCCCGGACAAGAACACCAATACTAACCGAATCAACAGTGTGACAAGGCCAAACCAGCATGTACGGCCTGCAAGAGGGCTAATATGAGTCACATGTGTGTGTATGAGGATATGCCACAGCTGATGCACCTCACAGAGCAACCTCCACATCAAGCGGTCGCACACCAGCATCAGCATCCTCAGTATCACCAGCAGCAACAACCTCTTCCTTCGTTCTCTGTCCACCCACAGCCGCCAAACCTCATTCAAGCCGAGCAGCAACAAGCACTACAACAGCAGCAAGCTCAGTTCCAGCAGCAACTCCACCACCAACAGCAGGCACAGCACACCCGTCAATACGGCGCACAAGCTGGACAGGCACTCACCGGGGCATCTGCAAGTCCACAAGCAATGACGTTCGGTGCAACGATTGTCCCATATGTGCCATTTGGGTACGTGCCGATTGACCCTCAATATGCCCAGATGACACCTCAGCCTCAGCTGCAGTCTCAACAGTGGGCTGCACCACCACTTCCACCACCTATGGCCCAACCCCCATACTATCCTCCACAGAGCTACAACGTGCAACAGAATCTGCAGGCAGAACTTGACATGTTGAAGCAGCGTGCTATTCAGGTTGAAGGCGAGATCCGTGGCCAACCGCCTGCCGAGAATGGTGTCTACACTGGCATCCCATCTGCAAGAAAGTTAATCAACTCGGTCAATCACGCCGCATCGCCCCAACAAAACTTGACTTCCATTGTTGATACCAAGACTGAAGTGGAGAACAATGCCAACATTGACCCCTCGTTCTTCGATCCAAACGAGGTCTTCCACTGCAATAGAGCTATTGTTCCTCAAGCAAAGTATCTCAATCTCCAGTCAGATGGGCTCTTCGAGAACAACTCAATGATCAAGAAAGACGTGTTCCAGACACTTTTCTACTTCCATTTGCTGAAGTATGAGGGTGCATTGCCTGAGAACAAAAAGAACCACACGAAGAAACATTCAGATCACTTCCAAAAACTCATACACAATCCTCGGTATGATACAGAAGAATATGCCAAATTCAACAGTTCCAACTTGTCAGAGCTTTTGAAAGAGATTGAACGAAAGTTGCCAACGAGAAGAGTTTTGTGGATGCTTCTTGACAGGTTCCTCACCTCAATTGCAACTCCATTTATCCCAATCATCGATGAATCAGACTTTACCAAGAAAGCATCCCAGATTGTCGGAGAAAGAGACATGACAGCCGACTCCAGGGTGAAGCTTCAGATACATCTTGACGAAAACAGTGAACTCCTCACCCTGACTTTCCTCCTCATTCTGCTCCGCATGGCTCATATCTCTCTCATAACATCCTCGAACCTTGACAATGAGCAGAGCTTCCTTCTAAAGAGCTGCAACTCTTTCAACGACTACGACCACTATATCCACATCCTCTACAACATTGTCACCGCTTGCTCTGAGATTGAAAGCATGTCACTTCTGAGAGTGCTGCTCTTGAAGACTTTCTACTCGTTCTGCTGCTTCGATGGCCGTGCACCGGGCGTTGACACTGGACCAGCGTCATTGGCCGCGCTGGCAATCTCTTTGAGTGTCAACAACGACAGTGAGTCCGGAATGGACCAAAGCACGGTGCAGATGTGGTACCATCTCTACTTCCACCACTATCACTTGTCATGCACACGTGGTCTGCCAATCTTCTTGTCCCAAGAGTACTTTGACTTGCAATTGAAAGAAGGTTCACACAGCACACCCCTGCAGAAGGAGCTTCAACATATTTATGACAGACAAATCAAGATCTATACCCCCGTGAAGAAGTTGTTGAACAGCTTACACGTCTTCTCTTCGGTGTTGACTTTGCCGCACTTGGATGAGCTATTGAGAGAGTATGATGATGCAGTAACGAAATCCCAGGGTACTTTCAATGAGTTCAAGAGGGCCAAGCTCACACCATTTGACAAGCTGATGTTCTGCGCCAATGACCTGCTTCACAAGATGTGCAAGTGTAACATTCTTTCATTGATCTTGTTACACTTTGAGATGACGGGAACACAGACGAACAAGCCACAGTTCCAGACATACATGACGCAGTTCATCGATCTCCACGTCGAGACGTTCACGGATGCATTTGACCTGCTTCTCAATTACTCCTCTTACTTTGCCACCGGAATGGAGTTTATGATCCTTGCCTGTATGATTCCGGTGATGGAGAAGTTGATGAAGGAGTTGACCTCTTTTGTCCTCCGTTCAGTCTACTTCAAGAAGCCAAACGCATCATTGGTGAAGTTCTTCTTGAACATGACGGAGGAGCTTGGTTCGATTCCTGTCTTGAAGAACTACTTTGCGGTCTGGAGAACGCGGAACCATGCAAAGCTGTTCTTGCACATCATCCGCAAGCACTGGAGAGGAGAGATTGACATGTTTGAGCTCAAGTTTGAACACAAGGGAAAGGAGATTGAATTCATGAACATGCCAACACGCTTCTACGACATGACCGATGCCGAGTGGAGTGCTATGGATAAGAGCTTTGATCGCTTAAATGAGAGATTCCAAACTTCGAAGTATAACTCGATGAATGACATCAACGAGGTGTTGAACGCCATGGACATTGACGAGCCATTGTTTGAGCTCAAGTTCTTCAACTCATGAACTGTGTGCGGGGAAGCTGTGCTATACGTATTTTAATTAATTTGTACTAATAATAATTTGACGAGATCGTTTGAATTCGTTTTAAACCGAATGAAAGTATTAGAGTTACACACAAGTCGCATGGCTTGATGCACGGGGAATGGTCAGCCAACGTGATCTTGACCATGATGTGACGCGCAAAGTACAGTAGCCCAAGAAAACCAAACTAGTGTTGATGCAGATGTAAAGAATGAACATCCCTCCTCTTTCTCCTCAATCCCTCTCGTTGTCCTTGACAGTGGATTCCAAATGCTGTAACTGATCCAAGATCTCCTTGCAAACAGTCTGGTAATCCTGGCCATTGAAGGCCTCGACTTCAACCTTGAGCTCGCACACCAAGAAGTGCATGTTTCTCCACTGGACAAGTTCAAAGTCATATCCGACTCTCTTGGCCATTCCAGGTCCATAGAGTCTGAGTCTGTCTCCTGTCTTTTCAAACACCTTACCCTCAGCCTTCAGTGTGACTGGGTTCAGCTTGGGGAAGTTGGCGTGGACAAACAAGATTCTTGGCTCCTTGCCAACGACTTGCAAGTCCTGATTGAGTTCTGCTGCAATCTTCTTCTGTCTCTGTTTGGTCTTCTCCAAGTTGTAGTCCTCGACAGGGTCATACTGGCCCATGCCTGTACCAATGAACTCATGATCCATGTTGAAGTGACCAAAGGCATTGAGGAACTTCTTGACCTGGTAGTATGTGGAGTCAAGAGCAACAGTGGCAGCGAGGAAAGTCTCCTTATCACCCTCACCATCAGAACCCTGGGAAAAGAGTGGATAGTAGTAGTCTGGTCCGTACAAGTTGTAGTAGAGTGCTAGGAAGAGCTCCTTTGTGTGTGATGATTTGGAGATCATGAGCTGACCTGACTCTGATGTTGGATCAGGAATAGCACCCTTTCTGTCATGGAATGGAATCTCTGCAGAACCCTTTTCACGGTCGTCGTATCCAAATCTGACGCGTTCTGGCGTGACGTCAATTCCTGCAATGGTGTAGTAATGTGGAGATGTAGCTCGTCTCCAGAAGTCTGGCCATGTGATGAGTCCAGCAGAGATGAATGGCTCATTGTCAAAGAGATAGTCTGGAGCATGAACTGGAATATTGTCAGAATCGAGCAAGAGAACGTTCTCAAAGGATGACACGATAAGAGCAAGTGCCTTGTACTGGTATCCCTTGAAGCTGAACTTTGCCATGGCCTTGTCACCAAGAGCATGCGGCAGGAGAATACACTTGGCGTTTAATGCTGGGAAAATTCTGGAGCAGAGCTCAATCTCGTACTCGTCTTCTGTTGGAATGAGAACTTCGACTGGGAGTGTGGAGCCCAAACTTCTCAAGGACTTGATAGAGAGAAGCGCCAGCCAGTTGAACTTGCCACCACCGACATACACGATACCGTTTCCGTTGTACATCTGGGATGGGACTTCTTCTGGAATGTTCTTGACGACGTACTCGTGAGACTTTCTCATGCTCTCAACCTCGGCGTCAGTCAAATCAAGGAAGCTGTCAAGGTATTCCTCTGTGAACACAACACTCGAGTCGCCATCGTAACCGGCGTGGTAGATTCTCTCTTCAGTCTTGTATCTTTCAAGCATTGGGATGGATGGAGCACCCTTCTTCAAAATCTCAAACACCTCTTCGAAGAGCTGGTGTCCCAAAACAAGCCTTGATCCTGAGTGATCATCCTCCATCGTGAGCTGGATCTGTTTGAGCTTCTCCAAGTGAGTAATCTTGTCTGTATCTGTCTTCTTCTTGGAAGCAGCAGGCGACTTGTAGAACGGTATCGTCTTGTCATCTGGGTCTCTGCTCTGTGGGTCTTGTTCGACCACTTTTTCTGGTGTCTTGAATGAGCTTTGGATTGCGTTGATCTGATCCTGTGTATAGCTCGGAAGGGACGTGAACTGCGCCACGAAGACAGTTATTATCACTGCTGCCAGTATGAGGGAGCCTCTTTTGCGGGCGAACCGTCTGATCCGGTACAAGGTAGCGTCCATGGTAGGGATTTGTGCTTGTTTGTTGTGCTTGAAGTCTTCAGCAGTAGGCGGCGACAGGCGTTCTTCGGGATGATGTGAAGGAGAGAAGATTGAAAGGACAGTTATTAGAATGGAATGTAGCTGTTCGAGGGAAACTTCGGTATGGACGAACTAGAGGCCAGGGATGGTGGTTTATGGGTGGATCAGATAATAATCTCTGGTGAAGTGTTTGGCTGGCCAAAAAAGAAATTTGAGATGTGGACGACTGCTGCTTATGTAATCACCACACTAACGCGGGCGGAAGCACTTGGTACCGGATCAAGATTCAAGGAATAAGCTCGAATCAGTTGAGGTCAGGTAAACGAGTTTGATGATTCGAATTACGCCTATTTGGATTTATTCATTTCCCCAAAAATGAGCACAAAATCAACAAGTTGGCGTGTATGAAGTGCCAGAGAAAGCCGGGAACATGAGGTACTCGGCCGTTGCAGATCACTCCTCCCACGGCGAACCCCTACAGTCTCGGCTGTTGTCTGAGTAGGGTATGTCCCGAATCTAGAAGAGTTGAGAGCAAGAAGCAAGAAGATAACAGAAGAGAAGGAGTAAACAAACAGAAGGCATTCTCGTCAACTCACAGACCAGGGAGCTTGTTGAATCAGCGAATCAAGGCGCGGCAGGACCATTTCATCAGACGTCTTGGCTCTGAGAATCGAGATCTGGGCCCCACATGGCGCCGACATCATCAACAGATCCGAATCTGAGTCATAATTGGCTAAGAATACGGTACCAGGCCACTGACATCCACTAATGTGGTAGAGAGCAGTGCTTTATAATAGAGAGGTCTTCTCATCATCCCTCATGTCTCATCTCTGGTCTCATCAACGGCCTCAACCCTGCAGGGGCACCCAGGACCTGACCACGTCATTCTGAGTTGATGTCACGGCTTGTTGATACCATATGAGGACTGTCTGAGCGGTCTAGATGGAGTAAAGGGATATAGAAAGCGGATGTTGAGAGTTCGACTTCCCAGCATCCGCGACGTAGAACTCTGTGCTAACGCTAACGGCAGAGTAGACGAGCTACGGCCGCACTGCAGTGCAAGTGTTTCATGATTGATCTATCTTTTTATTTCTATACTTCACCATGTTAGCAACAATGTGTCAATCACTGACACCCAACCCCATAATATCCAAGTACCTCTTCGTGCAACTGTAATCATTCAACGTGAAGTCCTTGCCTGGGTCACAAGAGCACCTCTTCTTCTGGTAGACGTCTTCATCAAGAGGGCACTGCAAGTAAGGTGGATGCATGTATCCCAAATCCTTCATCCACACAATTTCATCTCTGTGTAGAAACAGACTGGCAAAAATGCTTCGTACTGGACCGTCTCCCCAACGCTCGTAGAAGATGCCTCCTTTGAGATCAAGATAGTCAAAGTAGCGTTGATAGGCCTCCGAGCGGAAGAAATCAAGGTCGGCAATCTCAAAATTGGTCCAGAAATGACACAGGTTGTAGCCTCCTTCAGGTGTCAATATGAACTCCCTTAAGTTGTCATGGGGCATCTGTGCAGTGACATCTTGGTTGGCCTCCGAGTTCAAGAACTCAACCACACTTTGAAATAGAGTGGGGATAGTCACCCTGTACTCAAAGATGCAAAGAGTGAATGCATACTTCTTCCTGTTAACCCTCATGAAATTGAAGACATCGTAGTCAATATCACAGTAGAACTTGACATCCGGCTCCACTCTCCAGTAGTACTTGTACGGGAGCACCAGCTCATGCCACTGGTAAAACCCCGAGTACCATCGGCACATGTGGCGGTAACTCTCTGAGCCTCCATAGATGACCCTTTCCTCCATCTTTTTCATCTCCTCGTGCATATGGTCTTTATCGATCCACTCCGGAAGCGACCAGTGCTCTTCACCAACCAGGCCAAACTTGGCGGATCCACTCACCAGTCTGCTGACTCTCTCCTTGAACTCATCTGTGAACGGGACGTTATTCAGGAACACCCAGTCATAATGGAACTGGCTGTTGAACCTGTCTTCGACGTTTTGAATGGTTTCCAGGATCGGATAGAGGTCACTGTTGCGGCACAGAGTCAAGAGAGTGGCGTTCTCCCTTCCAGCAGAATCAGTAGCGAGTCTCTGCCATTGGTCTGAAAGAGCAGCGAGAAGTGATACAACAAGGGACACAAGTGCCCACATCACACAGGCTTTCCTCCACCCACGACGGGGTGGGCGTTGTTGTGGGAGAGTAGGCTGAGCTCGTCGCCTAATTTTACCACGAAGCAGGCTTATGCGGGATCACCATGACAACAGAACGGGGGGAGGTGGATATGGGCTTCGCTTAGGTACACTCGCTACTTTTTCAAACAGTTTAAAATGCCCTCACTAATAACTATTCCCAAGGGAATAGACATTTCCATACAACACAGTATAGCTCAGATCGCAACATGGAGTCTGGAGTCTGCGCTTCGGCTGAAGCGAGAATTAAGGCCATTCTACCGAAGGACAGAGACACATTTCATACATTCATCTCATTTCAACCCAGCGGGAGTGACAATCGTATCCTTAACAAGCATGTTGATATACTCATCCTCTGTCATATCAGAGTGTAGTGCTTGCTTGTTTGACGCCCTCATGAGGTCTTCTCTGATCATCGCAGCTTGCTCCTCCGTAATGTCTGTCCAAGGAAGGACCTTGTAATTCTCCTCTTCCACCTTCTTTCTGGCAAGAAGAGCTCCTCCTAGTCTTGGAGCAGTATCATTTGTGCCCTTCACAGACATCTGGATGACCTGTGCGGTGTGCTGCTGTGGTTCAGCGTTCTTCTGGTTCTCTTTCTTCTTGGAGGCCTCCTTCTCATCAATGTACTTTAGACTTGGTCTCATCTGTGCAACAGCATCCACTGGTACTAGTACAATCTCTCCATCCTGGACCTGTGCAGCATAATATCCATCGAGCTGGCTGAGAACACCGGTCAGTGTCTGCTTGTTCACCCCTTTCCACTCCACACTCTTCTCCTCATCGAAGAACTTTGTTGTGTCGATAGGAACATCAACCTCTATGAGGTCTGTGGAAGGTTTGATGCGTGACTCTAGCACACGTGAGTTGCCAACAAGCTGTCGACGAGGTGGCCTTCCTGGGTATTGTAGCACAGAGATGTGTTGCGTTGATGGCTTGGATTTGAGAATCAATGGAATCTCCGTGATGACAGGATCGTCAAGCTCTGCAGGGTTGGAAAAGTCTGGAACGGAGTCCATCACCTCATCAGCTTCATCATCACTGACAAAGAGTTTGCTCATTCTGTATGGGCTATTTGTGATTTGTGTAGCGCTAAGCGAGAGTCGAAGTGTTGATAGATGAGCTTGAGCTTCACTTCCAAATTTTTTTGAAAGCCGCGAGCAAGAGCTTCGGGCGGCTCACGGGCTACAGCTTCAGAGAGTTAGGGAAGATCAATCGCATATATACATGCAAGATTGCTACGTAATGTCAATTATAAGGGTCATCAAAGTCTTAAAGTGAGCATATACAAAGCCCAGAGAGAGTATAATTCCATATGGTGATCAAGTACACGCTTTCCGATCAGGACAACACAGCATCAAGCTGGTCCATTCTCTCAAACTCATCCTGCTGCGCCACCCTCTTCAGAACTTCCTTTCTGGAACTCTCCAGCATCTCACCAGCTATGAGCATCTCATCCAGGATGTGGTATGCCTTTTGGAAGTTGAAAATAATGTCAAGCTCACACACATTGCCGTACGCCTTATCCATCTGCTCAACGTATCTGTGGATGATCTCTAGCGTCAGCAATTCGTTCTCGTCATTATCAATTCCTGCAATAAAGAAGAGTGAAGCATATCTTCTGTAGACGATCTTGGAGTCCTTGTACTCTGAAACGTTGCACATCTTGGCCCTGCGTGCCAGCACGAGGGCTGTGAGTTCTCTGGTGATCTTGGCTTTGTCCTTCTGGGATAGAGGGATGTACCATTTCGAGAGTCTCACTTTTCCTTGCCTGGACAGGAGTATGAGATATTTGATTGACATCTTGTGTAGGTGAAGCTCCAAAGGGGGTGCTTGAGTTACAGCTGGATTGCAAGGAGGTTGTTTGTTTCGTGTTCGGTTCCGTTTTTGAACTTGCGCGCTTGGCCAGCTACTCTGAGACCGTTCGAAAACTTCACAAAACAATGAATAACTCAACAGGAAGAGCACTTAGAGCAGATTGGATTGGACCAATCAATTCTTCTGAGCGTCCTGCATGATTTGATGTTTAAAAAAAAAACCAAAAAAGAAACGAAACAGAGCACTCACGCTGGGGGTCGAACCCAGAATCTTCTGATTAGAAGTCAGACGCGTTGCCATTACGCCACGCGAGCTCGGTTTGTTGATAGGTAAAGCCACCTGTTTCCCCGCCAGTGACAGTGGTCTTGTCACCTGATAATCACGTGACTCAGCGGGCGACTCCTTGAATCTACCTCAAACTGATCTAATGAGGGCTAAACACCTTCGTTCCTAATAATAATCCAAAAGGAAAGTCTTACATTACTCAGGTGATTAATGTATGATATATAGGCAGAGAAGCTGATGAACCAGTGGCCTTTCATCATGCTCACAGTTCGTGAGCTGGGAAGTTGTGAGCCGCGAAGAAATTTTGTAGGCGCCGCCGGCGATGAGCTCAAAACCCTAACGGCCCTTATCAGCACGGAAGGAAGTGGTAAACCATCGAATCAGCCGAAATGGGAGGGGTGATCACGAAACTCAGAGGCCCAGAGGCCCCGGAAGCACAGACATCTACTGCGAAGGGCTTGAAAGCTTCAGCGGGAAATGGGCCATATCAACGCGTGAAGCCAGTTATCCCAGAGGGCATGACCAGGTCGCAGTACAAGAAGCTCAAGAGAAAGGAGAGATTCAAGGAGAGCAAGGCTGAGTACCAGCAGATCCGCAAGGAGAAGAAGAAGCAGGCGAAGGAGAGACGCCATGCCGAAATCCAGAAGTACAAGGATGAAGGAAAGGAAGTGCCACAGTCATTGCTGCAAAGAAGAAAGCAAAGAATGCCTGAAAACCAGACCGACAGTGGGCTCAAGTTTATAATTGACTGTGACTTTGACGACTTGATGAAGCCAGGAGAGAGAGTCTCGCTCAGTACACAGATCACAAGATCATACTCATCGAACAAATTTGCCCAACAAACTGCTGAGATCAAGGTGACGAGTTTCAACAAGTTGCTCAAGGAGAGATTCGAGAACGATCTCAAGAAGGCCAACTGGCAGGCATGGGACCACGTTGAATTTCAAGAGGAGCCATTTGAAGTCGAGGACCCAGAGAAGACAGTGTATCTCTCGTCTGACGCTTCGGAAGTTCTGGAGACACTGGAGCCAGGCATGACATATGTGATTGGTGGTATTGTCGACAAGGGTCGTTACAAGAACTTGTGTAAGGACAAAGCTGAGAAGATGGGTCTGAAGACCAAGAGACTGCCTATTGACGAGTACATCAAGCTCAGTGGAAGAAGAGTCCTCACCACGACACACGTTGTGGAGTTGATGCTCAAGTGGGTCGAGTACAAGGACTGGAGAAAGGCCTTCAATACCGTTTTGCCTCCAAGAAAGCTAATCATGGACAAGGAGGATGCGCCAGATGCCCAGGGGGCTAATGGGGAGGGCCATGATGATGAGGACAATGACGAGGACGATGAGTAGGCGCACGCGAGTGCTACTTTGTGAATTATTAACGACAACTGATACGAATTACGGCGCATGTAGTACAACATGGCAAACTTAAGATCATCATTACACGATTCGTTCATTGTTAAATACCCACAAGGACCATATACTCAACATCAGTAATGCAAACCAGGGATGTTAGCCGGACCCAGGCCAGGGTAACCACCTCTTCCGCCTCTGTCATCTTGATTCTGACCACCGACGTTCTCATTCTTCGGAACAACAGCATTGACAGAGTTATTAATAGCAAAATACCACGCGTTGTTCTTGTCGTTAGTGTATGGTGGATCATTGAATGCGTTGGGATCGTTAGGTCTTCCCCTGGACCAGAATCTCGTTGTTCGATCAGCACCTGCACTCGACATGATGTGACCCAGTGGGTGATAGTCGATTGCGTGGATGACCTTCTCATGGGCATATGGAATGGTGTGAGCTGGATGGATGTTCTCCATGGATTCAGGGACAGTCTCAGAGAGCATGTAATGGTGTAATGAGCCATCATAGCATCCTGTGGTGAGCGTGGAAGTGTGCACAGGGTTCCAGCAGAGAGCTGTGAGGTCCACCTCAGAGCGATGGATGAAGATGTCTTTCATGGCCCTCAAATCAAAGATTCTCATCGACTTATCTCTTGAAATGGTGGCGAGAAGGTTGGATCCTGTGCCTGGTTGGAATCTCGTCTTGGTGATTGTGTGCTTGAAGCCATGCAATGTGGAGATGGCCGTACCGACTCTTGGGTCCCAGAGTTTCAGCAAGTTATCCTTGGATCCACTTACAATGAGACCCAAACTTGGGTGCCAATCAGTACTCTTTACATCCCAGTTATGTCCTTTCAAAACCCTCTCCTCTCTGGCGTTACTGAAGTTCCAAATCTTCAGCGAGCTATCATCACTCGCCGTCACAAACTTGGAGTCACCAGGCGCAAATGCGACATCTCTGATAGCTTGTTCATGTGCCTGGAGAATGTTCACGTTGTTGAAGTTTGTCTGCCAGAATTTGAGGGTACCCTCCTGGTCGGCACTGAGCAGCCATTCATCGTTATGGGAGTACTCCAGCGCAAGAATTGCACTGTCATGAGCCTGTGTAAGATTCTCAAAGTTGAATGTAGATCCATTCCATAGGGTGAACTCGCCAGAGTACATTGCAACCAACAGTCTTCTTCCCTCAGGTGTGAACTTGATGGCGTTGATGGCATGCTTGGACTTGTTGGCACTGAGATGGACAAACTTGGTCTGTGTATCAATCACCACTTGCTCCTTCTTGTATGCTGATGGTGGGAGAAGATCAATGGTGTATGATGCTTCTGGACGAATGGAGCCGACGTTTGAAGGTCTCTTGCGGCCAAGCTTCCGCTTGAGTACCCAACGTCCAATGTTGGCGCCGGGGTCAATGACTCGGCGGTACGCCGTCGTCTTTTTAGCCTGCGACGCAAGCTGGATCTCAAGAGAGTTCTGGAAGTGATTGTTCCTATCTCCGTACCTGCTCATTGTGGAGAGAAATTGATGATGTTTGGTGTGTGGTTTGTGATCGTGAAGGTGAAGGAGTGCAGAGAGTTTGAGGTTGGCTTTTGGCCAAAGATCTTGAGCTCTTGCAAATTCAATTCGCGCCAGTGATTTAATCGATGGCTGCGAATAATGAAGGGGTTTGAGGGCGCCGAGCACAAAAACTGATCTATTAACTCAGACGTCCTCAGTAGCAGCTATAGTTGAAACAGTTCATGTGTTCTACGTCAAGCAAGCATTAGATAAACATACAAACATGTCATTACGAAAATCCTTGTACATTGTATTCATGAAATGATCATACCTCAACGCAACACTTGATCTCTCTTCCCCATTCACTGTTGAGAATCTGCTTTCCGTTGATTCTTCTCGATGGCATTGGATCCAGGATAGAGTAGATAACGTTACGACATCTGGCTCTCTTCAGCTGCTCAATCGGCTCGTATCCCTTGGCCGACTTTCTTCCCTCCAAGTACTTGACGTAGAACTCATCATCCTGAGTAGCCGTTCTCCAAAGGTGACGACCAGTTCTCATGGCCATGTAGATGACACCACATGCCCAGATGTCAACACTTCTTGGATCGAATCTCTTGGTGTTGTACTCCTCTGGAGCAATGTATGGCGAGCTTCCACAGATGCCACCACTGAGATGGACTTCCTCCTCCCATGCCATCTTGAAGCATTCTCCGTTACCGAAATCTGTGATCTTCAGGATACCGGTCTCAGTCAACAGCAAGTTCTCTGGCTTGAGATCTCTGTGAGCGACACCCATATCGTGCATGTAGACGACTCCTCGTATGAGTTGCTTGAAGAAGCAGTCCGCCTCCATGTACTCAAGCTTTCCAGCAGCAATGATAAGAGTGTACAAGTCACCACCAGGGCAATACTCCATCACCTCAACGTAGTCACCTCTGGCATCTTGTAACAAGTCCAGTGTCTCAATGATGTTGACGTGCTTCAGCGAACTTGAGATACAGAACTCCGAAGTCAATCTGCGGGAATACTTCTGCTCGTTCTCTTCAGGCTTTCTCTTGAACTCCTTCACGGCAAAGAGTGTCTCCTTGTCGTTCTCCTTCTTGTGCGAAATCCTCACAACACCAAACGTTCCCTTACCAACAACTTCTTGGCAGCGTCCGTATCTTTGGGCAAACGTCATGTTCTTGTCAGCCAGCGTTGGGTTGGAAAATCCATTCGTGTTGAAGTTGCTCGAAGGATATTGGACACCAGCGATCCTTGTTGCTCCGGAGAAGGGTACATTCTCCTCCCTTGTTGTGTTGAACTGGTTCACAAGTCCAGAGAAGAGTGTGGGTGGGTTGTTGGAGAGGATCTCCGGGACAGCCGACACAGCCTCATCACGGAGCTTCTGAGCGCCAAGCAGGTTCTTCAGCATGTTTGACAACTTCTCTTGGCGCTTAGCGTTTTTGAGGTGATGTTCATGTTCACCGTCTTCAAACACGGCGAAACGGGGGACGTTGCGGACGGATGCTGATGATGCGTTAGTGCCAGTCTGGGTGTTTTGGTATGTAGATGCGCTTGAGGAGGACCGGCTCAAGTTCACGTTGCTTGGAACAGCGTTGAGCTTCTCTGTCGAGGCTGACATGTTTGGTGACTTCTTCGTTTGCAGTTTCAAAGAAGAAACGGCCTCATTCAGCGTTTGTGTTGTGGGTCCCTGGTTCGGGGATTTGAGCTTCACACTAGGCGTTCTTGAAGGCGGTCTTGAAGGCGGTCTGGAGGGCGGTCTTGAAGAGGACATCGATGTCTTTGTAGGAGTGGTCTTCTGCTTCTCAAAGTCAACGAGTTGGTTTAGCGACGAGGTGGAGCTGTTGAGGGACGAGTTGTTGGAGTTGGAACGGGAATTTGTGGATGAATCTTGTTGCAAGTAGACCTTGTCGGTGACGCCGGCTTCTTCAGGAATACTTGTGTGTGAGACGCCAAACATCTTCCCGATCTTGGAAAGGGTCGACTTTCTCGGTCTGTTGTCGAGTGTAGAGCCCATGGCGGGTATGTGTAGTCAGGATGTGTAAGGATTCGTCAGCAGAGCCTCACGTGTCGGAGTAATGTGTGCTTGGATAATGACCCTTTTCCGAATAGTGTGTTGTATGTGCAAGAGAGCGGGAGGGTGCTGGTGCTTGAGTGAAGGCAGATGATTCTAGAGGATACAGAGCCTGTTCAGAAGCGAGCTGCCGTGATTGGAGCGCCTTGACGGGGTGCTCGCGTGGTTTGTTGTCGCGGACGAGAAGAGACTCGACCGGTGGACTGCGGGCGAGTGTGGGTGGCACGAATGTGTGTGCGGGGCTTTTAGGGGACTAAGGAGTGTTCTGGGTTCTTTACGATGAGTTGGAGCACTTAGATGGGTGGCGCTGGGTCCAGCCCTGGGGGTGGCTAAGAATTTTTTCTGGCGCCAGCGAACCTGTCAGTCTGGGACCAGGAGTACGCTGGTAGTGGCCGTGCGAATTCGCGAATTTTTTGAAATTCCTGCTCCTCAAAACATCCCAATAAGGAAAGTTTCCCGAAAGTACCGAATTTTGGGACCGGGCACGCTGTGTATGGGATTCGGAAAACAGAGCGCTGTACACATGGCTGGGGTCAACAACGAGCTGAGTTCACCAGCGGTAACGTCAAAGAACACTATCAATGTCTGCAGCAACAGCTGATACACCACCTGCACCTCCTCCCAAGAACCGTCTCTCGAGGCGCTCCATCTCGAAGCAACCGCCGGCCGGAAGTATCGCACATGCTGACCCGCTTGAGCGGCTACGATCCGTTCTCCAACCAGAAGAGGACTTTGAGTATAATGCTGAATCAGCTTCGGTCCCAGACATTGAAGATGTGTTAATGGCTGGCAAATCGCTTGAGGAAATTCGCTTCCTCCAGACTCAGAGGCCTACGACATCAGACTATGAGAAGGACCTTCAGGAGCTTCTTGACTTCAAGCTCACCGTTGAGGAATTTGACAGAACACTTCAACCACTCAGTGAGTTCATCACCGGATTCAACAAACATCTTGTTGAGCTTTCGAAGGAGCTGGAGAGCCTGAAATCTCGCTCCTTGACGTTACAGCAAAACTTGACGAAGAGAACGGAGCTTGAAGCAAAGTACACCCCGATCGTGTCAGATCTCGCCATTCCTCCAGAAGTGATCAAATCCATCTATGGCGGTGAAATCAATGTGAAATGGTGTGAGAACTTGAACTTTCTCGAGGACAAATCACAGATATACGAGAAGTACACCGCCGGGGGGTCCGGAGAGAGCTTGAAATCTTTGGAGAAGCTCAATGCCTTGCTTGAGGCACTTCACAAGAAAGCGCTTGAGCGAATCAAGAACTTCATCGTTTCCAACATCAAGAAACTCAGAGTCATCGGCACTCCTTCCCAAGTTGTTCAGCAGGACTTGATCAATGTCAAGGAGATTCACTCATTCCTCAAGAAACGTGAGCCGGACTTGGCACTCGAGCTCCGCCAGGCCTACGTGTACACCATGAGGTGGTACTACCAAGCGCACTTCCACAGATACATACATTCTTTGGAGAAGTTGAAGCTCCATACATACTCTGACAAGAGTGTTCTCATCGGCGGTGGAGTATCGCAGGGATTCTTTGGAAAGAGAAACACAACAGGCACACAGAGTGATTACACCATTGCAAAGAGAGCACAGATCGTCAAGGCGGAGGACCCAACTGTCTTGTTGGCCCAGATTGCAGAGCACAATCAGTTGCTGTTCAACATTGAGGCTGGGTTCCGAAGCTTCAACTTGGCATTGCTGGACAATGGGTCTGTCGAGTACTTGTTCTTGACCGAGTTCTTCCATATGGGCGGTGAGGCCAATGGATTGTTTGAGAAGATCTTCGATCCAGTCTACAAGATGGGCACAAACTACACCAAGAGCTTGATCGGCACGACTTATGATGTCTTTGGATGTCTCATCATGATCAGATTGTCACAGTCACTCATCTTTGAACTCCAGAAGAGACGCATTCCCGTTATTGAGGACTACTTCAACTTACAGATGATTCACCTCTGGCCACGCTTCCAACAGTTGATTGATGCGAATTGCGAGAGCATGAAGCGCGCCTCGACAAAGTCATCATACATTGCTGAGATCAAGACCAACGCACCACATCCTTTGACGGTGCAGTTCACCAACTTGCTCTACGGCTTTTTCACACTGACGAAGTACGACGAGCAATCTGAGACACACCAGGAGCCACTGTACAACTCTGTACAGCGTCTCAGGAATGACTTTGAGTCCATCATGACCAAACTTTCCAAGAGCTCCAAGCAGGCCGAGGTGTTCCTCTACACCAACTACTCGTACGTTCTTGGGGTGCTTGCTGAGTGTGAGGGGAACCCGGCACAGGGCGAAACCGAGCATTTCAAGCTTCTCGTCGATGCATTCCAACCGAAATAGATGGGTTTATAGAAAATGCCTAAAGGGCGTTTTTGGTTGTGTTGGTACTTGTAGACGTGTTACCTGTTTCAGTGTATGGTCAGCGTTTAGCGTTTGCAGCTTGAACACGAGTACGGTGTTGAGCTCCAGAGGAGCACTTGAGCACTTGATAACCAGAGCACCGATCCATGTCATAGGGCGGCTCCCTTTAACACACTACAAGTGACAAGTAGTTGTACACATTAGTCAATTAAGCAAACAATAAATAAGTCGTATCCATAAAGAAAGGCAAACGCCGCTGCAAGAGCTGTGAGGCCTGAGGCAGGAGAAGGTGCACTAGCTCCTAGCTCGACAGACCAGCTGAATAAGCCCCCAGGCCGAAAGAGAAGTCAAACGCTTGTCAATTGTAGAGCAAAACGTTTCATCTCTTTGCACCTGGCAACATGATAGCCTTGGCAGTGATGTATGAGTTCTCTCTCGTGGCAATACCTGCGAAGGCGTTGTACCAAGCGACGAAGGCAGTGATGACACCAAAGACACCACCAGCTCTGGAAGTGCCCACGCTTCCAGCAAACTCGCCAATACAGAGAAGGAGGAATGTGATCTCCAAGAAGAAAAACAAAGAGAAGAAGGCAACGGTAGACTTGGTCGTGCACAAGAGGATGCCGAACGTGAAGATGGCCCATCCGAGGAGGAAGAATCCCACAGCGTTGCCCAACATGTCCTCATCGTCGTATGCTCCAGCAATGTTGAACCAAGGGATGTAAATGGCAGCAAAGGACATCCAGAAGCCACCGTAGGAGGCAAGAGCAGTACCACCAAAGGTGTTGTCGAGGGCAATCTCCCACATGCCGGCCAAGAGCTGGACGAGACCACCGTAGAAGGCTGCGAGACCCACAACGACGTTTGGAACAGTGATACCCATAGCTTTGGCGTTGTACATGGAGAGCACAAACGTGGTGAGGGCGAAAGCGGATAAGCCCAATGGTGCTGGGTTGGCAAAGCGGCGAGGTGGTTCTCTGTGAAGACCTGGTTGCAAGTCACCACCGAAGGCGTCGATGAGCTCGGAGCGGAGAACCTTCGTACGGCCAATCATCACGTACTCGTTGTTGTCACCAGACGTGTAGACCTTCGAGACAACGTGGTCATCGTCGTATGTGGTGTGGTTGTCGAGGTGGTCAGAAGAGGCACCGGCCTGCTTCTCGATGTCAGGGGTGATTTCTGGCACGGCGGTTGAGGTGGACATTGTCTGGGGCTCTGCTTTGTGGATGCTTCAGAGTGTGAAGGTGTAAAGTTTGTGAAAGAACGACTCATGGCGAATGAGGTGGAAGAAGGGTCCTCTTTATAGTTTGCGAAGGTGGGGCAAAGCGTGATGACTGTGGGGAATTCACGCGCACGCTTGCTTACCCCACGTAGCACGCACATCTCAACACCCACCTCCGCCAGATCCGATGTGATTAAGACAGCTTTGAAGAAGCTCAATTCTTCGGCTACTGGTTACAATTGTTCCGGCTCAAATTATGGGTTTCTTTGTTGCTGTGGTTGTGCTCTAGAGCGACGATCTACCAAACGTTCCCCTCTTTCCTGCCTTCGAATCTCTCGCTCTATGATGACTTTAGTCAAAGATGTTCAGCCGTTCGTGGTATGCCCCACTACCAACCACAGACTCCCTTTGTTCGGATGCATGCTCTATTTCTCGGTGCCGGTGGGCCGATGGTGGTCTCTAATCATGGAGGGCTAGGCTGTGCGCTTGCAGGTTGTTGGCTTCACCCTTCACCACCTCAGTGGTACACTACACGTCAATTCATACAAAGGGAAATCAGTCAGTCTCTTACTCAATTCCTTGAAGTCCAACTCCTCAGGCCAAACAGGCAATCTTACTAGATTTACCCTTGCTGTATGGCCGCTGCACTGCCCAACAATCCTCGGCTGAAGACGGCCCCGGCTATTTCCAGAGACATCCTTTCAAGCGCTGGCCCCAGCCACTGCGTCAGGCCATTGAATTGAAGGAGAGGAAGCATATGGACCAATCACAATGCATTTCTTTCGTGAGGCATGACAATGAACGAAGAAACAAAGAAACAGAGAAACAGCCACCAAACGCGGTCAGTGTTTACAGCAAGCTGGTCGAGAAGTAGGCACAACAGCAGGGCCCACACACTCGTAATTGTTCTGGCGGGCCCCGACAAAGTGAACAATAGCCTTCACTGACAGCGCGTCGGGGTCCTTAACTTTGGGAGAGACAGCACTGGGAGCTGAGATCTGGAGGCCCTGCTTAATCTGATACGCGTTCACAGTTGACAGTGTGCTTTGGTAGTGGCGCTGACAGTGAAACAAGAGGACAGATGACAGACGGGCGCGGGGTAGCTTGTCAGCTCCACACTACAGAGTGACACATCTGGGAGTTCGTGCTGGGCGCCTCAACCTGCCACCGATTGGCCCCAGACTTTCGGCAAGCCTTCCGAATCTCACACCATCGACCACGGATACCCAACAATCAGCTCGTTTCAACGGAGAAAAGGCCTTTGCGGAGCGCCGTTGTGCCAGAGAACATCACACGCTCGTCTCGAAGTCTCCACTTTTTGCCCCACACTGGCTGCATGCGGGAAGGTTATGAACCCTGAGCCCAAATCCGCGAACTCGTTTGATTCGCGCTCCTCCAGCTCGTTTAACGCGCTCGGGGTTGGTGGAGTTTACAACCTCATCGATTGACTGGGAGATCGTCAATACGAGGCTATTCTTTACCAGTCTCACACACCCATCACCATGTTCACAAGCGGATTCAGGCAGCCTGCGATGCATGCTGCTCGAAGCCGGCTCTTCAGCACAGCAGCGCCTCCTCCACTGAGATCATACTCGTTCAAGGCACACCCAAAGAAGTACATCTTTGGTGGTCTCATGGCCACTGGAACCTTTACATATTTCGCCAACGACAACTTCCATGACAGTGTCAGACACACGTATCTCACCTTGGGTCGTGTCTCCGTCGTCGCGTCTGCCACCATGAAGTGTATCTACTTCTACTCGCGCGCGCTCAACGCTGAATATCCTTCCAAGAAAGATCGTCATGATGCACTCTCAGATTGTCATCTGAAGTGTGCCAGGATTACACTGAGAGCTCTGGAAACCAACGGTGGTGTTTTCATCAAGCTTGGTCAGCATGCTAGCGCAATGACTTATCTCTTGCCAAAGGAGTGGACGGACACGATGAGACCACTGGAAGATCAGTGTCCTGAGTCGAGCTATGAGGATATCGATGCTATGTTCAAGAGTGACTGGGGAAGTGGCATTGATGATATCTTTGAGGAGTTTGACAAGAAACCGATCGGAGTCGCTTCTCTCGCTCAGGTTCATATCGCCAAGTTGAAGAGTGGTGAGAAGGTTGCTGTCAAGTGCCAACACCCATCCTTGAAGGAGTTCGTTCCGTTGGATGTCTACTTGACACAGACCGTGTTCGCAATTTTGGACAAGGTATTTCCTGAGTATCCTCTTGTCTGGCTGGGTGAGGAGTTGCATGATTCCATCTTTGTCGAGCTGAACTTCAACAACGAAGCGGAGAACTCACGCAAGACTGCTCGCTATTTCTCCAACTATCAGCACTGTACTGCGCTTCGCATTCCTGAAGTGATCAAATCAAGTAACAGAATTCTTCTTATGGAGTTTATTGGAGGAGCAAGACTTGACAACATCACATTCATGGACACCAATCACATCAACAGATCGGAAGTCTCTTCATGCCTCTCACACATCTTCAACAACATGGTGTTTACCCCGGATGTCTCTGTTCACTGTGACCCACACGGCGGTAACCTCGCCATCAGACCAAAGCCAACGGATGGCACTGCCAACCCACTGAACCCATTCAACTTTGAGATCATCCTGTACGACCACGGTCTCTATCGTGATGTCCCAACGCCACTTCGCACAACCTACGCACGCTTCTGGCTCGCACTCCTCGACAGGGACCAGACTGCCATGAAGGAATACGCCAAGAAGTTTGCGAACATTGACGATGAGCAGTTCCCAGTGCTCGCAGCTGCCATCACAGGACGTGATATCCAGACGGCGTTGAACTACGACATCTCGAAAGTGCGTGATGCCGACGAGATCGAGAACATGAAGTATGCCCTCACCGAGGGAGACTTGCTGACTGACCTCATGATCATCCTGTCCACGATTCCACGTGTTGTGCTCCTTATTATCAAGACCAATGATCTCACAAGACATCTCGATGAGGTATTGCAGAACCCACTTGGGCCGGAGAGAACGTTCCTTATTCTCGGGAAGTACGCTGCTCGGGCGGTCTATGAAGATGATAAGAGGATAGCTTCCCAGGAGACATTCTGGAAAAGATTCCTGCATACGATCAGGGCTTGGTGGGCATACAAGGAGAGAGAGAGCCAGCTGTTCGTCTATGACTTGTTCATGATATGGAGAAACTGGTTTAATAGGGTTTGAACAGTGGTGATCGGTGATCAGTGCCAGGACACTAAGGAGTGTAAATACCAAATAGTTAGACGAGATACAACTTCTGCATATTCTTCAAGTTGGTACTAGACTAGTAATTTGGTGATGTTGCTGAGAGCTCGCGAAACTCGTGGGCTATCAACGGAAGTTTCAGAATGCGCTCAAGGCGGAAGGGTCAGTACAACTTCAGTAGTGGAGAAAGGCGCAAATTCAATTACAAAGCTCGTTTTATCCAATAAAGTTATTGCCTGACTGAATCTCAACTGATTTCCGCTCACAGCACTGCCAAATGCTTGTCTCTTTCTGTTGCCGCCGGCGATGTTTACCCCTGTCCTTTTTGTGGCAGATTCCGAATTCTCTTCACAAACAATCTCTGAAAATGGCCTCTCTGGTACCAGATCACACAAGTCGATGTTTGTAACATCACTGGTGCCTCAGACTCTTGCAAGACTCGGTGTCACACTCAAACCGTCGCAGCCATGAATCCATTCCGCAAGACCCAACCACCACCAGCCAAAGCGGCCCCAGTACCTTCGGAAGGTAAGGACGAGCCTGAGAAGGAGCTTGAGAGTCAGAATGATGCCGAGTTAGTGCAACTTGGATCCCCACATGACGAAGAGCCTTGGTCTCCCAACCCCTTGGACGTCATCTCCGGAATCGCCAGTGACCAGAACTCTCCCATCGTTGTCCCAGGTCTCCATGACCTTTCTCAGCAGCCATCTGGTGTCTCCAGTGTTCCAACTCTTCTTCCCTCTGCACATTCCAAGACCAATATTGGTACTCCCACGATGTATATGTTACAAGGCTCCACAGGCACTGATATTGACCCAGAAGTACCGGTCAGTGACGCCACTGAACTGCCACAAGAGAGTCTGGCTTCTCTGCCGAATGTTCCCACAGAAGCCATTCAACCCACCACTTCTGCAACTGCTACCACTCCAATTCCTTCATCAACAACAAGCGGAGCTCTGAGTACTACATCCAAATCTGTCGAGTATACCACGCCGGGTCAGACGCCTGGATTGCCTTCATCAACAACTCTGAGTTCATCTCCCAAATTAGGCCGTTCCAAGACGAGCAAGTCGCCTGCATCCAAGAAGTGGACATCATCTATCAAGCCTACATCGACTTCGTTGAATCGAAAACTTGCATTGAGTAACGATGAGTTGGATCGTCACATTTTGAGCACAGAGGATGATGCCGATCAGAATGAGCAAGAGATTCCATTGCCTGGGGGTCTTTCGAGAAGCAACGCGATATTGGGAAGACACACACCAAATCAAGAGATGGAAGCTTTGCAGAAAAGACTTGGTCGTGCTAAGAGTATCAAAGGGTTCCCAGACCAGAAGAAAGATCCAAAGAACCCTCCATTGTTGTTTGCACAGAGTTCGTTCTCCAAATCTGTGGGTTCTGTGAACGATTCAGCATCCCAACAGCCAACACCAAAGGATGAAAAGTTAACAGATGTTAGTGTTACAACAGATATCTCTGATGATGGAACGCAATCTCCGAGACGGACCGCGGAGAGCCACTCCATGGCTAGCAGTGCCCCGCTCACAAGATCAAATACGATTTCCAGAAGTGGTTCGCTTGCAAGAAAGGGATCTCTCTTGAGAAACACTACGCTCAAGACATTGAAAGGTTCGTCTGCTGTTACAACGATCCGTGAGGACGGAGGCTCTGCTCAGAACAGCATCCAGGATTCCACGAGAGCAGAGATCACACATGAGCCGCTGGAGAAGAATGACCAATACGAAGGAACCTACTATGCAGACCCACCGAAGTCACAGGAGAGCTCTGTGGTGGGTATTTCCAGAACACCTTCCAGCCCATATTACTTGCTGACCCATGAGTCCCAGATGGTGTTTACTAAAGACCTTCACAACCCATCACAAAACGTTGCCGGGACTGATCTGAACTCTTTCACGCACCCTCTGTTTACCACCGAGGCTACACATACCAGCATGCCAACTCTACTCCCAGGCTTACATGGTGACGGCTCATTACATCAATTTAAGAACTTCTACAAGGCTGAGAACGACAAGCTCAATTTGACTGATGGCGAGTCAGATCTGGAAAAGCTGACCGAGCGCCTGGGACTGGCCAATGACATATGGTCTACTGTTGCCGTACCTTGCTTGTCAATCAGAAGAGATATGGATACTGGATCCCCTGAGAAGACTAACAAACTTGCACGTCAGAGAGTTCAAAAGGAGCAACATAAGACAATCGCTATCTGGGCATTGGGTGTCTTTATCATGATTTTGTTGTGTGTGTTCATTCCATTCATTGTCGTTTTCTCAAGAGGAAATGATGGTATTGTCAGCAATTATTTGAACCATATCAATCAACTGCACAGAGACCGCTTGTTGTCCCCCTTCTTTGCTGCTTCTATCAACGCTTCCAGCCCTGCTACAGAAGGCTATGCGAACACAACAAATGAACATGTGGCCATCGGTATCGACAAAGATCAAAAGGATGAAGACAAAGATGCTCCAATCAATGATCAGCTCAAGAGTGCTTCTGGTGGCCGAATCCGTGGTGGTGTCCGCAGTGCGAAGTTCAAGACGAAGACCAGAGCTGGTGTCAGCACATTTGCCAACATTCCGGTCACTTTCCAAAAGTCCAAACAGCTTCAGGATGTCATGGGGAACCCCTTGTTACACAACGTCTTCTACGGTATTGATTACGCTCCTAAAAGCGTCATTGCCCCAGCATGTGGTGCGACCTTACGAGATGTTATGCTTGACGTTGCTCTCTTGTCTCAGGTCACTTCCAGAATCAGAACTTATGGTACACAATGCAACCAGAATAAGTACATTTTGGACACCATTCACTACTTGAACTTGAACATGACTCTCTCGCCAGGAATCTGGATTGGTGCAGATGAAGATCAGAACCAGAGACAGATCAGAGTTTTGAAGGAGACTCTCCGTGATTATCCTAGAGACTATATTGACTCCATTTTCGTTGGTAACGAGGTCCTTTTCAGAAATGATCAAAGCACTGAAAGTCTTGTGAGGTACATTAAGGACGTCAAGTCGTTTGTTCAGATTGAGTTAAATTGGGATGTCCCAGTGGGAACGTCTGATGTTGGACACCGGACAGATCCGTCGGTCTTGAACACTTGTGACTTCTACGGTTCCAACACACATCCTTTCTTCCAAGGTGAAGAAGTGGATACAGCAACACAGTGGGTCTTTGACTATATGCAGTACCAGATTGAGCCATTCAAACATCTTGTTCTCAGTGAGAGCAACTTACCCAAGATCATGATTTCCGAAGTTGGTTGGCCTTCTGATGGTGGTCATTACAAGGATGCCGTCGCTTCTACATCCTCATTGCAACAATTTTTGAATACTTGGGTATGTGAGGCCAACAAGAAGAACTATCCATGGTACTTGTTCGAGGCTTTTGATGAGCCGTGGAAAGAAGTCTATCACCGACAGGAGGCACAGTGGGAAACACATTGGGGGTTGTTCACAGAAGACCGAAAGCTCAAGGATGGCATTGTATTACCGAATTGTACCATCAACTTCTCTTGATCTGCATGAGACGTTCAATATCAATATACTACATCTCCATAATCTGTTATCATATAATATGCTCTCGTAGGATTTCGATCGACTGCCGGCCTGCGGTACGATGGAGGCGCAGCTATGTAAGATCATCATGTACTCAACGGTGTGCCTCTCAGTAACCCATGTCTGGCAGTGTGAAGATCTTGTAGTAGATCCAGATCCAGAAGAGACCAAAGCATCCAAATGACAAGGAGACATTGGCCAAGACCCAAAGGTCTGGGTACCTTACTGGAGGTGGAACAAAGAAATCCAATGCATGAACAACAGTCATGACGGAGTAAGATGCCAGAATGATCGCGATCCAGAACCAGCTAGATGGGAGACCATGTCTCTTCTGTCTCTGAGACTCCACAATGGATATCGATGGGCCTGGTGTCAAGACCTTTGGCAAGAATGTTGGTGTGATGAAACTGAGGTTTCCCATGAGCCAGTTCGACAAGAGGAAGCTGGCAAAGTACTGTAGGATGAGGCCGTCCCTCTTGAGCAGCGGCCACATCGAGAACATGCCAATGTTGATGATCCAGGAGACCATGGCCATCTCATCTGTGTTGTTTGTGGAGTAGATCAGCGAGATTGGGAGGAGTGGTACAAGGATAGTCTTCTCGTGGACTTGGAAGGAGAAGAGAAAGAAAGACATCGAGCATGCGGCAAGCACCCATGGGAGGAGATACTTGCGTGGCTTGAAAAATGTGTATATGCATGCTGGGAGGAATCCAGCTGCTGTTAAGACGAGAGAAAGCAGCTGTAGTTGGTCTTGTGAGAATTTGTTGCGGTACTTGATGAAGATGTTCGTGAAGCACCAGAAGTTTGCCACTTTGTCTTCAAAGATGCCACGCGCGAAGGGAAAGATTCTGTGGATAGACTGGACAAGGTTCTCGACTCCTCCAAAGAGAACCAGTGGACCGAACAAAATAAGGAATGAGAGAACAGTTGAGGTGGCAATGAGGATGAGTCTGAAGAGATTGATTCTGTTGACAATGGAGATCTTTGGTGTTGAGAAGTCCACACAGCGACCAAGGAGGTAGAAGAAGAAGATCGGAGAGTAGTAGAGTGCCATCTGTTTGAACCCTAGTGAGAACACAAAGAAGGCACATGCAAGCATGTAGTTGTCGTAGAGCAGCTGAACAATGGCAAGAAGAGTGAATCCAAGCATGACTGAGTTGTACTGGAAGTGTCCATGGTCGACGATCATAAGAGCTGGCTGGAACAGTATTGATGAAGCAACAATGGTTTGATCGATAGGTGAGTGTCTGATCATCTTGCCGTTCCATCTTGCGAATCTAAAAACCGCTGGAACGTAAATGAGCAGCTCACTTAGAAGAACAGTGAATCTCATGTAAGACTTTAGAGTGGAGCTCTCATTTCCTCGGCTCTGATCCAGTGCAAACCACGCAGGGTCAACAAGATTGCCAAGTTTTCCCAGAAGCCAAGAATGATAGGCTGTGAGTGGTGGATAATCAAGCCCCCAGTACTGAAGGTCGTACCAGTACCACTCCTTCATTGGCAGATGCTGAGTGATTTCCATCCAATGCCTCTGTGCTTCGAAGTCTCCATACATTGGTGGAGTATTCTGGCCAGAGTAAGAACCAAATCCAATGGCAGCTCTGACAATGATGGCAAAGATGATGACGACGTATCGAGCAGCCCATTGATTCTGAGCTCTCTTGAAAGGAGAGAGGAAGTCGTAGATTGCTGACCCGTAGAACAGCATTGAAGGATCCTTGCTGGCTTTGGACTTTTTGGCACGCATATTGGGAGGGTAAGCAGTCAGATACTGCCTGATATCACTGAGCCAGGAGAATCTGGAGCAGTCGTTTGGCTGTCAACAAGAGACGCTTTTCCAAAACGCGGGCAGAATTTCGAGAATTTAGTCAACAATGTTGCCAACATAGTCTGGCGACCAGCAATAATTCAAAATTTCGAAATCTGTTCCTCGTGGCCCAATGGTCACGGCGTCTGGCTACGATCTAAGTAGTTACTTCTGAAACCAGAAGATTCCAGGTTCGAGTCCTGGCGGGGAAGATTTCTTTTTTTGCCATTTTCGGGATGGCCATTCGAACCCCGCTGGCGTCATTTTACCGGACTATTTTATTTTTGCCCAGTTTTGCTTCTAATGGAAACAAGGGATGAAACATTTGGTTGGATGAAGTGAAACTAGAGTATGATGTACCAAGGTTGCAGCGCTGTGCCCTTTTGGCTCCAGCACCCGAGCGCAGCCAGTGGAAGCTTCGGGAAAAAGAAACAGAGATGTCAGCCATCAACTTCACGGCTTCTCTCAAGTCACCTGGGACTACAGCACAAGCTTCAAACATTATGGCTACCAGACAGAGAGCTCTTGCTGCATATAGAAATGCTCTTAGAGCAACCCAGACCGCCTTCAACGGTAAGTACAGGAGCTCATCTTCACCTTGCTTGAGGGATTTGATTACTAACAACATCTAGGTGATATCGCTCTTTTGAATGCCGCCAGAGGAGAGATCAAGAAGGGCTACTACCAGCCTGATGAGACTAAGACTGTTGAGGAGAGAATCAAGCACTTGGAGGATGTTTCAAAGTTCCTCTTGTCCAACATTGTTCAAGGCCAGAAGAAGGACAACGGCAAATACCACCTGAACATCCACAAGCACACTGAACTGGGTGACAACACCACCATCAAGTCTCCAAGAAAGCCAACCATGACTGCTGGTCCTGGTGCATGCTGTGGTGGTGGACAGCGTGTCTTGAAGGAGAGACCTGCTCTTTGAATGGGGTGTCCGGAGTGATGCCTGCTTACGACCTTTGACGAATATTTCTTACGACTTTACTGGGGTGTAAAGTTGGCCAAAATTATGTATATGCCGGGTGAACAAGGAATTTTTTATACAGACTATTCACTCTAAGATAATTTCATGCCTGCAGTAGACTCCCTCCAAATATTTGTGGTCCCCCATCAACTGCGATGCCATCATGAGTCAGGATCTTGACGCGAAACATATTTGAAGACGGCCGAAGTACCATCAACTCCCACAAAACTGGACCAACTTACCCAAATTCAACCTGGAATATGTCTGTAAATGCAGACAGGGACGTGAAGATCTCGAAAGCATTGAGTTACCTGCTCCGTCATGGTGCAGAGAAGGAGAGGCTTGCCATTGACTCGAAGGGATACGTCAAAGTGTCAGAGATACTCAACTCCGACCGGCTCAGAAGCCGTCGTGCTACACTGGATGACCTCAAACGAATCGTCGATACAAACAACAAGAAGAGGTTTAACCTTGAAGTGCGTGATGATGGGACATACATCTGTGCAACACAGGGTCACTCACTGAAATCTGTTGGGGACGGCACTCTCGTTCTACTTGAACCAAAGGACTACCCTGAGCAGCTCATCCATGGAACCACGCCAAGAAATTTGGAGCTCATACTCAAATCTGAAGGCCTTTCAAAGATGAACCGGAACCACATTCATTTCACGAGCTTGTTGGCAAATGTGGGCGAGGAGGTGTCAGGGCTGCGGAACTTCACCAATGTCTTGATCTTCATCAACATCGATGCCCTCAAGAGTCATCCAGAGTACAAAATCTATAAGTCACTGAATAACGTGTACTTGTGTCCAGGAAATGAGAAGGGATACCTTCCCAAGATGTTCTTCGAGAAGATTGTGGACCGCAAGACGGGGAAGAGACTGGACGTCTGATGCCGTTGCCATGGCTCCAAGGGGATCAACTACTGTTCTACCCACCGTATATAACGTTTGCTATGAATCAATGAAAATCATACAACTTCATTAAATGTTAGATAAACAATTCCATTAGATCGTCAAAACTGCTTCCGCTTTACTCATGTCCATGTTGGCGTGGCTTCGTCTTCCATTCCAGGAGGTTGGCCAGCTTCTCAGGACCACATGCCATCTGCAAAAACTCATGCTGGAGCAACTCATCAGTGGATGCTCTGTACTTGACGTCAACACACAAGCAGATACTCAAGAACTTCTTGATAGACAAGGACAACTTCTCTGGGTTCTTCAACTTCGGAGTTCCGTTGGTAGCAATCAAGAACAATGCCTTCAATGGCTCCTCGTTCAGGTATGGTGGCTCACCTTCAATCATCTCAATGGTCATGATACCCAAGGACCAGACGTCAACCTTCTCATCGTATTCTTTGGTCTTGACGACTTCAGGCGCCATCCAGTATGGAGTACCCACCAGTGTCACTCTCTTGTTCTTCTGTGAACTCAACTTGGCACAGAAACCAAAGTCGGTAATCTTGACGTTACCCTTAAGATCGAGCAGCACGTTGTCAGACTTGATGTCTCTGTGGATGATGTGCTTGTTGTGGAGGAACTTGAGACCCTTGGTGGTTTCTTGACAAATGGCAGCGATCTGATCCTCTTCCAAACAACTGTCGTTGTTGTCAATGACATCAGTCAGAGAACCACCTTCCATGAACTCCATGACAACCCACAGATCCATTCCATTGAGGAAGGCTTCCAAGAAGTTGACAATGTTTTTGTGTTGCGAGTCCTTCATCACCAAGATCTCATTGACAATCAACTCCTTCTTTGGCTGAGCGTTCAAATCCATTTGCTTGATAGCAACCTTGAGTCCACCCCTCTTGAGAGACTTGGCCAAGTACACCGTACCAGAAGCACCCTGACCTGCCTTCTCAATCATCTGGAAGTACGGTGATGGGTCAGTGTTACGAGTCACTGCACGCAAGTTCTTCATGCTCTGCTGCTCATTCATCTCTGCAATACGACGCTCCTCGTTTCTCTGCCTCACGCTCTTCTGTGGGGCACTGCCTGACTTGGATGGTGTACTGTCAAGAGCTGCCTGGGCTGCAGCCTGGGCTGCCAACTGTGCTGGGGACTTCGTCACTTGCTTCTGTGGAGATGGCTTGTAGTTCGGATGGTGTTGTGGTTGCAATGGCTTCGTAGGCTGGTAATGCTGTGGTGGAGTTGGTCTGTTCTGAGGAGCCACCTGTGGAGCCTGCTTGAGCTGCTGCGGAGGTCTCTGTTGAGTACCCTGAGGTGGTGGGCGAGGAGCCTGGCGTGATGGCTGTAGGTCCATTCTCTTCTTTCCCTGTGTTGGTGATGCCTCAATTGGAGAGTTCTCCGAGCTGTCAGCATAAGGGTTTGGAATAGCAGACGACAATGGAGCAGGTGTAGGTGTTGTGGTGTAATTGGTCTGAATCTTCAAGTTTGGATTGAGCTTTGATGGAGCTGACTGTGGTTGTTGTGTCTGCTCGTTCAGTCGAAGATTTGAGTTCGAGTGTATCAGTGTTGGAGCACCGTTTGCTGCTGGAGTACCATTCTGGCCAAACTTTGGAGGTGGTGGTGCCCTTCTCATCGGAATCAGATCAGCATTTGGTTGGGCTGGGGTATTCAACTTCTGTGGAGACGTCTTGTTGAGGTCGCTCAGGTTTGCACTGGAGTTACCGGCACTGACATTGGCACTCTGAGAGACGTAGTAAGGAGACACCTTTGGTGGAGACTCGCGTCTTTGTGGGGTATATGGCTTGGACAAGTCGGTCAAAAGCCTTGTGGAGCCAGTCTCTCTGTCGCTTGAGCTGCTGGATGCTGTGGAGTCATCGGACTTCTTGGACTGGTGGAAGTGCTGAATCTGGCCATTGCCTTGCATGTTTGGTACTGAGGCGTTGTTTCCATCGCCCATGCCCTGTTGATCTTGGTAGAACTCAAGAACTTCAATGACGGCGACAGGATCTTTAGTCCAATCCTCATTTGTGATCTTGGAGTGTTGAAGAAGTCTTTTCCAGTTCTCAGGAAGGCCTGTGAAGTTTCCACTTGTCGGATCAAATCCAACATGGACCTTGTGTGTGAAGTTCGTCGGACTGGAAACTGTTCCTGTGAGTGGGCACTTGGCAAAGATGGCATCCAACCACCCATAGAGGTCATTCAAGGTTTTGAGGGAGATGAATAATGACTTCTTCCCACCGGAGCCTCTGATGAGCTCGAAGCAGTATGGCCTGAGTTGAACTCTGGACAAGTTGACAATGGAAGTCAAGCCAATCTTCAACCAAATCTCATCTTTGGCGTCAGATTTGTAGAAGATTAAGTTGGAGTCATTCAGAACAAGGTACCTCTTGGGCCATCTGAAGGACATGAGACCTTCATCTTTGACTTGGACCCATCCTTGACGTCTGATGAGCTTGCTGGAATTCAGCGACATCGATGTCGGGTTGGAGATGAGGCTGGGGTTTGATACTGGTGGCTTTGGCGCCGGTCCCAGATTTGAGAAGTCGTCGTCTCTGTAGATAGCAGCTGATGCTGAAAGAGACATTTGTGTGTGGTTTGAGGAGTTGTGTGTAGTTGTGGGAATGTAGACAAGGCCAGCTTGTTTATATGATCAACGTGCCGTCGTTGATGCTGAACGGAATGTGGGAATGTGGAGATCGCAGGGGCAACGAGCACAGATAGCGGAGCTCTGTTTTAAAGATGGCGCAGTTGCTGTTGGAAAGTGTCAAATGTGTTGTGGAAATGCTCAGCTGAGACTCTCCAAGTGCAGTCTGGTGGTATTTTGAAGCTGAGGAGGGTGTAGCAAATTCTGAAACGTCGAAGAACAGCGCGGCAAACCTCAAAACGTCGAGTGGGCAGTCTCCGGTTCCAAACGTGAAGATGTTGGTGTTTGTCTGTTCGTGCTGAGCCTGTGGGTAGAGGGCTTTCTTGGTGATGATCCTGAATCTTCAAGAGATGGGAAGAAGCTGGTGACGAAAGTTGCCGCCCAACTTTCTGAACAGCCGCTGCGAAGGAAAGGAGCGTGCGGCGTGGCCCAACCGCGTTTTGTCCCGGTATGGCCACATCGGCCGAAGGAGGCGGCGCCTTCTTAGAGCCACAAAAGGGCGAATAACGAGGGTTTTTGGTGATATGTTTTAATCAAATATCATCTACTAAACTCTATAATGATGCTTATACACTTTTAAACGCGTTCTGTTGAAGCCGGCTTATAAATCAAAGCAGGGACCTCGCAGCTTTTATTAGACGCGCACTGACGCGTCACCCCTCCTTCCATCCAAGCGCGCACACAACACTTCAGGTCTTCTCTCCATGAAGCAAGGGCCGAGTGATAAAGCTATTCGGTGACCAATGACAACAACATTCTCACTCCTTCTTGTATACTGTCAAGACTGATCTCCAGCCAGAAATATTACCGGCTGGTATATTCACGACAGCTACTCCAGACATGGCGAGTTGGCTATATATGTCCCTGATCTCTTCTAGTTCATCAGTTGGATCTTTAGCCGCGATATTAAGTACTAGAACGCTAGTCAAGCAATTAACTCTGAATGATCTATTAATCCAATCGTATTAAATGAATAACTTGTAAACCCAACCTAGTAATAACCCTGTGTATCATTTTTTGTTCCAGAACTCTTCAACCCTTTTGAAGTAGTCCTCTCCGTGTCTCTCAGCGTAGTGCTCAACAAACGTTTCGATCTCTTTCAAAACCAAGTCATCATCATTGACGAATCCATTCTCATTGATAGTCACTTTCTTTCCTGCATTCTCGACTTCGACATAGACACATCCCTTGTACTTCTTGAGCTCCTCTTCAGTGATGTCTTGGAAGGCCTCGCGGTACAGCTCTGCTCTCTGGATGAAGTCAACAATCGATTGGTCATGATCCTTATTGATGTAGTCTGGACCAACAGTCTTTCCCTCAACGTTGTATCTCCATAACTTGGGATCCGTACACTTGACATGTAGAAGAAGAGTGTTGATCTTGACACCAGTTTTCTCCTCCTTCTCCTTCAGTGTCTGGAAGATGTACTCACGACGCTCTTTGGTGGAGTTGGTGGCGTCAAAGATACCAACATTAATCTGCGAGTTGATGAGAGAGTTAAGCAAATGGTCCAGAGCGATATGTGCAAAAAGTTCCCTCTGAGATGTCGATGCTTTGTTCTTGAAGTTGAAGAAGTCGTACTCCTGGCTCTTGTAGTCCGACATCTTTCTGCGGTAGTTACCAGCGTTGAAGGCGTCAATCTTGAAGTCTGCTCCTTCGTCGTGGTCCTGGAAATAAGAAGTCATGTCGTTCATCAAGTTCTTGCAAATAGATGACTTTCCGCATGCTGGAAGGCCAACCAGAATGATGCACCACTTCGTTGTAATTTGAGGCTCATTGGTCGGAGTTGTAGTCAAGTTGTTGGCAGACTTCGGTTGACCGTTGTTCGAGACAACCTTAGTGAGAGCAAGCGACAGAGCATCTAATGAGAGTGTACTGGGGCTTGATGGATGTGTGTCATCATGAATTTTGGTGAAGCTCAGCGACTTGGGTAGGACTCTGGGAGAAGCGGCGTTCTGTGTGGATACCGACGTTGAAGAGTCTTGTCTGGAGAAGATGGAATCCGGAAACGAGTCATTTGTGTTGAGCCGTTGAAGCTTGTGTTCTAGCTGTGATGAGAAGCTCATGGGCGTCGTAGAGCTCGGCTCCATGGTTGGTGTGTGTGGAAGGAAGTTTGGTTGCTGCCTTTTTCTGATGGTGGCGAATGTGTCAAAACGCGTAGCCCAAAAACCGAAGATCAAATGATCTGTGTATCCAGCGACTTGATTCTTAAGAACTGTGTTGGTCCTTGGTGGAAGTGAAGGTTTTGTGAAGTTTTTCCGAGATCTTCAGAAAGCTGAAGCAAAAGGACAAATGGAAGAAAAGTCACCAGATATGTACACCAAGCTTTCAAACCGTGGCTGTGACAGGAGGCGATAACGTGGTGTCCGCCGCGAAAGTTTTTCCGGTCTGCCCACAAGCTTTCAAAAGAAACGACAACGGCCAAAAGTGGTCAACTCCGAAGTGTTCTCCGTGTGTAGTCCCTGTTGACCGTTGTTGAGGAGAGAAACGTGTTCTTCTTGTCAGAAAAGTTCACCGTGTACCAAGAAGCACCCTCACTTTGCTCCAGCGAATCGGGCGGCGTTCGAGCGACAAGCGGAACCGAAAACTCCCCAAAGCGGAAATTGACCGCATCCGGTGAAATCAAAACAAACCAGACGCGCTTCTCACTCGCGATCCATCATCTGCTTGATGAACAGCTTGTACTCCTTGATCTCGCGTTGTTGTCTGTCAATGACCTCCTGGTCGTATTGGAAGTCACCATTGAAGGACTCACGAGAAGCCAGAGCTGTTCTTGAGCGCTCTTTCTCCTTTGCCTGAAGCTGTAGCCTCAACGCCACTTCCTTCTGATCGCGTTGGTGCATCTGTTGTTGCAACGCCTGGATGGTATCCTTCGATCTGGCAAGTTCCATCTTGGCTGAGTCAAGATCTCTGCGTGTAGACTCAAGCATGGCCTCAATAAAGTTGTAGTTCTTCGTGAGGAATGTCATCTTGTGCACGCTGGCGTCTGAGAGAGTTGCCACCATCTCAACAAGAGACTCGAGCTCCAGATCACTCGTGTTGGAGCCCTACTTGTTACCGCTGAGCTCAATGAGGACTTCAACAGACTGTTTCAACTTGTCGATGATGGACTTGTCAACAATATTGTGCTGCACTTGGACTGATGATGCCACCCTACTTGGAAACAAGGAGTCCTCACTCACTGTCTTGTTCACTTGCGCCACTGGGCGGAGCAAATGGCTGTTGGGTTTCCAATGAGGCTGGGCATCAGTGAAGTGAGGTGGTCCAAGCTCTGACAGCTTTTCAGGAAGGATGCTGTGCATTCTGGTGAGCTTGATGGGTGAGCCGGCAATTGTGGTGGCGGCATGTTGGAGATCCGTGAGCGAGTCGACGGCGGTTGGGGAGGTCTCTGACTCCGGGTCCTCAAGGGAGAGATCAAATGTGCGATCCGATATGGAGATGCAATCAGCCTTATCAATCATTGGGTAATGAGAATGATGGAAATGGCGATTCCTCTTAGCCGCCCCGGCGTTAACTAGTTGTTTACTAGCTGAGTGGTCATGGAAGAATAATTTTCGCGGCTTCAAAGTACACAGCTGTCAGCCAGTAGCTTCCCTTGTATCATCATATCTTCACCACTACAAAGGTGGATGAGGTTCGAACCAGCAAGCCCCAGCAGGCGAGGGTGCAGGTATCTCAAGCCATTTCATTTGGAGTTTGGGGCTATGAGCCCCAAGCAAAGGGGGTACAGCCGTCCTCCTACGGCACGGTCTCACCAAGTGACTTGTCTTCATCTATTCACCGACTACACAATTGTTGTTGTTGCCTGTTGGTACGAAGGTAGCTGCTCCTCGTCTCTCTGGATAACAGGCACCTGCCATGCCAGCATTCTTTCGATGTTGCTGAGTCTGCGTGTGCGGGAGGCATCCACGGGCGGCAACACCCTCACGTCCTCCTCAATCTCCAACTTGGCCGACGTGCCATCTTCTCCAGTCACTGTGGCACTGATCACGAGCGAATATACTGCCTGCCAGTGACAGAATCTGAACGTTGACACGAGGTGGTCATTAGGAACAACAGCCTCCTCGAGAAGGTCCCTCATGTCAGCGTAGAACCCGGTCAACGAGGACTCGCCCATGTTGGGCACGGGCTCCACGTACGACAAGTCCACCACCTTCTGTCTCTTGTCACTGACAATCCGGTACTTCTTGCGATAATCGCTTCTGAACTCCTTGGTTCTCGTTCTGATGATCTGCACGAGGAGAATCTCAAAGTCCTCCACAGTGACCTTCTTGGCGGGCCGGTCCTCATTGGTGATGAGACACACGCTGAAGGGCATCGAACCCTGTACGAGGTTCCGTGGAGAGAAGAAACCAAGTGCAATATCAGTGCCGTTGATGTCTGCACTGTCTGAAACCATCATTGTCTGTCTGGAGCTGAATTCGGAGGCCTGGTCAGGGGATAGCAGCACTGGATAGTATGAAAGCTCTTGCTTCACAGTCAGATCGCTCGATAGGAATCCAGCCTTGATCAGTGTGGCCCTGACTTCATAGTAGCAGATGACACCTTTCGTCCTCGTATCGTCCATTCTCCAGCATGTCGGTGGTGACTGTGAGAGCGGGCCCAAGTGTGTGCCTCCTTCGGACAGCGTCGTCATGGTGTGTGCTGGGTCAACACAGATGGGGGTCTCCTGGAACCTGAAACTGAACGGGTACACGTGGCGTCCTTTGATGATGGTAAATACGGACTTCTTGCGCTTCCCGGTCTGTCCAAGGCTCTCTGGTGGGAACAACAGGCTGAGGTCCTGTTGGAGGGCGTGCTTCTCCACACGCCGTATGTTCTCGGGCATGATGCGGCGGCCGCCCTGGTCCACAAGCACGCCATAGTCAGACGACACACTGACACCGTGGAACGTGATGTAGATCTGCTTGACTTTGGTGTCCTTCTTCGCGTTGAAGATCACTGTGCCCTCCACGAGATCATGACCTGCGTAGAGTGCTCCTTCCGTGCTCAGCTTTATCTCGAGCTCTGTCTGGGGGTTCGAGGTGATCTCTCTCCGCTGATACTCGTTGTTCTGATGGGTTATCTCCACGTGGTTGATGAAGGCGAAGGGAGGCATGTTGAATTTGCTGTTTGACGCTGCTGATGGTTGGGGTTCAGTGCTATCTCCACACCTCTTAACTGGAGCAGTCTCCTATCTTTGCTGATGCGGAGTTCACGGAGATAAGGTGGCCCAACGCGGGGATAGCCCCGGCTCACTATGGAATTGAAAGCTACGAGCAGGGCTCACAAGAAGATAGTTAAAGATGAAGTCCGGTATATATTGGGTTGAGTGCCTTGGCTAGTCGTAGATACTCCCCTAAAAAGATTCTAATTTGTTAGCAAGCAGGCCTTATCAACGCTCAGCTATCGCAACACTGCGGAGACAAGTCTTGGCTCTAGCTGAGTGGCTCTTTGTGGGGTATGATTCTTGTCGACAATAGTAAGAGCCCAAAGATATAGTTCCCAGCTGTCCACTACCAAGAAATCAAGAGCTGCTATAAGTGGTATCATACTGGAACGCTCTGAAATGGCGATCTATAGCCCTTTAACATAGGCAGCCGCGAGATCGCTCGCGCTTGATTGGTGCTCGTTAAACCTCTCATCTCTATCATTTATCTTCTCAGCCACGACGAGAGGTTAAGCACCAGACAGAAAACGCACCTCAGATCTGCGGATAAAAAAGTTCATGACCCTAGATCTCTTCCTTCCCTCTCCTGACAACAACCCATCACCAAACATCATGACCATGACTCTCGACTACCTTCCAAACGAAGTCCTCCTCCACGCCATCTCCTTCTTGGATGCAGACTCTGCCGTGGCCTTGATTTCTACCTCTCCTGTGCTGAAGCAAATGACCTCCATCTATCACTTAGGCGAAAACAGTGTGTTCAACATCCCCGATGTCCAGCGCATCGATATCATGCCAGACACAACGACGCTCGTTAACCCACCACCGATCCGCTTCTTTACCTTTGACAAGCGCTTGAATTTGCCTGACGCTAATCTGGCAAAGCAGATGGCATATTTCTTCAACGAAACTTCCTTCGTCCACTTCGAAAACCCATCTGCTGAGATCTATAACTGGAGCATATACCCGATCTTTGAGCTCATGGAGATGAAGCGTGCTAAGTGGACCATGTTCGAGTATACACCAGCATGCAATCATCTTTACATGGATGATATTTCATCACGTACACAGAAGGTTTTGCTCAAGTACAATTTGGCTATCAACTTGTTGGGCCTACCGCAGATGGTCGGTGTTTGTTGCAACGAGGTGAAGACCCTGGTTCTTGACTACAGCGCATACTCACAGCACAAGGTTCCAGTTATCTCAAAGCTCTATGCACCAAGCCTTCTTGATCTCACAATCATTTACAATGGTCTTTTCCCACACTTTAAGAGCACAAGCTTTATTGGAAGCTCTTTAACCAAAACTGACGGATCCACTAGCTCAGGCCGGGCAGATCTCAGTTTGAAAATCATCAACAAGGCCTCTTCCACATGGAACATTCCACCAGTGTCTAATAATTCTACTGTTGCCATTCTCGACAGTATCGCCCACTCCGATCTCAGCTTTGCAAAGAATTTTGAGAATCTGACACTGAGCGGATGTCCAGACGTTCTCCTGAAGAAGCTCAACCTCTCTGGCATCACTTCCCTCAACTGGGATAGACCACAAGGTCAGACATCAAACTACCTCGACAGTCTTACATCTATCGAGATGCCCTTCCTTGCCGATCTCATGCTCACCTTGCGTGACCCAGTGGAGCTCCCACAGCTTGTCATGCCAAACCTTGCACGCCTCTCCATCACCACAACTTCTGCCGACATCAACTTAGATGCCCTCCTTGGAGAGAACTCCAAGGTGAGAAGATTCCTTCATACTCTTTCACTTTACTACATTCCAAGCACCAATGATGCGTTCAGGCTCCCATACTCTAGTACGCTCTCGAGATACACCTCCACACTCTCGAACATCATTCTCCGTGGCCCTATCGAGATCGATTTCTTCCAGCACGTCAACTCATTTGGGAGATTGAAAAGAGTCATGGTTGACCTTCCAAGCTCCTCCTACATCAAGTGTCCTGACTTCGTGAGAGACTCGCTTACGATCAACTTTGCCCGTCATGAGCCTACCAACGATGACGACCTCTTCATCGAGAGACCATCCGGTAACGCCACCCTGTTCCTCATCATCAGGGACACGGAAGACCCACTCAAAACCCTTGTGTTCAAGGACGTCGACGCTGAGCTGAGATACTTGTACGTTGGAGGGTTCAACTTCCACGACATCAAGATTAACAGCTATGAGGTGCTTGAGTTTGAAGAAGGCGCCAACGTTCTTGCTTGGTCCGCCAGCGAGGGTATCCTCAAGGCAAACCTCAACTATTGGGGATTTAGACACTACTAACTACCCATAAAAGCCCAATCGATGCTTTTATGTCCACCAAATTAAACAGTAGCACCACTCGCTCCCATCATTCAATCTCAGCCATTCTCGCTATCAGTGCGTTGAGCTGCAAGTATGACCCAACACCCTCAAGCACTCTCATATGCGTTATTCCGATCTCTCTCATAATCTCAAGTCTCTTTCCCTCATTCACCTCTGTCAGGTTCTTTGTAACTTTGAAACTCGTAGAAGCAATATCAATGGCAGAGTATCCCTTGTCCCATAGCGCCTTCAGGAACCCCAAACTCTCATCAATGTTCTTCTCTTTGACACAGCTCAAGATCATCTTCTTGATAACCAATGGATGTGGAGAATCAACAATCTTGAACACATTCTCGCCATTGACGAAGCCAAATCCGGCAACGGTACTCTGCAGGTTGTTGATAGCCTGTCTCATATCACCCTCCGCCGTGAAGATCAGTGCTTCCAATCCATCATTGGCATACTTGACATCCTCCTCCTTAATAACTTCAAGCAGTCTCTTCAGCACCTCCTCATCTGCGAGCTTTCCGTATCTCAGAATGGCACAACGAGACTGCAGTGGCTCGATGATCTTGTTGCTCTGATTACAAGCGAATGCAAATCTGGTGGTATTGGAGTAGATCTCCATCGTACGTCTGAGTGCCTGCTGTGCACCCGGCGTCATAGAGTCCGCCTCGTCCAGAATGATGATTTTGTGGCGGCCTGTAGGAAGCTGGACTTTCTTCTGTGCGAACTGCTTGATCTTGTTACGCACAACGTCGATACCACGGTCGTCAGAGGCGTTCAGCTCCAGCACCGCGTCGTTGTACTGTTTTCCTAGAAGCTCTCGCGCAAGACAGTGCACGGATGTTGTCTTTCCGATACCTGGAAGACCGGAGATGATGAGATGTGGCATGTTACCATCACGGGCAATGAGTTTGAGACGCTCGATGGTTTCCGAGTTGCCGACAACGTCCTTGAGCACCATGGGACGATACTTTTCCACCCATGGAAGTTCGAGTTTCGTGGCGAATGTGGTCATTGTTGGAGATGGGATTCTCTGTAATTTAATGGCGTTTCTGATCTGAACTGGTCAAAGGAAGCTCAACGAAGGTGTGACGCGTCCGATAATTTTCAGGAGGACGCGTTCGCGTTGAAAAATTAATCGATGGCTGTAAATATGCAACAAGAATTCCACAATAATCGGAGTTTGAGAGGCCTTCTCGAACTTTAAAGTTGAAGGTTTTTGGCATAGCCACTTCCAATCCTGTTAATACTCCTTATACTCTAATTCAAGCTTCTTGGACCATAATTGCTGTCAAATTGGTCAATTTGTTGAAAGTCACAGCAAACCCAGACCCGTTTGTAAGACTATAGTCTCTCAGAAGGGGACTGTAGGGTTACTAGTCTCCAAGTGACAGACCCGCTAGTCTCATCCAGGATCCGCTATGACGTAATGACGTCCAACAGCGGCTCTTCTTCCAAAACCATGAAAAAGCCCAAGGAACTTTTTAGGCAGCACTCTGTTTTAGGCACAAATCAGCCCCTGTGAGAAGACCCTTCATACTCTATTGTTGATCCCCGGACTTCTTGTGTTCGCACAAACAGATCATCTCCACCTCCCTGCCAAGTACTGAGCTTATCTTTGATGAAAAGGTCGCCGACGACATTCACTTCATCCGCTGCCACAACAACAACATTATTACCACAGGCACGCTCAGCCTAACACTCACAATAAAGAGATGTCACAAGTGCCCCTCATGGAGACACAGCCAGAATACACCCGTCTCTCATACGCTGGAGAGTCACGTCGTGCGTCCTTATCGGCGGACGAGTCGCAACGTCCCACGCGTTCCAAGGTGAAAGAACCCGGCCATTTGGAGAAATCATCTTCAAAGCTGATCGCAGTGGTGGCATTGTTCATGCTCTCATTGTTCTCCTTTGTGTCTCAGACAGAGCTCACATCATATCTCTACAACGATTTGGACTTTGACCAGCCATATCTTCTTCTAATTCTCACACACTCGTCATGGTTGTTCATCTGGCCAACCCAGGTCCTCTCTATTGCCGTCTACAAACACATCAGAAGATCTCACAAGCATGGCTACTCCCCATTTGACAAGTTCTACATGAAACGCAACTTCTTTGAAAGCATCAAGAACCAACACAAGAACATCTACAAGACCTCGGGAATTATCAGCAACGAGCATTATACCCAGGACTTCCAGTTCCCACACAGCGTCAAGGAGTTCCTCTTGGGTGCATCCATGCTCCATATCATCAAATGCATCGCCATCCTCACGATCATCCTGAACGTTGCAGGAGTTACATGGTACATCGCCATGGCCATGGCTCCAGCTTCGGACATCACGGCGATCTACAACTGTTCCGCATTCACCGCGCTCATGTTTGCCATTCCAATACTCCATGAGCGTTTTACTTATGTGAAGCTCAGTGCCGTTGTACTTGCCATCGGTGGTGTGTTCTTTGTTGCCTATGGTGGTGACGACAGTGGCTCCAAGAATGACTTCCCACACAGAGTTGCTGGTGACTCCATCATCGCCATCGGTGCGGTCATGTATGGTCTCTACGAGGTGTTGTACAAGAAGTTGGTGTGTCCTCCATTGAACAGTGTGTCTTCGAGAAGACTTGTAGCCTTCTCCAACTATTGTGCCTCCTTGATTGGTCTTTGTACTATTGGTTGTGGTTGGATCCTCATCCTCTTGGCACATGTTCTCGGATGGTCCAAGTTCCACATGATCACATCGGCATACTCGTGGTTGATCATTATGTTGTCCGTTGTCTCCAACTTGGTGTTCTCTCTCTCATTCTTGTCGCTCATGTCCCTCACATCTCCAGTGCTGTCATCGGTGTCCTCGCTGATCACGATCTTGTTCGTGGGACTCTTTGAGTGGATCATCTTCGGCGTCAAAATCTCACTGGGCCAATTGGTTGGTGACATGTTTGTTGTTGTTGGATTCGTCGTTCTGAGTTACTCTTACTGGGCTGAGATTACGGAGGAGGATGTTGATGATGAATCGGACATTGACCCAACAGACACAGAAGCTTGATATGTTCTGCTTTAAATAAAAATCTACAAGAGCATATTACACGCGTAGATTACTTTCCTGGGTTTCAGCGTGTACTATCACGTATATCACAAGTGATCCGGCAGCCTCCGCTCCTCAGCTGAACAACCGCACCCAGGAATCGATCACTTCTGATCATGAACTTCAAACATCAAAAGTTCATCATTCCAATCTCCGGTCTTAATAAGCAGATATGGCTTGTGGGTTCTTGGCCTGTGTATGTGACATTGTGATGATTTGTGAGCTTATCAGCCGGTGAACCCCGCACGGCCAGATTAATGCCGAATCTAGAACTGGTCCAAGAACATGGGCTCCCGGCAGTACCAACCAGCGCTTGTTGCTTGTTCCTTGTTCTTCAAACGCAAGGAAAAAAAACAGCAGAGAGAATAAATGAGCGTGAGTCTGACCTCATTTCAGCTGCTCACATCGTCAACTTATCAAGCTCTCACTGCTCAGCCAAGTGAGGTACAACAGCGAAATGTCTGATTCATTATCTGCCCCTGAGCCTCCTTACACCGCAAGACACCCACCCAAGATGGAATACGTGCCTTACAACGGAGCCAACTTCCACACGTCATTTTGGAGTCTGCCGGAGGGAGTCACCAAGAAGGGCCGCATCATCTATCTCCATGGATTCAGCGAGTCAGAGCAGCTTTACGGAAGGATGTTTGACCTCATCAGCGAGCAGGGCTACGAGATCTTCTTCTTTGACCAGCGTGGTTCAGGGCACACCTCTCCTGGTCCTCTTAGGGGTATCACAAACGACAAATACGTGTATGATGATCTGGACTTCTTTATTGAGAGAAACATTGAGGAAGTTGGCGACGGCAAGCTGTTCCTCTGTGCTCACTCCATGGGTGGTGGAATCGCTCTCAACTATGCCATCCGTGGGAAGTATAAGGACAGATTCACTGCTGTCTGTATGAGCTCTCCGCTGATTGTGGTTTCTGTGAGTATTCTCGTCTATTGTTCCGCTATCCTTCTGACCCTTGACTAACATTTAAACTACAGCCGGTCTCCCTCGGTCATCCAATCGTGGTGGCCATGGGCAAGTTCCTTTCACGTTTCTTGCCAAACATGAAATTCTATCCAGGTCTTGCAGTTCCGAACATCACATACTCTAAGGAATGGCAGGATTTCTTCAAAGCTGAGCGTGCAAAGAGTCCAGAATTTGGTACGCTGAAGCAGCTCACAGACTTCTTGAACCGGTAAGTTCGCCCCCATGACCTCTTGATGCTCACAGATACTAACAAATCCAGTGGCGCTGATCTTTTGAAGCCAGAGTATGGTTCCAAGTATGACTCTCTCCCATTGAGAATCATTGTTGGTGAGGATGACGTTGTAAGTATCCGTTTCCAAACTTTTCCTCGTCGTGATTGGCTACTAACCCAGTGCACAATAGACAAACAGCATTGAGGCTATGCAGAGATTCATTAATATTGCTACTGTGAACGACAAAGAGCTCATTATCTTGCCAAATTGCCGTCACACTGTTGCTGTTGAAACTCCAGAGACCTGTCAAACGGCATCTAATAGCTTTGTTGAGTTCTTGGACAAGTACTAGGTCACTACCTCTCGCTGGCTAGTGGTCCTACTCTCTCAATCTCTGTATTTGCTACCATTATCAATCTTGCAATCTTGCCCTGTGGAAAATTCAAACCTAGTACCTAGCAGTAGTGAATCGTTCTTTATCGAAAGGAGCTCTCAGTTTTATCGATGGCGGCGGATAATCCTCCCCGCAATCCCTCCGCAACGTTTCCGCTCAATAAGCTTTTGTTCTCACCACATCACCTCGTAGTGCGGCTCAGAAGTGTCAAAAGAGCACTAATCCACTTACACCCACGATGTTCCTACCATTGAATTGCAATTGACCACCAAAAATGGGCTTTTCGAACCTGTTCACGCGCAAACAGCCCTCGTCACAGTCCTCCTCAGCCTCGCAGCTGACGGACCCCACCCCCACAGCCAACACTGGCAAGCAGGTCAACAAGTCCCGCTCTTCCACGAGTCTTTCCCGCAAGCCAACACTCCGTCGCTCTAAGAAACTCTTCTTCCGCGCACCAGAAACGGCAAAGTACAGCTGGGAACACATCGAGGACGTGATGGACCCCACGAGCGTGCGGACCAAGGGCGTTGGAGTCTTCCGCAACATCTCGGAGGTTATCGAGCATGAGATACGCAATGAGGAGAACGAGGCGGAATTGGTGTATGATGCTGACTCTGAGGGCCGGGCTGGGTCTCCTTCCTCGAAGGATGGTAGCTCTACTGGGTCCAGTGGTGAGCTGACTGGGGAGTTTGACCTCGAGCATGCAGGGAGAAGCATCACGACATCCCCAAGCTTGTACGACGCTACGCTTGACAGTTTCGATGGCCTTCTGGAGGACCCACAGTTCAAGGTCTCGGATTATGAAAGAAAAATTGTGGCAGGGGCTCCAAGCACACCATACTCTGGCCCCGAGTATCGGGAACAGAAGAAGCGACAGCCAAAGAATGGGGATACGATCGATGACGCTGAGAATGATGATGAGTTCGCCCTTGAGTTGCCGGAGGAGTATATTTTGTTTACAAACTCGAATAATTGGTGAATGTTTCAGATAATTGAACATCTGAGAAGAATACTCAGTGTATATAGAGCCTCTTGGCCTTGCTGGAGGAGTGTATGTTGTGCCAGCTGCACCGCGACAGTGCCCAACGCTAGTACGACGACGTGCTCATTCTACAACAACAAAGTGAGGTGATGCCTCCAAACTCAAGGAGGATATTCAGAAGTATCTACTTAATTTAAAACCAGGCTTAAATAACGATAATTCGTTTAAATTGTTCTTTTTTTTTTCATAATTCAAAGTTCTTGCATTTTAATATATAGTGTATGCGGTTCTAAAGTTCTGCCCGTTGTATCAGCCTCATCAGCGTACGTACGTGTAAAATTCCAGCTTCTTCTCACTCCCTCCAACCTGTTTCTTCACCAGCAGTAGCAAGCCTTCTCAATACCCTTCTCTTTCCCTTTTTTTTTTATAACTTTATCCAATTAACTTCACCATGGTTAATTCTCCGTTAACGATCCAGAAAATAGATCAGTGGTGTAAGTCACCCATGATTGATCGAGTTCAGCCGAAAAGTTACATATATATGGTCACAAAATTTCAAATATATATAAATATAATTATAATAATAAATATATATATATATATATATATATATATTTAACGTGCCACAGCCTCTATACTACCCTCATTGGATGCAGCCGGTCTGAAATGTTTATTGAGATCTTTGCTTTTCAATTTGCTTTACCATTGCCCAAAGAAAAGAAATACGAACTAATAGCTCTCAAGTGTTCAAGAAAATGTGCGGATGATGTCCGGGTGTGTTTGAAAAATCAGCAGTTCTCCAAGATTCGAGGGACTCCAAGAGCTAACTAGGGCAACATGCAGCTTTATCATCTTTAAGTCAGCCACTGACATACTTGAGAGTCCAGAAACCCCAGAACCCCCCTCAATTACCGCACCAACAAAGCTGAAGCATCGGTGAAACAAGTGTTGCCCGCTCCCAATAATTTTCGCGCGAATCGGGAAGACGGGGCGAAGGCGATCACGACCAAAGCCGAAGGCTCCTTCACAGCACCGCAACATCACCACTGAAACACCAAAAGAATCAAGTAACACACAATGTCCTGGACTGGTTTCAAGAAGGCTGTTTCCAGAGCCGGAACACAGGTATGTGGTGCTGTTGCTGCTCTCGTTGTGTGACTTTTGGAGGGCTGGTTGTCATGGGTGACGTGCCCTTTGCACCTCTTGCCAGCAGTCGTCTTCACAACGGGGGGATTGAGTTGATAAGGTTGGAGGACTAACATGGAGACAGGCTTTGGTTAAGAACACTGACCGTATGTCCGATAAGGACTACGATATTGAGGAGCGCCGTTACAAGACGTGAGTGTTGTTGATACGCGGGGATGGCAACTTGGGCTGGATTACTAACGGCATCAACAGGTTATCCAAGGCAGGAAAGGACCTCGAGAAGGAGGCTAAGGGATACTTGGACTCTTTGAGAGCCATGACACAATCGCAAGTGCGCATTGCTGAGGTGATTTCCTCGCTCTACGATGACTCCAAGAGCATGGGCGGCAGTGCCACCGTTGGTAACTACTACTTGCAGTGTGTGCAAGAGTTTGACCAGGAGACGGTGAAGCAGTTGGATGGCCCATTCAGAGAGACCGTGTTGACGCCTATCACCACTTTCTGTCAGTACTTCAACGAGATTGACGAGGCTATTAAGAAGAGAGCACACAAGAAGATTGATTACGAAGGATGCAAGGCCAAGGTGCGCAGATTGGTGGACAAGCCAGCCAAGGATGCTTCGAAGCTCCCTAGAGCCGAGAAGGAGTTGCAGTTGGCCAAAGAGGTGTTTGACCAGTTGAACGACCAGTTGAAGGAGGAGCTTCCACAGTTGATTTCGCTCAGAGTCCCATACTTTGACCCATCCTTCGAGGCCTTGGTGAAGATTCAGATGAGATTCTGTACAGAGGGATACACCAGATTGGCTCAGATACAAAATTACTTGAACCAGGAAGATAGAGACGCATACTCTCAGGGTCTCTTGGATGACAGAATCTCCCAGCTCTTGACGGAAATGAGCCAGCTCCAGATTGCTGCGTTGGGATTGAAGTGATGAGGACGGGGGTTATGACTTTCTTTCTTTGTCTTTATCGGGGCGCTTTGTGTTTGTAATGATGTGAATTATTTTTATGTGATAATTGAAAACAGTCTGTACTAGTATCTTCATGGACGTAGTCTGTTGTCATCACATGACAGTACCACCATCACAGGCCAGAAGGCCCCTGGCGCAGGACGTCTACACCAAACCCCAGCGCCGGCGATAATGACATATCAAAAGCTTTCGTATTCTCGGTCATAAATTTAAAAAAAAAATCGTCATCATGAAACAACATATCCTTCACCCCCTCCAGATCCGCCGCCTCGTCAATCCAGTAGTCAGTTCAGCTCACATATCCTTCACCTCCTCCAACAAAGCCAGCACGATTCTTCGTGAGTCCTCCAAATCCGGCGTCTCATCAATCCAGTAATCATAAATTATGATTATGTTCTTCAGTAGCTCCTGAACCTTCTCCTTATGACAGAACTTGAGCTTGAATCTGACATAGAACCCATACACCATCATTGCCGCAACGAACAAATTTCTGAGGTAGAACCAGGACCCAAAGTGTCTGTGTGTTGCGAGCGGGATGTTCACCATCGTTGTGGTCTCCGCTGCCTGTGCAAGCACCTGGTCGATGAATGGATTGTCATAGTCCACCACGGTGTCGTGCAAGATCAGGTATGACAGTGGTCTGAAGAGAAGAATCTTGAAGGCAATCATGCGTGTCTTGATGAAGTTGATCACCTCGGGCACCTTAGGAGCAACCATCTCTGCACGCTGTGACACGTTCGAAGAGGACGTGTCTGAAGATGGTGTTAGCGGTGGCTTCTCTGGGGTCTCAGGCTTGATGTGTACATTCGTGGACTGTGGTGTGGCCTGGTTTGGAACAGGAGGCTGTGTGCCGGTGGTGACTGGCTTCAGTACGAATCCTTGTGGTTGGAGCTCATTTGCCACGGACTCATCTTGAACAATTGGCATGAGATGCGTCACGATGCTCTTCTCGATCTTGGCGAGGTCCTCGAGGTACACCGAGGTCTTCTCGATGATGGTGGACACGTCGTACTTACCCCAGTCAAGGGTGTAGTTGTCTTCGACAAACTCACCAGTGGCGTGACCCTCGTCATTGACGGAGGCAAGAGGGATGTAGAACTCATCCAGGAACCTGTTCTCAAGCTTTCTCAGCACAATCTCGGTCAAGTAGAAGAACCAACCAACCTCATCACTTGTGGTGAGCGTTCCGTCGATCGGTGGAGTTGGGTAAAGACTTGGGAATGCGTAGTTGACAATACCGCTCGATGGAATACTTGGAGATAGTTCAACACGGAGCTCGGACTCGTACTTGACACAAGAGTGGAAAACACGCTCAAGGACTCTGTGCTCTGACTCTGTGAACTTTCTGCCTGATGACTTGTACGTCTCCAAGATGGTCATGACAGTGGTGGAGGCCTTGAAGATGCAGTCCCACGCCTTGAGTGGCTTCATGTTGTACATCCAGAACATGGCCTGGAGGATGTAAAGCTGCACTGAGCCCAAGTGGAAGTCTGGGATCTTTGTCTTGGGTACCGCGTTGACAATGTTGGCGAGGATGTGGAGGTTGTATGACTGCTCGACGCAATCAGCCTTCTCGTTCGAAGACGTCTTGTAGTCTCTCAAAGTACTGAATGTCAATGGCTTGGAGATGATACCCAAAGAGGCAATCTCAATCAAGACTGGGAGTGGGAGGAGATCTTCTGGCATTTGAACGTCCAGAAGGAAGAAGTTTGGACGTGTTGCCTGATACTTGTTGAGGTAGTCCACCGATCTCAGTAACGATTTGGAGTTGATGAATGGATCCTTCATGGTGATATGCTTCATAAACGACTCAGCATACTTGTACATATTGGCCTGGAGATCTGCACACATGGCTGCAACTTCGTCATCAGTGAACATCCGTGTCTTGGGCAACCCGTCTCCACTTGTGGCTGCCAGGATCGTGTTGGTGGCCTTGGCCTTGTACTTCTCCTCGAATATTGGCCACTTGAGAACTCCGTCTCCCTTGGAATACCAATTGCAACTCGACCATACCGGTGGCGTGTGTTTGCTGTTGACTCCAGCCATTGTCGTTAACACGTCAGAGCCGCCAGCGTTGGCTCCAGTGGGCTGCCTGTACATACACGTGGCGCCACTCTTCAAACAACTGCCACAAACTGGCTTCTTGAGATCACACTTCACCTTCTTGAGACGACAGGATTCGCATGCCATCATTGTTCTCTTTCTCGGCACGGAGACGGAGGCCTGTTTCCGCTTCTTTGGTGGTTGTGCAGGGTGTTGTTGCTGCTGCTGCTGTTGTTGGTGTGAAGAGACAGTAAGCTGATGTTGTTGTTGCTGGGGCATATTAGGCTGTGGGTATCCTTGAGGAGCTGATGCATACATCGGGTTCATCGCCTGGGTGGGCCCTGTGAGCTGGGACGGGTCGAGCGCGTAGGCATGTTGCGTGTGGTCAGATAGTTGTTGCTGGACATACTGCTGTTGAAGTTGCTGTTGCTGGTGGAGCTGCTGTTGTTGCTGGGATATCTGTTGTTGTTGCTGCTGCTGCTGCTGCTGCTGCTGGGAGAAGGGATCCGACCACGAGATAGGCTGCTCTGGCTGCTGTTGGGGGTTCTGCGACACCTGGCCCAACTGTTGTCGCTGGAGCTCGTCCAGCGGGTCGGCGAAGCTGAAGCCGGTCTGGAAGTTGTTGTCTGACATGTTCTGTGAGTAGAGCCTTCGCGTGGGGCCACAGTGCACACGTCTCTGAGTCTCCTGGCCTGTTGTTGTGGGTGTTTGTTGGCGTTGAAGTCTTGTTCTTTTCTCTCTTTCCTAGTGGCGGCTGTTTTGGTTTGCGCGACCAGAAGGCTGCCGTCTTTCCCCGGGCAGACGCACTTTTGCAGACTGCCAGGACACGCTACTACGGCGATAAGAAGAGGCTTTGGTGATGGAGAAGAGCTCTGACTGGCTGCTATATCCAGCTCAACTCCTGGCGCCTCCCTGCCTAAATTGGCGTCGCTGAGCTCTTCTTCCGCTCTCGGCCGAAAGCGTTTTTGCTCGCCTCCAGTTTTCGCCCGCGCATTTACGATTCAGGAACAAAGCTGGTGTGCTAAACTCTGCTGCGGGGATTACTGGGAGATTGGTCAGGTTGTAGGAGTCTTAGAAGTACCATCTCATTACTATGGTCGTCTAAAGAAGCCCCATTTGTGGATATGTCTTCTACAGCACACCCTAACACCGAGCCACACTCTGCCGTCGAACTTTTCGAGCTGCATGTCTATGCTTCCTTTGACGCGTTCTAGGCCTGACGAAGGAAATGTGGAGGCTTTTGGCATCTCCACTGGCGTAAATAATCTACTAAAACCATTATTTAGGTCTTATGGATCTGGTATCAGTGGTGTATGAATTTCAGAGAGCTATAATAACCAGCGCGCCTGTTCTGGGGTAAAACTCTATCCTTCACCCCCTGATGCTGGATATGCGTGCGAACAAACAGTAGCGAGGGACCCTGCTGTAAAGATGGCGCTTTGGTGTTCGCTTCCAATAAATGGTGGGCTTATCCCTGACATCAGATGGTATACTTCAGCTAGATACTACGCTATTGGCTCTTACCCCAAGAATTGTTGGATTGTTGGGCAATCAAACGCATCACAGTTATCGAACAGTACAACGGACGCAGCTCCGGATGTCGCCCAGATCCAACGTGAGCGATCACCAGATACGTGCTTACCACAATTGATTTGGAAGGAACCAGATGACTCTGACAGGAGTCATAACGTTCCTCGCTTCTGCATTCATAGACGAAGGAACAATCGGCGAGGCATGAAGTGGGTCCGTCTGGTGGATATCGCGACAATACCCGAGCTCGGAAGTGTACCCATACTCTTGATCAGCCTCCCCAGCTGCAACAGAAGACATCACACTACACAAGACACAAGCTGACAAATATCAACCATGTCATAAGTTAGTATCTCATTAAATTAAATCCCAACAAACAATCACAGAGTAAGGTCTGGAATTCCCGGAATACCACCAACCTCACTGAAGTTCATAGACGCACCCTGTTTCTTCTGCAAATTGTTTCTTCTTCTCTTGTTCACAAATGTCAACCCACTGATCTCCTCATTGGCAGGCTTGTCATCATCATGGTACACCAAGTCATCATTACCCAAGTACAGCACCTTCATGATGTTTCCAAACGCCACGACGATCGACTTGTGTCCAAATCTTGCAATCTGCCCCACAGAGTTCACGAGCAACCCATCGGCATTACCAACATCCGGAATGTCATAAATCTCAATCTTTCCATGTGCACCCATCGTCCAGCCCTCCCAGATGTTGAAGAGCTTAGGCGCACTCTCATCCATGAAGTGTCTTTGCGATGACTGATTCTTTCTTCTTCTCAGCGTGGCGGACTTCGCGGTGGCGATCGACTCCTGGATCAGCTCCTCTGACTTTCTCTTGATTCCCATGATCTGGTTCTTGTCAGTGACACACCACCCATCAACGTTGGAAAGCTCGTACTGGTGCTCAGACACCTGGTTGAAACCAACACATCTGATCTCCCTCGGGTCTCTCTCCACACGCAGACAGATACTCGTCTTGGCCCTGTGATCCACTGTGAAAGTATGCATCACGACAGTCTTCGTCTCGGCAAGAGTGTACACCACGGATAAAGATGCAATGGATGCCGAACCACAGAAACGGCAATGTGTAGGCTGGTCGTGGAACACCCTGAAGCTCCCCTTCTTGAAATGACGAATGTTGAATCTCTTGATGAGAATACCAGTCTGCACATCAATGAGCTCCGCGAAGTCGTCTGTAGCCCGTACGATGAATCCGACAAAGGGAACAATAGCAATTGCCGACCTCTCCGAGTCAAGCAAACGTGGTGGCTGTGCAGGCGTGCATGTGCTCTCCTGTTGTTGATGTGCCTTGAGTGCCGCGGCGGCTTGGAACTTTGGCGGGATCCGACTCATGGCAGCAGTGCCCATTGCTGGTGGTTGTATCATCCTGGATGGGTTGTTGAACTTGTTGGCATCCACCACAATGCTTCTCGTTTTCCACTTGTTGTTGACTGCGGTGGAGACGAGAATCGTGCCATGCTCATCACATGACACAAGACGGTCATTCATTCTTGGTGTGAGGATCTTGGCACAGGACACCAGTGGACTCGTAGAGAGCAGCTCGCTTGTCAACGAACCATCGGTGCATGAGATGGTGAAGATTTCACCAGTACGAGTGACAATGACACACTCCTCGAGATCGTTTTTCACACCACTGTTGTTCGAGAAGGAGTCTGAAGCACCGAGCTTTGGAGAGGCGATGGATCTCATACTGTTTCTTCTCGACAATGGGATTCTCTGTGGCGTGGCACTCTTGAGCAGCTCACTGGCCCTCTTTCTCTGCAGGAATGCTGGGACGGTCTTGTGTCTGAAGTATGATTCGAGGGGCAGCGTGTCTTTCAACTGTGGGATCTCAATTCTCCACACCCAAGTCATCGAGAGTCGGGACCAGCACTGAATAACGCCAGTCTTGGAGAACAATGCAACAAAGTTTCCATGGTCACCAAGGACGACATATGTGATTGGCCAGAGGTGTGATCCCACAGGAAGCTGTGTAGGCAATGGCATCGGTTGTGAAATTGGGGACCAGACCAGTACCTTGTGATCGAGACCAACGGAGATGATGAAATGTGACATTGAGGTTGTGATCTTGATCACATCGAGGAAGTGTCCGCCACTGAGGACCTTTGATTGGAATGAGTGCTCCTTCTCAACGGTCTTCTTGATGGGTGATCTGTCATCATCATCGTCGTTCAAGTTGACAGTGAAGTACTTGAGTGCAATCAGTGACAGCGACAAGATGAATATGAGAAGAGTGAGGAACTCCAAGACATAGTAGAAGTCAAATCTGTAGACTGTGTTGAGGAAGAATCCAGATGGAATTTTTCCCGCTGTTGAACCTTGGAAGGCAACGACAGGACGATCCACGGAGATGAGCACGTGTGACGATGACCTCAAGACCTGAGAGTCAAGAAGCATGGAGATCTCCCCTCTGAAGATTCTCTTATCAAGGATGTTACCAATTTCGGCAGACTTGATTACTGGACCAACATTGGACTTGGCGAATGGAAAGATGAAGCCGTTTCCCATCCATCTCATATTGAAACCCAAGAGGAACAAAAGAGCAACACAGGAGCCAGTCAAGTTAGTTGATAGCGGAAGTCTGATCTTGTCCATAGTGGCAAATGCCTTCTTGAGGCATTGTTTCACTTTGCTTGCCTCAATGTTGTCTCCATCGAGCGATCCCTCGTTGTCACCGAGCAAGTACTTTGCCCATGTTTGCCTGTTCGTCTTCTCTGTCGTCTCAAGGAGATCATTCAACTCCATGCGATGAACATCAATACTCAAGATGGAAACGAAGTATGTCAAATGCAGCATGTGGTCAATGACGAGTGCAAAGGAAGCAAAGATGCAGAACAGCTGTGAGCTTGGAACAACATATGGATAGATGAGTGCCAAGATCACCAAATTCACAACAACAACAAGTGTAGATGTGATACCACAGTCCTCCAATGTCTTCACCACCCTGTATGAAACAGAAGTCTCACCAGGAGCTTCTGTGATCTTGGTCACGACTCTGAACATGTTCTCGATCCCAACAACGACAACGACAAAGGGTAGAAATTGCAGCGGGACCTCGAAGAAATCGACACCCTTGAAGAAGTATGTCGTGAGTGTTGCAGCTGACAAGACTGAAAGGACCATCTCCACAGCAAATGCCAACACAAGGCCAGTCTTGGATGTGACAGAGGTCAAGTTCACCAATGAGATAAGGATGTAGACTCCCATAAGTGTGTAAGAACCACCCAAGATGAGATGGTCGAACCAGTTCATTCGGGTCAACTTGAGAACGTACTTCTGGACAGGTGGAAGTCCCATGTCACTTGATATGGTGAAGTCAGACGTCATGCTGTTCTTCAATGTCTCCAAGTTGGCATCCCAGATGGCGCCATAGTCCACGGCGTCCTTGTCCTTGATGTACATCATCATGATCCTCACAGCATCGGCGGACTTGACGACTCCATTGACTTTGACAGCACCTGCAAGTAGTCCCGAGTTAGCCACTGATGACACAGCATCCAATGGCTTGTTGAGCGTCCTTATCGGATTCTTGTCATGCTGAAGTTTCTCAAGGCTGTTTCCCCAGAATTGAAGAGGAGAGTGGATGAACACCGTATCGTTGTCCTGAGGAATCCCCGTGAGGAGAGCATCCTGTAATCCCCAAACTTCAGCCAGGAATGACTTGTCCAAGGCTCCAGCTGCAACATCGAAGTAGTTGTCCCTCGTCGTATCTGCTGGCGGGTACAGCCAAACCTGCTTGAGACCAAGCGCTGGTTCACTCAATGGAGAAGATGCGGGCACAAAGGAGTGCAGATCGGAGATGTAATCACATCCAATTGGCCTAGATGATCCATAGAGAGTGTACAACGCTGGATATGAGAGGACGAAGGCGATGGAGACCGGCCATATGATGAAGGCGCTCTGGTTCTTGGTGATTTTCTGAGCAAGCAGCGCATAGAGCGGCTTGAGCCTGGCCAAGTGGGAGTTGTAGATGTAGTTGCACAGCACAATGGCCAGCGACCCCAGGAACTTGAGGAAGTCCAGCATTGCGGGCGTTGGGTGCTTGTTCTGCTTCTTTTTGGGGCGGCTCCGCTCTTCTCTCCAAATCCCGTCTCCCAAAAATGTGGGCCAAGCGTGCGCGTACCAGAAGATCGCGAAAATTTCCGCATTCGCCGAAACATAAACAAAACATTTCCATCAGCGCCAGAAGCTTTTGACGGGAACGTTGAGCTGGCGGCATCGTTAAATCACCACAGAAGCAACAGCTAGGACACAGGAGAGCGAACATGTCACAGCTACAGACACCCGATCTCAAGAGGATACGGCCGATCAACAACCTCAGTCCGCTCCGTGAGCGTTTCGCACAGACGCCGCCTGACTCGCCTCAGTCTCCTGCATCACCCATCTATCAAGTCAAGTACAAGGACTATGAAAGCGCTATTGAGGCCATTGCACAGCTCGAGGCTGAATTGACCGAGTTCCAGCAGTCCAGTTATGAGCTCGAGAAGGAGTTGGAGAAGGAGCTGAACGCATTGGAAGAGGACAATGAGGGGTTGAAGGAGAAGAATGAGCAGCTCACAAGGGATATCAAAGAGCTGCAAAGGAGCCGTTTTGAGGCAGAGCAAGAGTCCCAAAGGACGAGAGAGGATCTCACGAGACGTGTCAAAAGTCTTGAAGATGAGTTGGAGAAGAAGAACACGAAGTTGGTTGACATTGAGATTCTGAATGACAGCATTGAGCAGAGTGAACGGAATTTGAACGTCTCATACAGAGAATTGGAGGATCGGTACAACTTCGCACAAGAGAAAGTTGTTCTTTTGGAATCAGAGATCAGTGATACGAAGGACGTGCTTATGAGAGAGAAACTCAACCATCAGAACACAAAGAACGAGCTTGTGGAGCTTCAGGCCAAGTTCGAAGAGCTAATGAAAAAGCAGCAATCATCATCACAGCAGGTGACACCGGAGCCAAGATCCTCGATGTCCAGATCCACTTCACTGAGACAATTGCACACCATGATTGAACAGACCAAGGATATGGAATCCAAGATTGACAACATCAAGCTCTCGCTGAACAAGAATCAGAATCTGAAGATCCATCGGATTAAGTCGGCAACCACCACAAAGATCAGCAACACAACAATAACTACACACACACCAGCGGCAGTCTCTACCCCTGCGAAGCAAAAGAGAAAGATCCCACTGTCACCGTCTTCGTTCAAGTTGAGTTCCTTGGCTGGTTCCAAGTTCAACATGGGCACTTTGGAGGCCATTGAAGGCTCACCTAACATGAAGGAGAATGACTCTGAGAAGAGAAAGACGATCACATTTGGAGGAAAGCTGAGAACATGATACCCACAACTAACCACTTATGAAGCTAGAGATAGAATTAATGCACCGGAATGACCATTTGCTCGGACCCGTAGAAGACGTCACTTGGTGTGCGCGAGCAACGATGCGAAGGATCTCGGGAAAATTCTGTGTTGTTCTGAAGCTTCCGCCGTGCGATGAGCTCTGGTGGAGGGAGCAAACGGATACAAAGCAACTGTCCGGTAGAGATATAAAGCACTCAGGAGGACCTATTTCATCTTCCAACCACGCTTCACCGCTGAGATCCCGCACATCCCACACAGTGCCCCCACGCGAACCTTATCAGCAATGTCCAAGCTTCTCGGCCTCTATCAACATCACCTCCGAGCCAACCCAAAGACCACCAATGCGCTGATGACTGGTTTCCTCTTTGGCACAGGAGATGTGATTGCACAGACCTTCTTTCCTGATGATCCGAAGGCCAAATTCGATTACGCCAGAACAGCCAGAGGCGTGGTGTATGGCTCGTGTGTCTTCTCATTCATCGGTGCGAAGTGGTACTCCATCCTCGCCAAGATCAACCTCCCACCAACCTCTTCCTCTGCGTTTGTGAACAAGACCAAGAATGCAGCAGCGAGAATGTGTGCAGATCAGCTTCTGTTCTCGCCAGTGGGTATCCCTGTGTACTTCTCCGTGATGTCCATAATGGAGGGCCAGTCACTGGATGATTTGAAATCGAAGCTCCAACAGAACTGGTGGCCTACGCTCAAGGCAAACTGGATGGTCTGGCCTGCATTCCAGCTCATCAATCTCGGATTTGTCCCAGTGCAGCACCAGCTGCTGATGGTTAATGGTGTCTCGATATTGTGGAACACGTTCTTGAGTTTGAGAAACTCAAAGAAGAGGGACAGTGAGAAGCTTCCTGTTCACTTCCCTCCTGTGCCGGAATGAACTACAAGGAAAGGTATATATCGTCAATGTTATTTATTATTTAATGGTAATGCTTGGGCTTCGTAGGCGTCATTGGATAAGAGATTCTTTGTCTCTTGTTTGATGAGAGGAGATTGAGTGGATCTTCACCGTATGTCATCGGTGAACCATGTCCTTGGTGCTTGATCAGCCCACGGTCATGGGATGCAAATGGCTTGACATTTTGTGCCGTTTTGGGAGTCTTCTTGGTGTTTAATGCGAAACGCGGTGGAGATGATGGTGTAAGTCCAAGAAGACCTGCATCTGAACTGACCCTCGGCTTCGAACTTGACAACTTCTCTAGCGAAACCGGTGTGGCCAAATGCGTGGTAGGCCTCTTTCTTTGAGGAGTCTTGGTAGGTTGGAGCAAATTGAGCGGATCAACAACCTCTCTGCGATCTTCCTCGAGGAAATCATCCCACACGGTTGTTCTGTCCTTGGTCTGCAGACCTGCGATATGCCCTGTGTCGTTTTCAATTGACATATCTCTGAGGTTGACAACGTCACCTTGCTCGTCTTCTCCAACCATAGAATACTTCTCAATGATTCCCTGCCAGACAGCCTCGAGTTTCTTCCTGGACTCAACTTTTCTCACGGATAAGTCTGCTGGGTTCATGTCTTTCTTTTGGACCTCGATGATGTCAAGGAGACTGTGTAGACCATTGACGTACTTGCTTGACATCTTCTTCTGTAATGATGCTCTCTTGTCCTTCAGACTCACTTTCCACTCATACTCGTTTTCAGTGATGGGCTGTTCTTCTGTTTCACTTAAATCACTCACAGCTTCAACACTGAGAAGTTCAACGTCGTCTTCATCCGCATCATTGGATGGCGCATAATGGTGGTCGCTGGTGTCATCATCAGAGTTGGAATCATTGTCTGTGGGTAGGTCATCACTCTCCAAAGGCTCTGTATACTGGGTTGGCTCCTCTGCGCCCGTAGCTTTGCATGCTGGCTGTGGAGGACGGGAAGGCACGCGGGGAGGTGGGATGTCTCTGTGCTGTGAATGGAGTCGTTTCCTCGCGAGAAGCAGCATCCGTGACAGTTCGTGAAGTTGGGATAAAAGAAGCAGGGAACTTGGGATCAAGGAGAGATAATGAACGCTGTTCTTTGGTGAGAGTGTGCGACGCGTACTACTAGTGAAGAGGTGGAGGGCTAATCTCCCGATTAGGAAAGTCGCGAATCTGGAGTTTCGCGATTTCGCGATGATCGATCAGTCGAGTGTTCGTATGTCACCAGTTTCAGATCTTCATAGCATGTTGGACCTATAATGTTAATAGTACTGAAAGAGCGTAAAGTTCGTGATTGGAATCTTGGAATCTGGATTATACTATTACTGGCGTGATGCGTTGACCTCTTACCTCTAACCACGAGGTACGAGTTGATGAGTCTGACTTCTATTCTGGCACTGCTGGGACCGCTGGATACGAAAGTGAGTTCTTATAGACAGACACAGGACGCATACCATGTGGAGTGTCCTTGAAGACAAGCATGTGATACTAACTTCCAAGCAAGTTTGCGAAGGTACCTTTCCATCTACTTTCATATGCGAATATCGTAATCTGTAATGTTCAAGGGATATCTCTTGCAACACACGGGAGGAAGGAGGACATCGATATAGATTACCACATCTTGATCCTCGGTCCGCCGTTGCTTTCACACTGAGGGCGAGCCCATGCCTTCAAGCTACATTCAATGACTAGCACAATGCCTGCGCGCTCCGTTCTCTTCAATTTACGTCGCCAACACCTGAGGTTGGCCTCGTCACAAACACCGCCGTAGACACACTACAACCCTTGAGATTACTACCGTTCTATTAATTTAAGTGCTCATATGAGGCTTCCACCGCTGCTGAAATCATAGTTGGGCGTACTGCTTGCCTGTGTCGATTTCTTCGCAGGCATGAGCAGTGTATCGCCGAATCCTGGTGGCAACTTCGTCGCCTGCATTGGCTGGAACGTGGATGTGTTCTGTACTGGTGGGGTTGTGTGGAACTGCGATGGAGTGGTTGGAGTGCTCTTCTTCACCTCGGAAGTCCAGTCGATGCCTGAGTTCAGCGACATGTTGTTCATCTGTGGTGAGAGGACTTGTGGAGTCGCAGTGCGTGTTGCTGGAGCGGAGACAAAGTCATCAAATTCATCATCTGGGATTGGATTCGTCTGGAGCTGGCGCACCACCGGTTGGATCGTGTTGCTCGTAGTTGAGCCAAACGTCAATGGTGGGGATGTGGCCTTCTTAGGCTTGAGGGTGAGTGGCTCGACCTTGTGTTGTGGTAGCCTCTGAGTTGTATGGTTCATCACTGGCTTGGTCGTGTTTGATGATGGAGACAATGGTTGTGTGCTGAATGTGGATGGGTGAGAAGGTTTGTTGGAAGCATCAATCTTCGGCTCCTCCTTGCCGTAAAGAAGATGTCTGAACTTTTCCTGGTCATCTTCATCTTCCTGTGGTTTGCTTCCCTCCAATGCTCTCAACTTCTCCATATGCTTGAGCTGGACCTTCTTTGAGATGTCATTGATGACAGTCACGTAAGCTTGATAAGACTTTGGACTCAACGTGGATGCAATTGATAGACTCCAGAGTTGTGGAATGATGTGCTCAACTGTGTTCTCTTCATCCAAAATCTCAGAAGAGGACTTATACACTTGCAACACAGCCTCCATGATCTTGACCTCTCTGGTTTTCATAGATTTGAGCAATGGCAAGAGCGTTTCACTGACGATAAACTTGTCAATACCCTTCTTGTCAATCAGCTGAACAAACGCCTCAATGGCCTTGAGCTTCACCTGGAGAGAAGTTGTCTTGGAGAAGATGGTACAGATCTTTGGGAAGATGTTGTTCTTGATGTTTGGGAAATCAATGGACTGCAATATTATATCCATTCTCTCCATTGTCTTGGCCTGAACTTGGAAGTTACCACTCTTCAGATCCAAGGTTTTATCAGTCAACTTCAAAAGTAGTTTCTTGAACTCATCATTCTTCACCTTGTGTTGCAGGATGTCCAAGTTCTCCAGCAGGACAACCTGTGCCTCTTCATAGTTCAACAACTTGTCATCAATCACAGCAGTGTAGATCTTATCGTGGAACGTCAACTGTGACAGACTCTCTCCAATGTGGAGAATGATGGTGAGCGTGACCTGGATCAATGGGACAATCTTCCTCTGTAAGAGATCGTTCATGATAGGCAAGATCTTCTTCTGGAGGATATTCTGTGGGAAAAGTGGAAGCAGATTAACCAATGATTTCAAGAAGATGAGCTTCTCTTCATCCGACTTTGTTGGGAACTCATCGAGGAAGACCATCACTTTCACAAGTGGGTTGTTGAAGTAGTCGGATTCGATAAAGTCGTGCGGTGTGATTCTCTGGTTTGGGTAGCGTGCAATCAGTTGTGGCAGCACCTTGAATAGTGATTCTGGGACCTTCTTGAATAACTGACGTGGGTTGTTCTGCTTCAGACTGCGTTCAAACTTCTCGTACTCATCCTTGTAGTAACTTGTTGAACTGTTGCAATTAATGAAAGACCCGGAGCCATCGTTGTACAGGTAGTAGATGACACAGCCAAGAGAGAACATATCCGACGCTGGATAGATCTTGTTCTCAAACACAACCTCTGGTGCGGTGTAGTTCAAGTTGATGTTGACAAAGCCAGGCATTCTTGGATCGTATTGTGGAACAAAGTACTCCTCAGCCTCAACGGGCTGAATGTGTCCGAGTCCACCAAGTTTCCAGTCCGAATTGTCATTGATGAATATCGAGGAAGGCTGGATCGCCAAGTGCACCATCTTGGCCTGTTCATGGACGAATTGCAGCGCGTTGGCAATCTGGAGAAGACCCTTCTGTATGCTCACGTCGTCCAGCTCTGGCGGCACGGTGTTGAGACACGCAGTGACGAGTTCAGTGACAAAGAGGAACGATGCCTTGTGCTCCTCCAGAGGCTCAATGAGTGTGAGCACGTTTGGATGTCTGAACTTTGCGAGATTGGCGACTTGATTCCGCAACACCTCGTAGGCGTCGTTGAGCACCTTCTTGTCGCCGCGCTTGATGATGTTGTTCTTCTGGAGCAGCGACTCAAACTTCTTCTTATCAAACATGAAGACACTGACTTGACGGTCTGTGGACTTCTGGCGAGCCGGGTAGACCGCCCATAGGTCCGAGTGGAAGCTCGGATTGGAGGCCATGGAGTAGTGGCTCTCAATGCCCGTTTTCCCTGAGGGTTGACGTTAGTAATCCTGAGTAGAGGAGATTGCAGACACATTAAGGACGCATACACTTAAACATTCTCCGCTAAATCTTCTGAGCTTTCGTTATCGCCCTTGTTGAAGAGGAGAAATGCAAGGATCCTGCGCTGGCACTTTTTTGATTTTCCGTACACGCAGATTGGTGGCGGGTGAGCGAAACTTGGATCGCTTTGAGGGATGTTGATGGAAGCAATATGATGATCATAAAGGTAATAGAAAGATGATGCATGGCTTAGAGTACATATCCATAACACTGGAAGGCTTGTAGTATCTCTTACGGCTGGAAACCAAGGTCTCATCATTTACACATGCCCGAAAAGGCCGTTTGATGTGCCCCTAACCAGAACAGCACGTGATAGTCACGTGCTTAGGCAGAATGCCTCAATCGTAGAGTGGTTCAACTGGATGAGAAACACCAAGGAAGACCGTATACCGTCGACAGATCTCTAGTTCCGAGCTGGTTTGGCCTCGTGCCTAGTTCTGACATCTTCAATCTTCAGACTTCAAGGGTCAAGGGTACTGCTGTTGGCTGTTGGGCTTTTAAGGCAAACTGCAATATCGAGTGAAATCAAACTCTGATCCCTCATGCCCAAGCCACCAAAGCAAAGGTTTATGCCAAGTTTCAAGTCAGCGAGAGCTAGTCAGGCACAAGAGGGACTGAACTGTCTTATATCTGAAGTCCCAGGCCGCTCGGTCCTGGATCAATGCATCTTCTTTGGTCACGCGCTCTAAAAAATAATCAACCGCCACTGGGCCAGAATCCTTCATACACAGCCACCTTCCATTGTCTATCAGATGTTTAAAGGAACCGATATCCACATCTACTCGTCAGTACGTGAAGCTGTGAAGCTGTGAACCAGTCCCATGTACTCAATCCACCACTGATACACGATGGCTTTCCTCTCCGGGCGCACGTTAACCCTTCTTGTCCCTATCGCTTCACAGGCGATTGGCCTGTTCCTATGGCACGACATTACTTCGGGAGTCAGCGGACATGAGGTCCTCTCACTACATCTCACTGACCCAAGTGCGTCTTACCTCGTTCCAATGCCATCCGGCTCATCACTTGCTGAGCCTGTGCTCTGTCCAACATACACGCTCCACTTCGACGGCTATTGCGGGGTATCACCAACGGGCGAGAAGCACTGCGTCCCTCTCCCAGACTTCAATTTTGACCTCTACGAGGTCCTACTACGTGAGCTGAGAGACTCCATCGGACCAGCTGAGATCAAACTTCCACCATTCCTCGAGGAGAAACAGAGTGTGCTCCACACTTGGGCCAAGTATCTCCACTTCTGCCTATCCTTCCTCGTGTGGTTCCAACTCCTCGGGCTCACATTACACACGTTCCTGGCCCAGGGAGGCATATCACTCCAGTCGAAGCTGGTTCAAACAGTATGGTTCATAGCCATGCTCCCGGCCGTCATGTCGATGGCACTGCCATTCATCGCTCGCACCATCATCGAGAGTGAGATCCAAGCAGACTACATCCAGGCATTCACGGATGCCCCAGAGCTGGGAATTCAAGTGACTGCAAGTATGGCAATCATACGGAAGCTCAATTCTCTTTTCGTCATTGGGATCTTGGAGATGGCAGTGTTTCCTACGTTGACTTACAACGCGCTTGATGTCCCCGCAGGCGAGGAAGACAAAAGCAGGAAGGAATGACAACCATGAGAGCGTTAAGAAGAAATGGTCTGCTGTCCATCTTTCTCAATTTATACTTTTCGATGCGAGCTCGATTTGTGACACCGGTGTGTTAGAGCACACAGATCTGAGACCGAGTCATTTGAGCCAGCAGGGCCAGCTATGTTTCAGCAGGATATATATCACAACAACACTAGTTGATGAAGAGCTGCATTTTTGAGATTTGAAATTAGACAGACTCCAGAATTGCAAAGACCAGCAATTGTGACTCACTACAGAGATGCTGCACCGACTAATTGGAGAATCGTAAATTGAAGTGATCGCAGAAGGCAACAGCAACAAGCGCGTGCTCAATGAAGAGCAACACAGCGGGGGTCTAGCTGGCGGCTTCTGGTTGGTGACCCGTGCTTCATTCTTCATTAATCATGAGGCTCCTGGCTCCCTGGGATTCTGAACAAGGAACAATGAGTTGTCCCGTGATGATATGGCTCACAAGCGAACAGTAGAATGTAAGCTGCTGATTATCGGCAGCACTGGAATATGACATGAAGATCAACGGTCTTGTAGAGGAAACAGAGAAAATTATACCCTTGGTCTAAGATGATGGGTCTAAGATCTAAGATGAGGGCTCTAGAGTCTACCAAAGACTACTACTGAAAGCAAAGGGAATGCAGGAAGGCAAAGAACAAATAGAGAGCAAGCACGCCCCGAATCCTGATGGCATAACCGCAGCACCGTACCGTGACGCTTGTGCACTTCAATCCCATATCCTCCAGGTACTGGGCCCTGGCACAAATAGGCAATAGGCCACAGCAGACCGTCGGTTGCGGCCAGTAGGGGTTCCTAATGGTGCCTTGTTGTAGTATCTCACCCTTATTGTTGACATATGCATCGAAAGCTACGATAACTTTCCTGAAAATGGAACCAGATAGTGTATACGTGGATTCGTGTAGTGTCGTCGAAGAACTCGTGACTCTGCCTCCTGTCCAAGACACCATCCGGTAAATAGTTTTCAGCTAGAATCCTCTCTGATCTCTGATCACTCCCAGTCTCCAGTCCCAAAGAAATACAGAAGCACAAGGTCTTGCGTGGGTATTGATCATGAAACGGGGTGGGAAGAGTTCAGCAATACACGGAAGTCAACGTGTGTACAGTGATTAGTAACGTCATATTCTTAAAACTCCCGACACATGATAAGCAATATGACAAACTCGAAAGGACAGGCCACAAAAAACATTACCAAGGATCATCCTGCACCTGATATCCAAGACAAAGCATCCTCATTGGGCTCAAGAAATCGAGGTGGTTTCGTTGTCCACGGCTTCTCGCGTCGCGCCTGCTCTTTTGCCAAAAGTCGCGCGTGTCACATGCTTGTCACGTGAGATGTATTTCCACAGAGATCTAGTCGACAAATTTCAGCAGAAAAGATAGCAGTAGGAGCTTTGTTTGCAAGTATATAGCACCAATTCTTCTGAAGAGCATACATCATAGATGCAAAAGCCTTTCAGCTTTCACTGTTCAGAAGCATGCATTTTGCGAATTAAAGGGGAATGAGCAAAACCCTCCCGTTTTGAATTGTGTCAACGAGCAAGTGTTTGCTCCTGTCACAAAGTACGAATTATGATCGATCTGGAACAGCGATTCACGAAGGTCAATTGGGCTACCCCGATCACATCTACTAAATACTAAAGCTTTGGGGATCTTATACCTGGTATCTCCTCCTCCGACCCGACCACTCTCTCCCGAAGCCAGATAGAGACCCTTGGATTGTGAGCGCGGGGGAGGAGGCGGGCGCAGCAATCCTCAACTGAAACTTGCTCTGGGTATAAAAGGCTTCCTCTCCGCCCCATCTAGCAACACTTTTGCCACACACCGAATTGACCTCCAACGCCACCCAATTGAAGATGTCACAGAGCATTCTCGCAACCAACATCCCAACAGACGTCCCTCGCTCCAAGATTGAGGAGTTCTTCTCCTTCTGCGGCAAGATTGACCGCATTGAGGACTACACCTTGTCCAAGACGGAGACGGAACAGGCCGTGCACGTGTTCTTCGCCTCCCCATCTGCCGTGTCCACCGCATTGCTCCTCAACGGTGCTGAGCTTGGAGGAAAGCCAGTGACAGTGATGAAGTTCAACGACAGCACAGCCCCAACCACCACGGACAACGCCGCCACCGAGCCAGTGCAGAGCGGTCTCATTGCCGAGAAGCAAGACGCTGTCGCCCCAGTCAGTGGTGTCCCAGGAGATGATATCGAGCAGGAGCACAAGCCTAAGAGCGCTATCTTTGCGGAGTACTTGGCACACGGATACGTGCTCTCCGATAAGTTGACTAAACAGGCTGTCGAGTATGACAAGGCACATGGATACTCTGACAAGTTCAAGAAGTTTGTCACCGATCTCGATGACAAGTACAAGATCCAGGACAAGCAGAAGGAGGTTGACCAAAAGTATCAGATCAGTGATAAGCTCTCGAAGTACTTTGACCATTCACAGCAGTACGTTGACAAGGCGAAGCAGACTGGGCTTGGATCGAGATTGCACACTTTCTACAAGGGCGTCGTGAGTGATGCTTCCCAGATACACGAGGAGGCTAAGAGATTGGCCAGCTTGAAGTCTGGATCTTCCACACCGGCATCTGCTCCATCTTCTGCTGCTGGCGCCGTTGATGCTGCTGCTGACTCTACGCTGAAGCAGTGAACCTGTGATGATGATACTACTGCTACTTTACCGCTTTGTTTTATTGATTTTTGTAATGGTCATATATAACGTTTACTGTACGTCTTAGGTTGTTGCAAGTTCCCGTTCCATTGTTAGCGCAGAGTAGTGTATGACATTGGCTGCATACGGTAGAGGATCTGGTGTGAGAAGGACTTCACAAGTGTAGAGTGCATGTCTCCCCAATATGATCCTGGTTATATGTGGACCTTTGTGCACATGTACGAATGGTATTCTCCTCCGAGTACCGAGAGTGTGGCTGAGCCATTAGCTCTTCTCTGTTTCTCGTTGTCGAAGCAGTAGATGATAGTGGCGGCGATGTTCTATGTTCTATCCCGCCATCTTGCCTCAAATAGACGTTGAGAAAAATTGGCTGCCGCCTCCCACACAACACCAAGAGCACCACACTACAATAACCGGACCAACGGTTGTACTCAAGCCAACTGGAAAAACATTTAGCCAGTCTACTGGTCATGCATTTCACAAATTGATATCTTCCAACCTCCTCCCTGGCTCTACCACTGTGCCTCAAAAGACGTCGAGAAAAGTTAGCCGCCAGCTCCCCCCACAACACACAACATACAACATGCCCCAGTCATTAACTGCAACTCAGGAAGATATTATCAAACATGCAGTCTCCAAAGACCGCACACTCCGCATCACGAGCGGTCCAGGCGCTGGCAAGTCTACGACGCTGGTACACAAGATTGCCCACATGGTACAGGTACAACAAATCCCGGCCAATCGAATTCTCGTGCTGAGCATGACAAACAGAGCAGTGGATAGCATGAGGTCCAAGCTCCAAGAACTACTCCCAGACATCACAATTGACGTATACACCTTCCATGCGCTCAGCCACCAACTGATGAGCCAGCACGACGCGTGGTACGAGAATGTCGAAGTGCTCGATGAGCCTGGATGGACTGTGCTCTCAGATCTGGCTCGACTGAACAGATATCGTCTCAGAGAATGCATCACGCGTGTCAAGTCACATGGTGCCAGTGAGGAGATTATTGAGCGTGTTGGGAGAGAGTTTGGAATCAAGGCCACTTCGCTCAAGCAGGTCTTGGAGCTGTTGAACAGGATGCACACCATCATCCACTCGGACTTCCTCAGAGGTGCAAAGAAGATCCTGAGTGACGGGAGCATCAAGTTGGATTATGAGGTTGTCGTCGTGGATGAATTCCAAGATATGTACCAGGATCTATGGGAGTTCATCGAGCTCGTGGCCAAGGATGCACATCTTATCGTTGCTGGAGACCCGTGCCAGAGTATCTACAACTTCTTGGGCTCCAATGATGTTGTTGAAGAACAACTACTTCAATTCAAGCCATGTGACACTATTGAGATGAATGAATCTTTCAGATCGACACCAGAAATCATCTCCGCGGCAGAACACATGCTGGGTCTTCCACGAAACCTATCGTCATTGAGGCCTTCAGGAGAGTCTCCCGTCATCACTTCTTTCGCAACACAAGACGATCAGTTCCAATACATAGCTGACGAAATCTTGAGACTGAATATGTCATCCGGTAACGAAGTCAGATTCCGAGACATTGTAATCCTCTCACGCACCAATGCCGAGCTCGACAAGATTGCCAAAACTCTCACGTTCTATCAGATACCACACATGAAGCTCAGCTCTTCACCGGCATGGCTCTCGAACCAACTCTCCAACCTGATGAACTACCTCAACGTTCTGTATCGCCCAGATAAGGCGCACTGGTCACTTGTCTGCACACTCAAGCTTCTCCCTGGAGTCGGGCGCGTCATGGTGACCAACCTCGAGCAAGCAGCCTCGGACGAAGGAATGTCACTCTACACCTACCTCACTACCTACACTGACTCCTTCAAACCTCCGATCCAAGAATACATCAAGACAATGGAATCCACACGCTCCACCATGGACTTCCACGACGCGGGTTCCATCATGCGCTCTCTCCTCCACGTTAGCAACGTGCTTGGGCTCCGCAAGGAGGTCTCCAAGACCGTCCGCACACAGATGGACAAGACACACATCTCACGCCAGCTCCTTGACTTCTACGAGAACCTGAAGATGTTCGCCATGCTCCGCCCCGCCGAAGTCAGTGTTGCAGAGTACTTCTTGCAGAACTACGCCGACAGAGTGCCAATCTCACAGAGGAAGGATTGTGTCCGGTTATCCACAATACACTCCGCCAAGGGGCTCGAGTTCCCCGTGGTGTTTCTCATGGCTGGACATGCTTTTGAGAACGAAAACTATGAGGAGCGCAAACTGTACTACGTGGGTATGACCAGGGCAAAGACGCTGTTGTACGTCAATGTCATCGATACGGGGGATAATGGGATGGGCATGCTCGAGTTTCAGAGGAGGTATACTGGGTGGTTCCAGACACAGGCACCAGAGATTACAGCGAGTTCGTGGGGTCGGATGAATGTGGTGCAGAGGAGAGGGTTTCACAAACTGGCCAGAGGCGGTGTGGGTGCAAGGGCCCGTGGTGCCATGATGGGGTTGTCTGTTCTCAGGTATGCTCTAGGGCGTATGAAAGCATAGCTTTACTCGTTTCTGACAATAGTCTGCGGATTACATGTGTGTTTTTATGATCTGTTAAATACTCGTTGAAATTGACCGGCTTTATAGTACTGCGGCGCATTTCAATGAAAGTGGTGCGCCAATATAGTCTAGTGGAAGCCAGCTGGGTGATCACTAGTGATCAGCAAGATCAGCATCTCCAGCTTACAACAGTCGCCTAGCACGGAGGCATATCGGTTCTTGAAGGGAACTTTCCCTTGAATTGTCACTTGATGTACGTACGCGTACCACTGGGTGGTACTGCATCACTATGTCAAAATCGTAGAGGTCCGGTAAGTAATCAAGAATGGGCGAGTCCCTGAGGAAGTATCGCAGGGCCGTGGGTAGGATCATGTGCCAGGAATGGAGCACCACCGTCGTGATCTGTTCTTTGCTGTCGTGGTACGTTGGCAGCCTCTTGAAATTGTCATCAAAGAGGCTCCCTTGACTCTGGGTTGCGGGATGATGGATCATGCACTCTGAGTCTTCTAGCGATGCCAGATCTTGAAGGAGCTCCAGCTCATCAAGGAGACACTTCTGGAAGAAGCCGCTCACCTGGATGTTCGCCCAAGCTTGAATGTCCTTCCCCAGAAATCTTTTTGGTTCACAACGCCCGACCCTATCAAGCCAGGCTGTTACCTCTTCTCCACTTGGCAGGGTTTGCAGAACGATCTGAGATATGATCTCGGGGTACAAGTGAAGGGAGGGGCTCTCGGGCATGGGTGAATGCTGGTCAAAGATGGGGAATACCTTGAACTCTTTCAATACACCTGCACTCAGGATAAATTGACGGATATGTAGCTGCCCTGTTCGATAAAAGTCATCATTGCAAGTCATGAGTGGTTTCAAGACGAGACGCTCAAGATATTTGAAGACACGAGTGATATCCAAATTGAGCCCTTCACCGGAGAGAAGTTGTGATATTTCAAATCCAACAAGTATCAGTTCTTTCAAACACCTTCTCGAGTGAGAAAGAGTCTGTCTGAGGAACTCTTCCCTTTTCCCTGCAAAAAGTGGGTCATGCATTCTTCCAGTGCTGAGAACAATCACTTCAAGGTCCTGTAGATGAACAGAGCCATTCATGGCAGAATCAATAAGTGGCTCAAAGTCGACGTTTGGTGCCACAGTGAGTTTCAAGCTCATCAACTCGGAAAAGTCCTGTATCAATGGCAGTGACAATTGATCGTGTGGGACGACAAGCTTCAACTTGAACAGCTCATCCCCTGAGATTGCAATACCTTCAGAGCCTCGGTTCATTTCCAATGAGTCTTCATCGTCAGATATGACCCAATCAACAGTCTCAACGGAGACAGGAAGCTTGCCGACATACTTCAGAAACGACAGCGGGATGCCGGTGAGTTCCAGCTTGTCGAACCCATTGCACAACGTCCTGTCAATCTCGGACATCAAGCAAACCCTCCTAATATATGGTACTGACCCAGCAAATGACATGTTCGTGAGGTTCAATCTTGAGTGATGCTCGTTGTTGTCACAAGGCGGGTACGGCATGTGATCACGAGCCGCCATATCGTGGAGCTCCGTCATTGTAGGCAACACCTCGTTGAAATGCACAGTGAAGTGAGAGAGCTGCGGAGCCTTCACCCGAGATATTGCCCCTTGTTTCCGCTCGTTGAGGATGACTGTGAGTTCTGTGAGATTGGACCCAAAGTCAACGTCGGTGAGCGTGTACACGTCAACAAGCTTGAGATACCGGATGGTGTCAAAGTTGAAGGGCATTTGGAAGCGGTGGAGAATGGTGTATGCCCCAGGACCTCCAAGAACCATGTCAGTGACGATGAAAGTGTTTGGAGATTTGCACTGAAAGTGGTCCTGGTAGCCGGTGCTGGCGGGGAGGAATGGCATTGCACAGAAGGTCGTCTTGTTTACCTTGGGGAAAACAGATGATGGATGCCTCATGAGTGGTTCTTGCCACAGCACATCATCGAAGTCGGCTTCAAGAAGAACGACTGGGAACTTGCTGGCATCTTCTTCTGAGTACCATATCCTGCGCGAGTCTGCTGTTTCCTTGTGTGGAGAGGGCGAGCTCTTGATGTAGCGCACCGGGACTGACCTTGGTGTATCAAAGAATTGCGGAGGTGAGTTGTCTCCCCTCACAAGAACAGTGAGGCCACGGATTCTCGCAGACGCCCTGATCAATTCCTGAACGGAGTAGAAGTCGAGATGCTGTATTATCGCAAGCCAAAGCTCTGGAGGGAGCTTCTCGGCGAAGTCGGTGAAAAGCTTCCTTTGCACATTGATGGCGTTTCTCTTCTAGAGACCAGTAGTGGGTATTGGGACCTTTCTCACAGAGCAGTCGACGTCAAATTCCATGCCTTGAATACGCTCATCTTGTTTGTTGATAGAGCTCATCCTAGAGAGAATTATTTAAAAATTGAAAAAAAAATATTTCGAAAGTTTTATGCCCGGCCTGGGCCGCCTTCCAAAAAAAGAGCAGCTCTGAGCTCTGTCCTCTCTTGTCGTGCAAGACGTCAAGAAGAGAACACCTTATATCTCCTGCCATGCCTATTCAATGATCCCCATCCCCATTCCCCATGGGCCATTCAGCTGGAGGAATATTTCCTAACTCTCAATTCGTTCTCATCGATTAATTGGCTACACATATCTCCCCGGATTCCCGGATATAAGCGGGGCCGGTACCGACCACTCACCCAACGCGAACGACGCCCCACGAATATTATTATTTCCCCCCTCTTGCTGGTTATAAAAGCCCTGACGCCCACAGCCAAGCAGCCCGGGAAACTGATGCTTCTCCACTTCCCCAGCACCCACAGCGAGCAGCATGGACAGCACTCACCGGTTGTCACCGTTCCCACATCCATGGTTCACGCCATACTCCCGTGACTCCGCAATGGCACCAGCCCAGCCACTCAACCACTGGCTGATGCACGACATGTCCCTGGCCATCAGGGCGAAGCCTGAGTGGAAAAGAAAGTACAAGGACACCACTATCACGGCCAAGTGGCGCACCGAGATCAAGGCCCAGTTTGAAGACGTGAAATACCTCGATGAGATGTTTGACTATGTTCTCGAAGAGCTCAAGTGGGTGCAGCGTTGTGAGGAGGGCATGGAAGGATTCATCATGGAGTGCAATGAAAAGATCGTTTCTAGCAAGACTGCTATTGATGATGAACTGAGGAACAAGCTCAATGTCGAAGTCGAGAATTTGAAGGAGTCGTTTGGAAGTCACTTGGACTACCACCCGGGCTCCAACAACCAGGTGATCGACCTGGTGCACCCATCTTTGTTCCCAGTCATCTACGGAACCTCGGTTATCAAGAGTGCTGAAGGCGAGTATGGCAAGGCTACCTGGTCTGAAGCCATTCTTGCAGCCAAGAACGTTTCAAGAGGCGAGTTCGGATCATCAGAAAAGTTCCAATGGCTTCCAACTCCAATGTCGAGGGATGCCTCAGGAAAGTACTGCTTCATGTCATACATCAACAATTTGCATCCAACCGAGCACCACACGCTGTATCAGGTCCTCGAAGACATCTTCAACGCCGCACTCCCAGGCCTCAAATTCTGTCTCAATCGTTTCGCAGCGCCAGAGTACTTCCGTGTGCCTACTGAGATCTTCCGGGATCCATACAATGATGGCGAGCACAAATATCTCACAGACTATTTACCATCAGGAGAGGATCTCGATGCAGCTGAAGAAGAAGGGGACCCATATGAGGAGGTGTACGAAAACGCAGCAGACTACATCCGTCCTCTGATTGCGCCATACACTTCGGACCCACCATCCTCGGACTTTGACATCACAGACTTCAAAGATCTAAAGGTGATCACCAAGATCGCCACCATTCAGCTTACCCCGGAGAACCCAACATACGCTGGTGGATCGTGGCACGTTGAGGGCACAGTGAACGAGGACATTGTCGCCACGATCATCTACTACTTCGACAACGAGAACATCACTGACTCCACGCTCTCCTTCCGCACTGCCTTCTGCGAGCCGGACTACGAACAGAGTGACAGCAAGGGAGTCGAGTTCATCTACGGCGTCCATGATGAGGACAGACTCGTGCGCAACCTTGGCAGTGTCAAGTGTGAGACCAACAAGTGTGTTGTTTGGCCAAACCTGTACCAGCACCACGTTGATCCATTTGAGCTCCAGGACAAGACCAAGCCAGGTCACCGCAAGATCTTGTGTTTCTTCCTTTGTGATCCATACAATGAGATGGTCATTGACAGTGGTGCTGCGGTGGCACAGAGTGAGGATTGGTGGAAGACTGGTGTTGTTTTGAGAGAGGAACAAATTGCCGTGCAGAAAGTGAATGACAAGTTGCCAATGAGTATGGAGGAAGCAATGAAGATCAGAGAGGAGCTAATGGCCGAGAGATCAGCCTCAGATGAGGCCTCAGAAGATGTTGAAGGCAATCCATACAATCAACCCTTCTCGTTGTGTGAGCACTAAACTCATAAGGCAATTGTCTCCTCTTGTGAGCTTTTATTTTTAATGGTTTCTTGTTTCTTACCAAATATATGGCGATTGGCTCTGTGTATTAGCTATAAGCAACGCATGGCTGGTAGAAAGTTGGAGAAACGAGGAAACAAGAAGCTGTGAGTGTGGGGTTGGCTACTGGTCTGGAAGACTTTCGCGCGTGATCGCGCAATTAATCCAACTCTGCGCTGTTACTCTCCAGTTCACTCCAAACAAAGGTTCAAAGCATTTTCAGGACACTCACTAGTGGTCTTCAGTCCAATCACATGTTGGCAGAGGGAATAGGGAAACAAAAATGTCAACAAACACCAACTGCCGCGACAGAGAGCTCTCCTTCGTACAGGTTCTACCACTGGAGCTCTCTCTGGAAGTCATCCAGTATCTCGACTTGTACTCCATTCAGGCACTCATCAGGGCATCAAAATCTCTCTTTCAGCGAACAGTGCTCGTCAGAGGAAACCTGAATACCAGCTCGCGGTTCTTCTATCCACCGAAGACAGTTCCAGTGCGCTACATCAGAAGATCCCCTGAGAATGAGCTGGCGGCGGCCAGAGCACAGGAACTCGACACAGGCACCTGGTACAGCGCTTGTGACTCAAACAACTTTGACATCGTGCTCCTCGAGGATGACTTGAATGATATCCAGTGGCGGGAGCCATTCATGAGACACACAGGCTCCGTGTTCCCCAGAATCACCAAGACGACATTCTGTGCGATGCCTCACCATCTGAAAGATTGGGAGTACACGAAGCATTTCCACTGCAAGAATCCAAACATGTTCGTGACAGAATCGACCATAGTTCAAGGTACGGGATCCCTCATCATTCACAACACTCTTCTTCGCCAACAGTACGAGTTCAACAACATCCACACGCTCAAGCTCGTTGACATATATCACATCACCGACGTTGACTTTGGGCCCAGGCTCCGAAACCTCATCATCATTCTCCACAGAGCAGAAACATCCATCATCTCCCGGCTTACGGCACGCGGGGTGCGCTCCATGACCGTCCACTTCAATCACGTTTGTCCCACGTTGACGGACCTTGGGAGAGTGGGCGTGCCAAAGATTGTGATGGATGAAGACTTTGAAACCAAGCGTGTCCTCAACATCACCAACATGGGGTATGCCGGATCTGTTCCGAGGCAATTCACTCCTTTCTTCCCCGCTATGATCGATGAATCAGTGTCGGAAGGATTCACGGATGTTGACATCGTTGGCATCCCACCCATCCTACTGAAGTACGCTGGTGACTTCTCTGCGTTCACGAGGAGACTCACAATGACATTTGCACCAGATTCATGGAGTGAACCAGGGCGCTCATCGCCATTGGTCGTATCTGGAAGCCGCTTGGTGGAACTCACATTGGTGTCTGTACACAAAGGGCAAAAGCTTCCAACTGTCGGCTCTGTTCCGTTGTTGGAGGCACTGAGGGTTGATCTTGGTGATACTTGCTGTGAGCTGGAATTGTTTGAAACCCTCAGACATCTGCCACTTAAGGAGTTTGAGTTGAATGTCATCAGGACGCATGAGTGCTACCTTCCGCACTTCTCGAGACAGGTGCATGTTGAGAACTTGATTTCATGCCTGAGAAACACACTGAAAAGACTTGTTCTCACGGGCTTCGAGATGTCATTTATGCTTTCGCAGAGGAGTTATTGCTACCGGGAGAAGAAATACGTAACAGACCGTGTGTTCAAAGAGCTCGAGGTGTTGAGGTTGAAGCCAATCATCCCAGAAGATGATCTGATCTACGAAACTGGGGCAATGGAAATCTGTCAGTTCTTACTGAGTGCAGATGTATTGAAGGAATTACAGATTTTGCCTATACTTGTTTCGAAACGAGCCATATCAGGCCAGCACAAGTTTGTTCTCAGCTTACACCCACAGATGTCTGAACAGCTCCTCCTTGAAGTTGAGCCGATCAGAGCTGGTGCGCCCTTAGAAGGACCAGGTGACCTTCTGAAGCGGGAGGAGAACGCATTTGTAAACATCCAAATCAGCCCTATCTTCCAGCAGGTGTTCCTTGACGATATGGAGTTAAGACAGGACATACACCCGTCCAGCACGAGCTGTATGTGTCTTCCTTCGGAGCTCAGCATCGCACAGGACTTCTTCACGAGGCCGGCATACACTGATAACCCAGACGAGTGGGGCCTCATTGTAGATACAAAGTTACACTCGTGGCATCTGGTGCTACCAACGTGGGTGCTGGGGCACTTCCTTGTTCCAATGCTCGGGGAGAGGTCACTGGAGGGGATCATGCTTTACCACCCAATAGTTCGCGTGGTCGATGCTTCTGGTGAGAGTGTACTCCAGGTACCGAGTTGTTTGTGTGTTAGACCATTCAGTTGATGATCGGTTGACCTCCCACTCCTTCCAATACATGATGTAACACAAAGCTCAATCCCATTCCAACGCATGCCGCGTACCTACAAACAAGTTGAGCCACGGTCGGAGTTCCCATACATTGACTAACTGTTCATAGGTCCTGTCAAGACTCAAATGCCTTAAGAGTCCGCCGTAGAAGTGTGTGTGTGTAGAGCAAGAAGCAAGAAATTAACAGGCGTTCCTGTATACCAACACTGTTTGTAAAAGCTAGAGGGTCACCCAAGACTCTAACAGGGCGAAAGTAATCATCCGGACGCACTCATGATGGGTATCTCAGACAGATATGCGGGACCTGGCCAAAGAAACCATCCTAATCGGAGGCGGGTAGCAGCCTTGCCCGCAGAGATCATGATACGCTTCATTGAGTTTAAGCACTCTGACAGTGGAGAGTGGAGAGTCGAGACACAGCAAAGTTGATCAAACATGAAAATAAAAATCTGGTCGCGGCGACTCACGGCGTGTGGGGAAAATGGAGTCCTGTGATTGGCCACAAGATTCCAAGCGATTTATTTAGGCAAACACGGGCATTCACCGTCCTTTGAGAGCTCTATGGAGAACTAATACATGTTAATAGTTGTTTAACTTAAGGAAATACCCTATTGAGGACGAGAAGTGCCTTGAATCTCCCCACACCTTCACAGCGCTAGATCGATGGCGCCAGTACCAGCTACGCTTTATGTGCACAGCTCAAGGTTTTTCACAGGTGACATGAGTGACATAGTCACTTGGACTGATCACAGATTCGCTGAAGCGAACGAGTTTCCAACTGCTGATCCAGATCCAGGATGGCGTAGAGACTACATGAAGAGCAGTTCACCACGGCCAGAGCACACATGCATTGACGAATTGTTTGATCATCTGTCAAATGACTTGAGAGTCTGCCGTTGAAAGTTTCCTTAGGAGAGCGACGAGTTATATGGAAGAGCAGGCATAGCCACCCATGTTGGGTGGCAACTCATCCCTGTCGTCGTCGCCACCTAGAAGAAGTCCTTGTTCGTGCCATACAACAGAGTGTGTTAGTAAGTGTTCGCAGGAGATTTCCTTGCTTGAACCGAAACCATCAACTCAAGAGATGCTGCCTGTTGATGAGCTTCAATATTTGACCGGGTTTCTCAGATTTCACTCTCCATGGCCGCACTTTGTTGATGTTCAAGAAGGTATAGAAGCTAGCAGGTGACTGGAGAGAAATCTGGAAAACGTCGAAAATTCTGATCGCGGCATGGCTGCCAACCGATACGGGCGCCATGACGTCAAAGGCAGTACGCCGCTGTGATTGGATTGTTTGGGGAATTGCTGATACATTTATCATTTATCACTGATCACTGCCGGAATATTGAATATTTGAAGTGACTGCAAGAACCACACAAGGATATCAATCATATCAAGATCTTGACAATCATGATATCTTTCACGATCGCGATCCCTCACGCGGTTCCTCTCACGATATTTAGTGCAAAATCGACATTTATTACTCAACAGACATACACAAATCAACCAATGTTGTTGTTCTTACTAGAAAGCATCTCCAGCCACTGACTCATGATTGTCTTTATCTCCGACATGAGCTCTGCTTGCATATGCTTCATGTCGTTTCTCAGCCCTTCGACCTCCTTCATAACGTCACTTACCTCAGCTTCAAGACCACTCACCTTTTCCTCAACATCAAGCACGTCCCTCTGCAGAGTCTGTGTTTCTCCAACATTGTCCGGACCATGACGTATTGTCTTAACGAGCTCCTTGAGGCTTTGGGCAATCTACATTTGTGCCATGGCCAGCTTGTCTCCATTTTCCTCCAGCGTCGGCTTCAAGGTATCAGCACATTTCTTCCTCTTACCCAGATCAATGGCATTAGCGCCTGAGTCCGTCGTGTCTCTTTCGACGGTTGTTTCACCTCTAGTGTCTTCTTGTTCTTCACCATTGCTGTGATCAGTATCATACTCAGAGTCCTTCTCATTTGCCAGAATTTCCAATGCCTTCTTGTAAACGAGGGCGTCGATCTCCTTTCGCAAGTTGTCAGCGGCCACTGCCCTCTTCTTCTCCCGAGACTCAAACTGATCATTGTTCTCACACGCGTCGAGGTACTCATCGTGATACTTCTTGAAAGCCTTATCACTGGCCGTTCGAATGAGGTCTGTTCCATTGGGCTCTTCAGACCACTTCTTGGTCCTTGCAACAAACTTTTCAATACATCTCTCAATGGTTGTGTTCAAATCTGGGCTCTCAATGTATTGATATGATCGTCTGATGACATATATTGCGGCAGCAGTGTCCATCGAGTTCCCTCCCAGGCCGGCGAATAGCAACTGCGTTCTGTTGTTCCTGGCAAACTCGAGCTCGTCGGTGATTCCTGAAAGGTTCCTGCCAGGTACATTCAAGTAGTTCATGGCGATTGCAGTCTCAAGGGCAAGCTCTTGTGAAACCTTGTTAGTGCATCGCGGCCATATCAATCTGTTTGCTGAGCTCTTTATCACAAAGTCGAGGACCTCCGTGAGTGGCATAAGACGGCTACCGATAGCAGTTGAAGGAGTCGCCTCGTCAGCTCGATCTTTGTGTTTGGCCTTCTTTGTGGGTCTTTCGTTCATGGGCTCTTGATACTTGAATGCTTGTTGTTCCAGATTGGGAGGGTTGATTCAAAGAAGATGAATTGGGGAGTTGATTCAAAGAAGATGGATTTACGCGTCAGTGCCCCAGCCACCAAAAGTCAACATTGAATCTTCTGACTTTCACCTTTGACTATAACCAATTCCACCATCGCTGGCGACCCAAAGAGCATGACCATTTCCTTATCCTATCATCAAAAAAAGAGACCTTATCGTACTTTGCGCTGCAATTGCAGCTGTCACATCAACGCAAGCAGCAACCATCAGATGGCGACGTCTCCGCAAGCAGCGGTCCCAGAAGCTGAGACGCCGCCAGTACAGACTGAAAACCAACAGGCTTCCATCACCCTCTAACGATACGGTCACTGATTCATCCAGAGCAAACTCTGGAATCAATGCTGAGGAAGAGCCTGTGGAGAAGCCTACGGAGAAGGCCGATCACGAGTCCCAGGAGGAGGCCGAGGAGGAGGCTAATGAGGATTCCGGGTACGATAATCATGTGTAAGGTTGATACGCAACTAGAGTTCCCTGGTAAATTTTGAATTGTCACTTGTAACCATTATTTCTGGAGTCGAATGCTCTGTCTTGGAGCGCTATCAAGCCAGTGCCACACCACATGGATTGCACTGTCAACGATAACGCACTGCTGCAACTGTTGTTTCTACGTGGCCCTTGTTTGGCGAGTAAGTTTTAAATTCAACATGATTCACATTGACTTGTAACTTCCAGGCTCTATAGTAACGACCAGCACACTACTCCTATAATTCACCTCACTGCTCTCATGAGTTCTTCCCCTGGTCCTCTGCCTCCGAGCTATCACCCAGCATCTGATCAATTTTGTCCTCCCCATCAATGACTTCAAGTTGGAGTGTGTTTCTTGGACCACGGAAGGACTTTTTGGCGTACAAGAAGAACCAAGTCATGGAGAGGATACAGACACCACCCATCACCACGATCGTGTAGTTCATCGTCTCCTTATCAACGCTCTTGGAGGAAGGAAGAATACCCATGATGATGATGAAGTTCGTGAAGAGACAAGTAAAGATTCCGACCACTGGGGACCAGAAGTCACCGAGATAGAACGGGCCCGGCTTGAAGCGTAGTGACTTGTCCTTGCACCACGTTCGGTAGAGCTTGAGCATGATTGGGGTCTGCCAAGCAAAGTAGTTTCCACAGATTCCCAAAGTGAAGAGGGCATTAGCAGCAGTAGCACCAATGAGACAGAGGAGACCAAGGATGATAGCAAGTGTTCCAGTGAAGAAGATGGCACGGATTGGGACGTGTAATCTCTTGTTGACCTTCTTGATGAATGATGAGAATGGGAGACCGTTATCTCTTGCGAATGCCCACGCTTGTCTTGAAGTAGCAGTGATGATGGAAGCACCCATGAGCCATTGACAGATGCAGATGAGAACCATGAATGCAATGGTCCACTTCTTTCCAAGGGCATCGTAAATCAGCTGGGCCATAGGCTGTCCCGAGGCTGTACCAATGACCGACTCAAGGTCCTTCGAGACACAGAACCCACAGACGATGAGAATGATGAATCCAAAGATCCACGTAGCTCCAATAGATCCCAGAATACCAATTGGAACATTCTGTGTGGCGTTGTGTGCTTCCTCAGACATATGAACACAGGAGTCAAAGGCACCAATGGTCCACACTGCAGGCATGAAGCCGTTGTAGATCCACGCCCATCCCACTGGCCAATCGGTCAAGTTCTGAACATTTCCAAAGACCCAGGAGGCGTCGTTCTTGTTCTTGGTTCCCACAAGCATCACGATGATGAAGAAGATGATCAGGAACACGTTGCAGAAGACTGAGACGGACTGGAGCTTGGCGACTCCGTATGAGGCAACGCATGCTGTTGCAACATGGGAAATGATACATGCGGCACACACTCCGTATGCAATTGGGTTGGTGATGTCAAAGTCTCCATCTTTGGCAATGTACACGATTGACAACAGCTCCTTAGAGAATCCGTAGTCGATGGAGCACAGACATGAAGCGAGCGAGAGCGTGTTCAATGTGCCGACGAGGAAGGAGAGTGGGATTCTGAGCCAGTCAGGTGAGTAATGGTATGTCCAGTAGTACAAGCCTCCTGCTGTTGGAATGGACGAGGCCAGCTCGGACATACACAGCCCAATGCAGAAGATACAAGCCGAGGAGATGAACCAGCCCCAGAGCGCACCGTTGATGGTGTAGCAGTATCCCAGGACCGAGGCGATGGATGGAAGGACGGACATGATGGAAAATGCAACACCAACCATGTTAAATGGGCCAAACTGGCGCTTGAGCTCGTCCTTGTAGCCTGCGAGAGCAAGGATCTCTGCATCGGTGAGGTGTTGCTCGTGTGCTGCTTTGGCGTCGATTGCCACGTGAGAGTGGACGTCTCTTATTCCCGAGAGCTGAGCATCGAGGTCCTTGTTGAGAGCTTGTGAGGTGATGCTCTTGAAGCCCTTGGAGACCACCGCAGCGAGTTGTGGTGATGCTGGTGACATTTGTTGTGGGCGTGGCGAGATTTCAACTTCACAGTACTGCTGTCTAACTTACAGTGCGGAGTGGATCGAGGGCATTTATGAAGTACTGGAGACAGGATCAGTGGAGTGTGCTGATAAAGAATTATCAATCAGACTTGATAGTGATCACCGATCATTTCTGGAGCTTTGTATCGGCTCTAAGCCCTTTCTGGACTGCTATCAGTATCGGTGTTATCGTGAGGTCCCTGCCAGATGCGGAAATTACACCCGGTCGCCCGATGAATCCATCATCATGAGCGGGACCTCCGCTGTAAGTGTGTGTGGCAATTGAGTTGTCCTTATAGGAAATAGATTATACTACGACATACTTCTATACTATATACCTAAAGTCAATTCCCTCTTCTACCAATTCGCTGTGAAATCCCCGCGTAGCTCAGCCCAGCGTTGACCAATGACCAGTGGAGCGCAGGTGCCTTATCGCAGGCACAAAATATCAAGACCGCATCGGGCGCTAGCCTAACATGTACCCTGCCGGTGCAGTAGTTCTGGTGACGTTCTGGTATAAGTGCTCTATAGCCCAATAACTGATCTCTCTCTCCAAAATTTAAATAATCTTATCAACAGTGTCGCTGGTGGCGGCCTGGCCGCTAGCTTTACGCAGAAGTCCCCAACCTTGTCTAATATTCATTATATATTGAATATTGTACTACTACGTCGCACGTACTACATGAACTGCTGATCATTTACTCTATGAAAGTACGTTAATGATTAGAATTAAATAAAACGGAATGTAGCGCAGCTCTAGTCCATGTGCCACACTCGCGGTGTCGAGCTCACACAACAAGCTCCTCCCCCTCCTCCACAGCATCTTTCAGCTTTGCCTCCTTGGTCAAGCCCTTTCTCACAGCCAACACGTTGTCAACAATGACAGCATCCACACCAGCCTCCATCTGCAACTTTGAGTTCTCCGGGTCATTGTTCAAAGTACCGTACGTGAAGCACACCAATCCACTCGACTTGACCACCTGTGTCAATCTTGGACACTTGACCAATGGTTCTGCAGCCGACACGATACCCAAGAGGTTCCATCTCTTTGAGAATCTGACAGCACTCTGGAGCGAGGTGCAGCGGACATCAGGCATGTGGTTGGTTCCAGACTCAGTCAAGAACAAGATCGGAATGGCAGGCTGCTTCAACGAGAGCATGAGACATGCTTCTGGGTGGAAGGAGGAGAAGATGACGTCACGGCCATCGGCATAGTCGTAGACAACATTCAACACTGTGTCGATCCAGTAGTTCAAGTCAACAGTGATTTCTGGGAGGTCCTCTTCCTGCGCCTCGTGGAGCAATGGGTACTTGCACTCGATGTTGAAGCCCACATTCTTTGGGATCTTCTTGAACAACTCCTTCAATGTGACGAACGACGAGGCGATGGATGAGCCACGGGAGTTTCCCTTGAATCCCAGACTCTTGAATGTTCTTGTCAACTTCATCTTGTTCACCTCTGATGTGTGTGTGTGGTTTAGGTACGAAGCTGATCTTGGTCTCAGGAGGAAGTCGTCATCCTTTGTCTCTGTCGTGGAGGCCACCTCGTTCAAGTGGAGGAACTGCTCCGACGTGAGCTCATGCATGGGGATGTCAACACCAGACTCTGCCACAAGGAAGTCATGATACACGACTGGGACGTGATCCTTGGTCAACTGGACATCAAACTCGACGTAAGAAGCACCCAAGGAGGCAGCAGCGATGAACGACTCCACTGTGTTCTCACCCAACTGCAATGACTTGGAGACTGTGTTCTTTCCCAATCCTCTGTGGCCGATGACTCTTGTAGACACGAGCGACTTCCAGTAGGTCTCCGTTCTGTCCAATCTCATATTTGGATGGCTGAATGGCGTCACCACCAATGCCTCAAAGTTGATCAAACCAAGAACATCAAGCGTCTCAGTCTCAATAATTGGCAACGTCATGACCTTGTTCAATGCTGTGCGGTGCTCACCAACCTTTGGATACACCTTGTCCAACATGGCCACGGCACGGCCGAGCACTTGCTTGTTCTGACCTCCATACGTTGGAACAATGTCAAACAACAAGATCTCCTCGAGCGGGTTCGCCTTCTTGGATTTGATGGTGATAGGCTCAATCTCATCAAGAGGCAAGTCCACAACTGTTGGGGATTCATCCATCTCACCCTTGATGGAGATGACTAGGGAGAGAGCAGTGTCGAGCTCAGTGGAGTGCACCTTGGAGATTGGCACCCTGTCCAACTTGACAGCTGGTAATGAATCTCTCAAGTCGTTCGATCCCAAAGTGACAACAATCACAGACTCATCCTGCAAGTATCTGTGGCCAAAGGACTTGACTGGCTGTGGAGCCTTTGGCTGCTTTGGCTTGATGGCTTTGAGAATGTCCTCCTTCTTCTGTGAATTGATTCTGTCGATGGAGGAGTTTGAGTTCTTGTAGAACTCCTGGCTTGGAGAGACCGCCCCGGATCTGTCAGAGATTGGTGAGGCACTCGTTCTCAGAGCGGCCCAGCGGTCATAATCATCTGGCTTCAACATGTCTGCAATCTTGAGATGGCCACGAAGACAGGCATGCTCCATTGGTGTCCATCCTGACTCATCTGGGACCGAGTACTCTGCACCGGCATCCTTCAACAGCTGAACAACGTTGTACAACCCCTCGACTGCAGCAACAAAGATTGGGGTCCATCCATAGGAGGCCTCACCGATCTCAGGGTCGGCATCGTTCTCGAGCAAGAACTTGACTGTTTCTGGGAAGTTCAACTTGGATGCGATGTACAATGCTGTCTCAGAGTGATTGTCGTCATCAGTGGCGTTCACGTCAACACCCTGACAGCTCAAAAGGGTCTTGATGATGTTTGGAGAGTCCAATCTGGATGCAAGAAGCAAGATCTTAGAGTTGCTCAACTTGTGGTCACAACTGGCCACGAGAACCTCGACAGTCCGTGGATGTGTGCCGAGAACTGCAAGGTGGAGCGGCGACAGGTTCTCTCCATCTCCCCAGTGGTTCAGATCGTCAATTGGAATGGTAGAGTCCCACTCGCCCCAAGACTTGAGGAAGTCGATGATGATTGTGGTAATCTCACGGAGACCGTACTGCGCAGCGTAGTGGAGTGGCGTTCTCTTGTAATGGTCTCTTTGAAGAAGTGCTGGTCTCAGATGTGGTGGGAGCGCCTTGAGGATCTGAAGCAATGATACTGGTGAATCATTGGAGTTGATACCATCAGAGCCAAATGCACCAATCAGTCTGTGCGATGAATCCGGTGGTGTGGCGGGGGAGATGTGCATGCTGTGGAGCTCCAAGATTGGAGGGCCCGATGAGTTTAAGAACTTCTTCTCAAGCTCCTCACGTTTCTGAACTTGTTTTCCAAGAGCCAAGACGTGGTGATGGAAGAAGTTTCTGCCAGAGATGTCTGCTGGGTCGCCAAGAGTTGGCATGATCTCAAGAAGTTTGTTGATGCACTTCTCAGCCTCACACAGAGCGGCTTTGTTCAATAAGGAGATGAGCAGCTTGACTGGAACAAGAACCAAGGAGCGGTATTCAGCAACAAGCTGTTTGAAGAGTGAATTTGGATCATCAGAGTTGAGTGTTCTGCTGAACTTGTCAGGCTGCACTGAAGGTGATCTGTTGGAGCGCCCAGAGCGTGACGAACCAGCACCATTGGTGACCTCCATGTGCGGAGAGATCTTGTTCAAGTAGTCATTGATGAGTCCCAAGTCCTTGACAATATCAACCTCGTTGGCGAAGCCCAATGGATAGATTCTTGAGTTGAGATAAGCAGACTGCTGCATTGTTCCAGTCTTCTTATCAAGCTTCTTGAGGATCTTGACAAAGCCACGCTTGTTCAACTCGCCAAACCACTTCAAGTTACGGAAACAAGAGCGTAGTTCGACAAGAACACCGATGATCTCTTCGAGTTCCTCGTCGTCCAGCTCGTCCATCTGCGTCTGAAACGAGTTCACGATGGTGGTCATCTTCTTCAAACGGCGGTCGTACTCGGAGTATTGCTTGTTGAAGAAGTCGTCAACCTTCTCGATATTGCGGTCCAGGGCAAAGAAGAAGCCAGCAAGAGCTGTCTTGACGTCTGAGCTGTTGAGAGCGTCGCCTGGTTGGAGTGGCGCTAACTGGTCTCTCTTCTCATCCGCGTACTCTTCCTCCTCAGCACCGGCAATGGCTATGACTTCCTTTTGGAGGGCACATATCTGTTTGATCTGCTTCTTGAGGTCCTTGTAATTCATGTAGTACGGCGACCACTCGGGCACCTGGTGCGAGGTGATGCTGTTGAAGAGTGTCAGTAAACAAGGTCATCGGCCGGCGGTACGCTCAACGGGCGGTACGCTGTGAAATTGAAGCGGGCGCTTACGTTTTGCCGAACTTCATCGCTAGCTTGAGGCTCTCCTTGTCTCTGCTTCGGTGGAAGAGCCTCTAGAAGTCGTGTGTTGAGTTGGAGTCTTTCGACGATGATTTCAAATTCCCACGTTTCGGCCCATGTGCCAGCCAGGAAAAAAGCGGGGCGGCGGCCGAACCACTGTGCGGATTGGCGGCGGGTGTGCCAAACACTTGATAATTCTCCCGAGGGAAGGGGTATCTGAGAAGAGAGACTCGGATTTGGACCCCGAGATCAAGAGCTTTCTGGGAAACCAAGCTGGGGCGCTCTGGCAGCTCCCAGAGAGACGCTGACCGAGTCACTGTAGCCAAGAACCCCCGGTTCCCTGGGCGGAGTCACGTGATTATTGCCCTCGTATTTTACCCTTTACGGAGAACGTGCTTCCGGAGCGATACGCGCTCTGATAGGCTCTCATCATGAGCACCAGACAGGCACCCATGCTTGAGAACCAGGGAATACACGCTATGACAGATGCTTCCAGGGACTCAACCCCACCCAGAGCACTGGTTCACCGCATCGGAGCCGAGTCTCCGCACCTGCAAGAGTGCCCCCGAGTCATCTCCGCTGGTCTTCGCTTTCTCATTCACTTAGGGGAAGTGCAGGGCTCATAACATTTTGGAAGTGTTGATGGAACCAGGTTGCCAGGACCGTGAAGATGGCATAAAGCGCTCTGCAACGCGTCTTATGGACAGCAAACAGAGGCCTAAGTACCACCAGGCTTTTACTCTCTTGTCCCTGCTCTTTGGGATGTACCCCACACAGGTCCTGACCCGCACGGCACCGTCGTTGGGCTTTTCGTCGTGGTGAAGATGTTGTTTGGTACAGCTAAGTGAATGGGATAGCGAGTATGAACATTTCGGCGACAACGGTATAAAAAGACCACGCCCGCCACTTTTCCAACCTTCCGCCACCCGTGTTACATCCCAAGGTACCATACACACACACGAACACAACATGGACGCCACAGCCCGTGAGTATTGCTTGTTTGCTGGTCCACTCACCAGCTCATCGCCACCGACGCGTCGAACGTGAAACTAACAACGGCAGCACACTACGACCACATCCCAAGCAAGGAGCTCACACTTGTCCTCGCCCCATTCTCTGGTGGCCAGGGTAAGTCTGGTGTGGACGACGGTCCAAAGTTCCTCCTCCGTGCTGGTTTGCAACAGACTCTTGAGGACTTGGGCTGGAAGACCTCCATCTCTGAGCCACTCCTCAACACCGACTTCGAGACCCGCAAGGACAGAGATTCCGACGACATGGAGGGCAACTGCAAGCGTCCAAACATTGTTGGAGAGGCCAACAAGCTCATCTACGAGTCCTGTAAGGAGTCTGCTCTTTCCAACAAGCTCACCGTCACCGTTGGTGGTGACCACTCCATCGCTATTGCAACCGTCGCTGCCACGATGGCCAAGTACCCTGACGCTGGTGTCCTCTGGATCGACGCCCACGCAGACATCAACACCCCAGCCACAACTCCTTCTGGTAACTTGCACGGCTGTCCAGTTGCCTTCCTCATGGGTTTGGACAAGGAGGATTTCCCAGCTGCCTTGCAGTGGGTTCCAACGTGTCTTGACACCAAGAAGATTGCATACATCGGCCTCAGAGACATCGACGAGGGTGAGAAGAAGATCTTGAAGGAGCACAACATTACCGCTTTCTCTATGTACCACATTGACCGTTACGGAATCAACAACGTCATCGAGATGGCCCTCAAGGCCTTGGACCCAACCGGCACCAAGCCAATCCACTTGTCCTACGACGTGGACGCCATCGACCCACAGCACGTCCCAGCTACTGGAACGCCAGTCAGAGGTGGTTTGACCTTCAGAGAGGGCTTGTTCGTCTGTGAGAGAGTTGCCGAGACTGGTAACTTGGTGGCGCTCGATGTTGTTGAGGTCAACCCAAGCTTGGGTGTCAACGAGTTGCACGTTGCTGACACAGTCACTGCTGGTATCGCCGTGGCCAAGTGTGCTCTTGGTGAGACTCTTCTCTAATGTTACTGATGGTTCCCCTGTTCTATAGCTTGTTATTCATCGATATTCCTTTGCATCATTGATCCTTACCCGATATCTGTAGCGCTGGCTGGATCGGGATCGTGGGTGAGATCGTGGGTGAGAAAAACTAATTCTCAATTAATTAATATATCAGCTTCTCAAAACTTCTCAATCCCAACGAGAAGATAACGTCTAGTGCCTGATATGAGAGATTAAAACTGCACGAAAAATGCACTCTTTCCTGAAGGATATAAGAGACAGGAAACCCCAGATCTTCAGATTTCCTCCATCCCTCCTACACGTCACTTCATCGCGGAACAACAAAAGCAACCGTCCACTCCCACAGAGGCATAACAACATCAGATAAACACAACAGCAGCACATCTTCACTTCAAAATCGCACACCGCACACGCTATCAACTATCCGATGCCATCTTTCCCACAGCCCTGCACTGCAGAAACCCACTCGATCTCAGCTGAGATGACCTACAGCAACACCCAACACTATCCGCCCACAAAGCCACACAACTCCCTCAAGAGACTTATCAAGAGATGGTTCTCTCCAAAGTCTCTCAAAGAGGAAGGAGAGGCAGAGCTTCTTGCATGCTCAGAGCGTCTCGTGCAAGAGCTCGTGGAGGCTGATCGTGTTGAGCTGGAGCGCCTCGAGCAACAGAGAGAACTCCACCGACAGCGAGCCATCTACGTGAACAAGATTAAGGCTGCCAAGTCCAGTCGCCAGCTCAAGAAGAGCATGTACTACATTGACTTTGTAGAGAAGTGGTACGCAGCCTACAGAACCTGTGTTTTCTGTTCTGAAGTGACTGCTTCCAGGCAGAAAACTTCCGCCTGAGCCTGGCAACAGAGATTTCGCGACCAGCCAGTTATCTCCGAGTAACCCCGAGGCCTTCTGACCTTCTGAGCTTCTAGACTCACCGTCTAGCTGTCCCAGCTCTCAAACCCAGCTAGTCCCAAAGCCCAAGATGAATCCCTTCCCACTTCGTTTAAGAGGACAAGCAGCTGGAGCTCACACTCGCTGTTGGGATCACGTGCCACGACTCAAGGCGTTCTCGGCCGGAACAACTGTTATCTCCGTTCTCCGCACTCTGCACATCAACTCTTCACAGTCACAAGTTGTCCGGCAATTCGCCAACCTCCCTCCTTCTGCCACCCTCTTGCAAGCCATTCCAGTTCTCATCAATCAACACAAGATGGCCAAACAACCAAAGATCACACTCCATTGGTGCGTATCGCCCATTCAATGGCCCTAGCGCCACTGCCAACTTCGCGTGCACCTACGTGTTGATACAGCCGGTGCAACGAACTAACAACATCACCAGGCTCCAGAACACGCGCTGTGTCCGCATCATCTGGCTCCTCGAAGAGCTCAAGCTGCACTACAAGGTCATCCCACATGACAAGAAGGGCGGCTTCAAGTCTCCGCCGTCGTACAAGGAGGTGCACTCCCTCGGCGCTGCTCCGCTTGTCGATGTCGAGTTCGATGACGGAGAGAAGTATACGCTCGCAGAGTCTGGCCACATCATCAGTTTCATCCTGGAAAAGTGCAACCCAGAGCACAAGCTGCTCGGTAACGACAAGGACGAGATGAAGTATTGGCTCCACTTTGCCGAGGGAACACTCCAGCCTCCGCTCACCATCTTGCTCTACTCGCTGCTCGTGCTCAAGAAGGACCTCCCAAGTGGCGCTGCGGAGAGCTTCGGAGATTTGTACTTCCTTCCTAAGCTGGAAAGGCTGCTGGAGTACTTGGAGGGAACGCTTAAGAAGAACAAGGAGAAGTTCCACACTGAGACGCCATACTTTGCTGGTCCTGAGCTGAGCGGGGCAGACATCATGCTTGGATACCCGCTCGTCGACACTGCCTTCAGATGGGACTGCTTCAAGCCTGTGGCTAAGAAGGAGAAGTATCCATTCGTATCCAAGTGGATGGAGTACGCTGTCAAAGAGAGAGCGGCGTACAAGAAGATGCTCACGATTGAGCAGAAACTCGGTGATATGAAGGAGTACACCTCTGACAACTGAGCTCCCTGCCGACACCTCTCTCCTTATCCGCCTAATTTGTACATAACATGAGGATATTTGTACTATATGTGTACTTTACCTGTAAATAACATACAACTGATCCTGTTGATGCATCTTATTGTTGGGCCAGACTGGCCCTTGTGCAGCTAGTAATTGGTCAAATTAGAAATTAGTTTGAAGAGTTCTTGCACGCCAATGCTTTGATATTCTTCTTCCATGAACGTTCGTCCATGCCAAGACGGTGCTGCTGGCATGTAAATTCCATGTCCCCAGATTGAGCTCCACCACTTGAGTAACTAACGTACCTTTGCTTCTGATCTCTTCAAACTTTACCGAGAGGTTGGAGGTCTGCCCCTGAGCAGCACAGGGGAGCCTCGCCTAGTGATCCCTCCTTCAGTCACCTCATGAACCAGACCTCTGAGGACCGTCTAGCCATAATTATGGGATACAGACATCATATACACGCTTTACCAGAACCTCCCCCATCCCTCTTGTAGTTAGCCGCCGGGTTATTGACGCGTCAAACGCCACCCACCAACACATCACGGAACGCCGGAAACGCCAGCCTACACGTCTAAAGGGCTGTATGAAGTAAACAATTCACGAGGCTTGTACACGTACCTCAAACATCCAATCCCTCCTTTACGCCTGGAATCGCTTCAATGGTGTCAACCCACTTCTTCAAAGCTGGCCAGTCGGCCAAGTCGAGTCCGATGAAGTCGGCCTTTCTGATCCAAGCGAAAGCAGCAATGTCGGCAATGTTCAGGTGGTCGCCGACAAGCCAGCCATTGTTCTCGTTAAGTCTGATCTCATACACTCCAAACACACGCTTGGTCTCCTCGAGGTATCTCTTCTTGCCGTATGGTACGTCCTCCGGGGCATACTTCAAGAAGTGGTTGGCCTGGCCTTGGTATGGAGCGTGCGACGCAACGTTGAAGGTGAGCCACTTGATCTGGTCCCAGTAAAGGTCACCAGCATCCAAGCTGTGGTAGTATTTTCTCTCCTTGTCGTACTTCTCACCGAGATAGAGAAGAATGGCACCCGTCTCGAACACGTTGTACACCTTTCCAGACTCGTCAACGTCGGAGAGCGTAGGGATACGGCCGTTTGGGTTAAGCTTGATGAACCAGTCTTCCTTCTGCTCGTTGCCACGCATGTCAATGAGGCGATAGTGGTATGGAAGCTTGAGGAGCGAGAGGTAGACGGTGGCCTTCTGCCCGTTCGGGGTTCCGAGAGAGTACAACTTGAGGTATGGGGCCTCGTACTGTTCGGACTTTGGGTCGCCTTCGTTCACTTTGATGCCTGCCATTGCAATTGAGTTGATTCCGCGTGGTCTTGGGATCTTGTTGGTAGTGAGGAAGTGGGAGAAGATGGTGGAAGATTGCTGCGTTTTATCGGGTGAACAACGCATTAGTAATCGCGGGGAGAGAAGGGTGGAGAAGGTGGAAAGGCCATGGGCACGAAGCATTATCAAGGGTTTCAATTGAGGATATGATGGTGATTCCTAGTGTCAGCGACCCTGAGCCCCTATGTTTGCCCTGGTGAAACCGGAGAGAAGATGAGGAAGTACACGAAACTCCAGCGCTGTTTTATGTGCCAGTTGCTGCGGGCTGTGGGGAAGCCAAGGCCGAAGCCACAAGCTAGCCTGTCTTTGATACAGCAACAGGACTCTTTGCGCGAAGAATCAACCATTGATTGAAGCTATATATCATATACTACCACCTACACTTCCCTGAAGCTGCACAAGATATAACTCCTGCATTAATATTATCTTTGTATAAGTACCCGAAAACTTTCCAAACGTCCAAACCTTCTAATTTGACAGTACCAGGGATGGCGCCCTCATTAAGGGCACCGGTAACCCACTTCTTCAGAGATGGGGGCAGTCATTAGTCATTCAAATCGGTAGCCCCGATAGTTTAAGCTAAATTATTTAGCTCTTACTCCTGAGTCCTTACGCCCACAAACAAAGGCTGCAATGTTAAAGCGGTCACCAAGTTCCAACGAGCGACCCATGGCTCGGGGTTACTCGGAGATAACTGGCTGGTCGCGAAATCTCTGTTGCCAGGCTCCGGCGGAAGTTTTCTGCCTGGAAGCAGTCACTTCAGAACAGAAAACACACTCATGAAGAACAGCAAAACATCTTACGATATTGTGATCATGCTTCCGCTCTGCCGTCGTCAGCCCCATCTTGAGTGATCTCTCATTTCACCACAATGCTTCTCTACAACCGCCCACAGACTCGCCTCGAGAACAAGAAGCAGCCTCTGACAACCGACAAGGTATACACCCCACCAAAGCCTATCAACATCCGGTTCGTCACCAGCACTTCGACGTCAACGCCATTCGATAAGACCATCCTGGGCCAACTCCCACCAGAAGTGCTTGGTGACATCATCATGAACTTGGACTGTTTTAGTGTGCGGTCCCTCCTTCTGGCTTACACGGGCATCCGCAGACACTTTGTCAGAATCATTGAGGACTGTGACTGCCCACGCCGACACTTCTTCCGCATGCCATTCTTGGAGACTGTTTCAGGAACAGACTACAACTATGTCGAGAGAATTCCCAAGCCATTGATCCAATTGTTTGAACTTGAAACACATGTCGGGCCCAACAACAAGTGCTGGGGCAAGGGACTCGGAGCAAGGGACTTCTCTCTCATCGCCGCAGATACAGACAAACTCACAGTATTCCATCCTTGCATAAACAAGTACTCCTTTCTGGTCACTCGTCCACTCTGCGATACCTTCATATATTCTCACGTGTCCGTTTTGAACCACCTTTTCAAGAACGGTGTGCGTGTGTTGGAGCTCCCGGGCGAGGTGATGCATTGCTACGACGGGGTATCGATGACCAGACCTCCTTATCAGTCCTATTTCCGCCGAGCATACTACGGTCTCTCGCGAATGGCGCTCGAGCAGATACAAGAGCAGGGAGTCAAGCACCTGGAAGCTCACAATGTCCACGCATTTGAGAATGTCGAGCTCCCAGCAGTGACTCACCTGGTGCTCAGATTCTCTACAGCGAATTCCACTGAGAGGCCCATATTGAGAAACGTTCACCTCCCCTCAGTGATTGTATGGATGGTCTTCTACGGCGATCAGCTGCCCATTATCTCAGATATCCACACCAAGGATCACAGGAAGCATGGCTCTATTGCGAGCTACGATGACGAAGGAAGCGCGTTCTCGCTCAGCCAGATCAGTTCTTCTGATACCCTCTTTGACGTATGTTCCCATTCAAAGTCGGATGGCTTAACATTTCAAGAGATCAAGAGATCAGTTGATCTCGACTTCGTGAAATGCTTCTTTCAAGTGTCTATCCTTGGTGGGCCGTTCTCACTTATTCATACTGTCAACCTACAATCCACCATCTTTTTAAGATGGAGAGTCACAAATCATGCTCTTCCTTCTGACCGTGAACATCTTCCGAAACGTGTTGACGCCCAAAGATGCCTTGGTTTCGTCGACCTGGAGACAACACTATCCCACTTTGTGCTGCCGATCTTCAGGTCATTATTTCTCTACAGCGCAAGTGCTATCTCCTTTGGTCATCATGTGGACTTGACAGGTGTTCTCAAACTGCATAATAATACCCTTGTACATCGGAGTTCATTGCAAATCTTTGATCATTCCAAGAGTAGAGACGAAGCTGGTGGCCACATACGCATCCCGTTGGGATGCACGCCAGATCTGAGCACAATCTATATGCCGGACGAGCTGATAGCTATATTGGTTCTTGACGGGTGTGAAGTCCATTCAACAGATATGCTTCATCTGCCCCCAGCATCAGGCCTCAGACGTCGATTTCATGGCCCTACTACGGGGAAGTTGCGAGGCTACTGGTACCTCAAAAACTTGAGGCCCCACAGCGGCCGTTGATTCCGGATCTGTACTCCCAAGACAGCCCTAGTCAACAGTCGGGACTCGATATCATATACATTTGTAATACCATGTTTTCGGCAATAGACTACAACTAATCAAAGTCATTATATATAAATCATTCTTTTTTATGGCTTTTCCCAATCATTAATGCCTCGAACCGTCTGGTTAAGTGGTAAAACATCTGCGCCCTCGTTAGTAGCAACGGGCAAAAGCAACGCAGTTGGACAAAACCCACCCAGATGGCAACCTTTCTGGTTGTTAAATAACACCAGACAAGGCCTGAAGCCTGCAACCATACTCTAGCGACACCCCTTTCAACATAGCAAAACGTTGGGACTTACATCCCCTGGCCCTGCTGACCAACATCAGCAGCAGCCTGACCCCTCTCGACCTCCTCTTCATCCAAATCCTCTCTCTCCAAGCCTGAGATTCCCGCGTTGCTCTGGACCTTCTCAAACGCACTCAGCTTCAAGAAAGGTTTCACTTCTGCATCCAGGTCATTCTCAACCGGTGCAACCTGGCTGCCCTCCATGACTTCAACGCCTCCTGCCTGCACACCTTCGACTCCATCAGCTTTGGAAGCAGTCTTCAGTGGAACACCGCCAAACTCATGAGCTCCACCAAGAGGAACTGAGTGCTGCAACCAATGACCTGCAAGGTGCACTGGTCTGCTGAATCTCTCGTGACTTTGGATGCTCAAAGAGGTCTCAGAAGGATTGCCTCCCGTTGGTCTCATCAACTTACCATCAAGACGGGTGGAGGGGAAGCCTTGCAGAGCTTTGTGTTCGGCCTTTCGATAGTTGGAAAGATGCAACCTCGAGGTGTATGCTCCTTCCACTGGTGACTTCTCAAACCGCAGAGTTGATTTGTGGTTCAGTTTCTTTTGTTGGAGAAGCGGTCCGAGTAATGCGTCCTTGTGGTGCGTTTTATCGACGTTCATGAGAAGAGTCAACTCCCTTTGGAGCGCCCATGCCTTCTTTTGCTCTTCACGCGGAGGATGAGTGGGACGCCCAGCATGATGAGCGGCTCCTTTGGATTCAAACAGCACAGGAGTCTTCTTTGGCTGTCCAGGAGTCGTGGAATCTGGCGTTGAACTCTTCTTAGGACTTTTCTTCGGAAACTTCTTGGGAGACCAGTGGGGTTGAGTCGATGAAGGCGCGTGAGCTGATGAGGATCCGCCTGGCCTGTTGGCGGTTGATGGCCTACCTGGGCCGTGGGATGGCACTGCTCGTCCCGACGACTTTGGCCTTGTGCTGTTGTTCATAGCCTGTGTCGACTTCAAAGGCGCTGGGTGCTGTGTGGTTTTGATCAAGTGGTGGGTGGAAGGGAGAGTTTGCCGCCGTGGTGTCAGATTTTGTGTGACGCGACACAGCGATCACAAACAGCAGCCGCCATGACTGTGGGCGGTGAGGACAAACTTGTTATCTCTTGAGAGTATTCTTGAGTCTCAGTGTAGTATCAAGTGTTTTCCTGTCTTGAGAACCGGCTTGTAGACTGCAGTCAACCCAAGATCACCCTGGATGTTGGCTCCTCACGACCCTCCTCACGCTGCTGAGCGGTGGCGCAAGAAGAACAGGGACGTTGTCGTAGTCACGTATTCCACTTCCTGTAGAGTTCTCCTTGCCACTCGTCTCTTGCTTGAGCTCAGAATTTGACGTTGCTGATGTAGTTGGTGGTCTGCATGAGGTCTCTGTGCCAGTGATCGCTGGCATGGCTGTGTTTGAGTCTGAATGGAGTTGGAAAGACAGCCTGCAGATGCAGGTGAATCAATCGCATTGTAATGAGTCAGAAAGTGCGTGGACTCCGTCTCACGGGCGTTGTGTGGATGCACTCTCTTTGTGCTGTTGGGAGAGAGAGAGAGAGAGAAGCGAGATGCGTAACCGGCATGAGGGCCGTGCGTGTTGGAGGGAGCGCGTTCTTGCGCTCATCAATGGCTGTAGTTGGGAGTCTTTGTCAATGCCGTTTTGCCCATCACAGAGCTCTCGTTGGTTCCTTGGAAGTCTTGATGGCTGAGGTGGCAGCGTGGGAGAAGCCTGGCCTCGTAGACAAGGGCGGCGCACTCGGAACGCAGGACCATGCAGAGAAGGCTAGCTCGATACGGCCATGATTGTTGGGGTCTTGAAGCCAGATCTGATGGCTGAGATTCGACAAGAGTTGAAGGAAATGCCGTGGAACAAGGCGTTGATGGCTGCGTTGTGGCGAGCAGTAAGAGCAAGGAGCAATCTTTGGCTGTGCGAAGTTTTTTCCAGTCTGCTGCGCATTGGGCTTGTTGGCTCGTGAAGTCTAGTGCGGTCGTACAACAGTTGTGAAGTGGAGTTAGTATCAGCATTGTACAATCTAATCTGAAGCCCATATCGAATATCTATGGGGATTGGGGACTAGATATCCTCCTCGTCAAAGATGATGACGTTCAAGCGATACTCCTTATCATCGCCCTGGTACTCCGGGATCGTGAACTCCGGGTGTCTCGTTCTGTAGGCTGCGTACCACTTCTCTACAAAGTCAATGTAGTACATGCTCTTCTTGAGCTGGCGACTGGACTTGGCAGCCTTAATCTTGTTCACGTAGATGGCTCGCTGTCGGTGGAGTTCTCTCTGTTGCTCGAGGCGCTCCAGCTCAACACGATCAGCCTCCACGAGCTCTTGCACGAGACGCTCTGAGCATGCAAGAAGCTCTGCCTCTCCTTCCTCTTTGAGAGACTTTAGAGAGAACCATCTCTTGATAAGTCTCTTGAGGGAGTTGTGTGGCTTTGTGGACGGATCGTGCTGGGTGTTGCTGTAGGTCATCTCAGTGGAGATGCCAGTGCTGAGATCGAGCGGGTTCCTGTACTGCAGGATTGTGGCTTCTGGGGAAGTAGACATCGAGTAGTCGAAAGTATTTGCGATTTGTGCTGCTGTTGTGTTTAACTGATGTTGTTATGCCTTGGTGGGAGTCAGTGGTTTGTGTTGTTGCTCGGCGGTGGAGTGACGTGTAGGAGGGATGAAGGAAATCTGAAGATCTGGGATTTCCTGTCTCTTATATCCTTCAAGACAGAGAGCATTTTCCGTACACTTTTAACTTCTCATATCAGGCACTAGTTATCTTCTCGTTGGGATTGGAAAGTTTTGCAGAGAAGACTAGTAATTTGAGAAGTTTTTCTCTCGGCCCACGATCCCGATCCAGCCAGCCTAGCCAGTAATTTACAACTTGCTGCATCATGTAGCTGAAGGTCATAGAGTACGTGCGTAGGACAAGGCAATTAAAGCAAGGGCAAAGGGCAATATGTCGATGGATATTCTGGGTTGACGTGGGCCGAATTTCAGTATAGCACAGGCGTGGGCCACACTGTTTTCAGCTTGCAGCAGTGTTGTTTAAGTGCCTACTGTATTTCTTGGGGTACTACGAAATCTGGATCAGGACTGCCTCTATGAACGAAACGAGCATACATTGATGAGACCATGAGATCCAAAGAGCGCATTCGATCAACCCCAAGATCACCCAAAGAACGCATCCTCTGAAACAATGCACCCTTTCTTCAAAAAGTGAGCGATGAGCTTCATCCACAAAAAGTTTCCCTTCATCAGACAGGTCTGGTTTCCAACCAGGATCAACCCATATCTGGCTCTGGTCAAAGCAACATTCAATCTCTTTGCATCTCTGACGAAGCCAATTACATTCTCCTTGTTCGATCTGACACAGGATACCACCACCATGTTGACCTCACGTCCTTGGAACGCATCAATGGTGGATACCATAAGCCCCATGATCGTCTTGATGGTTGGAGACTTTGCTGCAAATGTGTCAACACTGGCCTCTTCCTCGATTCTCAGTCCCTTGGGGTTGATCTTGACGTCCATCTGTATCTTGGAGGCAATGATATCACGCTGGGCAGAGTAAGGCGTGATCACAGCAATGTCAGTGTATCAGCTCCTTAATCGTCTTGACAACAAGATCGGCTTCTCCTTCATTGCGGTAGGTCAATGCTTCGGTGTTCTTGATTCTTTTGGATAGGTTCTTTGTTGATGACTCAAGGTATCTCGAGCCATAGTCGATGAATGTCAATGGCTTCACGCCAGGCCAGTGACGATCTTCTTTGGTGATACCATTGTCAAGACCTCCGTAGTAGAATAACTTGGATGGGAACTCACAAATGGCTGGATGCATTCTGTACTGGACATTCAAGAGATGGGCCTCCTTGTATATGTTGTGCTTAAGCAGTCTCTCAAACAAACTTTCCTGAAGGTATGGGATCTCCGAGAATGAGCTCAGCTGCTTCTGGTCACCAACAAAGACAACCTTTTCCACGCCCGGCAAACTCAGTGGAATGATCGAGGAAGGAACAGAAGACTGCGTGGACTCATCCATGATTATGACGGGATATGAGTCGAAGCCAGCCATCTTGGGACCTCCGGCAGTAACTGTTGTGGTACAGATGACCTCCATTCTGTTGTTGATCTCCCTTGCAGCAATCTTGGACTCTGCCATCATCTTTCTGTACTCGTCCCTCTCCACAGGAGATCTGTCGTAAAGCAGGTCCAAGTATACTTCCTGTGACTCAGGAGACAGCTTCTGGTAGATCTGTTGGTGAAGACAAATGTCCGCGAGTGGGTGTTTCTCGTTGTACTCCAGCTCTTTGGCGGTAGACACGATACGAATGACGTCGATTTCTTTGTTCTCCTTCAACTTCTCAGCAACGTTGTCAACGGCAATGTTGGATTCTGCAACAACAAGAACAGGAGAAATTCCCTGTTTAAGCACTTGTAAGACAATCTCGTGGATGGTGGAGGTCTTACCAGTTCCTGGAGGGCCCTGGATCATGGTGATCTCGTTATTCATGGCGTATGAAATGGCATCCTTCTGAGAGTCGTTGAATGAATCGTGAGAAAGACCGGTCACTTCAAGATAGTCCCAGTATTGTTCAACTTTCTCAGCACCCAGCAACATTTTGATGATTGGGCCATTGTCCAAGTTGTCCATTGCGACAAGACTTCTGCTCATGCCAACCGAAGCAGGAACGATCTCCAATGTGTTTGAGTGACGTGGAAATGATGAGGCATTACACCATTGATAGAGACACATAAATACTTCAAGCTTGTCGCCAGTCTTCTTGTTTTCAATCAGCTCGACATCCTGTACCTGGAAGCACCAGATTTCCTTCGTGTTCGTTGAGTCAGCAACAAAGACGGTCTGATGTTTGGAGAAAGGCAAGAGACCAAGATCTTTCATCTTGGGTTCAACAAGCTCCTGAAGGTCCTTGGTGTATGGAAGTGTCACACTGATATTCAGAGAGCCATCGAAACCATAACATTCCATCTCGAAGCCCATGATTGGATCAGGAAACTCCAACAGTTGTTCCAAGTAAAGATGCAAGCACATCACGTTGTAGTAATCAAAGATTGTGTCATATTTTTCAAGACTGTGGTAGCGATACTTTGCAAAGATCTCAAACTCCATGTGGCCTGGAAGTGCCTTGCGAGGCTGTCTCTTGGTGGCCTCGCTTGGAGAGCGAGTATCTCCACGCAGAGATTTCTTGGTGCTGGGTTATTGCTGGTGGTTTCTTCTTAGCCACAAGAGTGAACCCATCTCCATCTGACCCAGCTGCTTCAGCAAACGAAGGAGTTGGATCATCGTCGGACAAGTAGAGAACTTCGATCTCTCCTGTAAGATCGTCAACAGTGCCAGCTGTCGATGGTGGTGCAACTGAGTCCGTTTTGGACATAGTGTCAGAAGAGGAGGAGAAAGCAGATAATCTGCTGGCATCCTTGTCCTTGGAGTACTTGTGTAGCATTGTCAGCAGTGAGCCGTTCTCCAGGGTGTGGTACTCTCCTGTCTTGCCTTCCATGTCTTGGAAGAGACAGTCGAAGCAGATCAGGGTCCATTGATCTCCCTGCAGCTCACATAGTGCGAGTAGGTTGATGTTTGTGTCGCAGCAGTTGATACACTGGATGATCTCGTCAGAGGCGACATCAATGAGAATCCTGTGGCCCGATTGGATGAGGTGCTTGGCCATCTCCTGGTCGTTGAGGGACCGGGAGCACTTGGGGCAGTGAATAGCAGCATTGGCTTCAGTTGAGCCCTGTTGTGGGACAGCACATAATGGAAATCAGAGCGAGTCAGAAAATTTGTTGTTCACCGCATTAGCCGCTGGGAGAGCTATCAAGGTCCTTGAGTGTGCGATGCAGTGGCGTGTGAGGTGGCGGTGTTTGGGCCAGATTACGGCTCTTGAGAGCCAGACGGCAGAGTGTAGTTGGAGGTGTGGATCAGTGTGCCATTCTGGATCTTCTGCTCATCCTGATACTTTTGAGTGGGCGATTTTGTCATTGATTTGAAGTTTTAGTTGTGTGTTTGGGAGCTGGAAGTGTGCGGCCAATCAAGATTTCAAGATTTCGCGTTTGGCGGCAATTCGGGAAATGTTTGTTTACACTTTTGATCTGGATTCAGAAGCTCATATTCCACTCAGCAACACCGGCAACGCGTCAACAACACGGCGGCTACCGCTTCAAACACATTCACACCCTCAATGAAAAGCCTCCACATAATGCCAGAATGATCAAAGACAGTCTTGCGTCCCAATGGCAGCTCTTCAGCTTCTCCTAGTAATCGCTCACGGGAACGCCTCCGACTTCCAAAAATGCCAGAAAACCGACAGCGGCTTTACACCACAATCACAAAAGGCTCATTCATCATCGCATGCTTCTCGCATATGGCCATCTTGAGAACCAACACGCTACTATTGATATGAAGCCCTCACGCAAGATACCTCTTAAGCCCTCGGAACGGCTCGCGGAGGCATTACTCCAACTCATCACGTTTGAAGCGCCAACGCGCCCGGCTCCCTACGACAAGACCATCATTGGCAAATTACCTCCTGAGATCCTCCGTGAAGTCGTCATCAACCTGGACTGCTTCTCCGTGCGGGGTCTGTTACTGGCATATGAAGAGATTCGAGACAACTTCATCCTCATCAAGGAACATTGCCGGTGTGCACGGCGGCAGTTCTTCCGGATGCCCAGGCTACGCACAGTGTCGTTACAGAAGTATCATTTTGAGCTCTACCGTGACCACAAGCCTTTAATTCAACTGTTTGAGGCATTTACACACAATGGATATCCTGGGATATGCCTCCACTGGCTTCTTTCATTCGACTACAGGAGCATTGCTTATCACCGCAAGGGAATCACGCTGATACATCCTTTCATCAACAAGTACAGCTTCTTGGTCACATACATCCCCTTTTTGTATCCACAGAACGCTATCTACGACTGCATTCTGAATTGGTTTCATCTCCGTGGGGCCAAAGTGCTCAATCTGCCGAGTTCAACCCGTTTCACGCACTACTATGATGGAGGAAGCATCTACAAAGGAGGGCTGAAAGGTGTATCAGACTTCGGGAGTTATGGATTGAGGCCCTTGATGAAAGAGCAACTCCACACCGAGCACATAAGATCACTGGAGATTCATGCTGTTCCCAAGATTGAACACTTGTCATTCACAAACTTGAATGCCTTTCTCATCCGGTTTGAGGTTACGAAAGACGGTTCGAGACCCGTCCTTCGGCACATCGAAGCACCAGGACTCCAACAGTTTACTATCATCTACTCTGATCAGCTTCCCATCATCTCTCACATCCTGACCGCTGCCCAGCCACACGGTCCACGTTCTCACCAAGAATTCAAGCTGGTCCACGCATACGCTGCGGACAACGTACATCGATCATTCACATGCACATCATTCAAGTACCGGAAATTTTCCCAAACGATGGACTTCTCCTTCCTCGAAACCTTTGAGCAAGTGGAACTCATTGGTGGGCCAACGAGCCTGCCATACATCATGGACTTGAGAAAGACTAGCGGCCTATATTGGCGCATTTCGGAGCCCATGTGGCCACAGGGAAATGAAGTACCAGAAGGTATTTATGCTCCTGAGCTGACTATGCTCAATATCGAAACAAGTCTCTCTGGGATCATCCTCCCGCATTTCAACTCAAGAAAGCTGACATGCATCTCCATCACTACCTTTGGCTCAAACATTGGCCTCAACGGCATGCTCACCAAATATGGCCCACTTCATCGGATCCATCTGTTTGACTACTCCGACGCTGAAATGCCAGGACCAAGACTGATGCTCCCACCTGGGCTGTTGCGCACCGAGGAGAAGTTGCGTTCTTTGATCTTGGATGGATGCGACGTTGATGAGAACGAGGACTTCTCGCAGCTGGAAGGAAGCTCGCTGACTTTCATCGATTCGCTCAGGAGTATGATCCCGGTTCAGATTTATAACTCCGTCCCCACGAATCATTGGTTGGTGAATAACGTCAGACGGATCAAGATGATTTGATCATCCCTTGTGGTGTTCTCTTGTTTGAGAAGGGCAAGGTCCAGAGAGCAGAAATGCTGATTGTTGTTGACAGTTGACAGGATCCAGTTGAATGTCTACATTGGAGTTCCAATCATTTGCCACAGAAGGCCATGTATTCCGTAGTTGTTTTGAGGAGATGTATCGCAAGCGCAGTTACTAAGATATGCTTTGGTGTTAAGAACATAGCTCAGTATGAGGTCGCCGTCGAGGTAGCGTTTGTCTAGCGTTCTTTTCCCCTCCATTCACCAACAGAAATGGCGATGCAGTGAATAGAACGCATCGTATCAAAGAAAGGAAAAAAAGAAGAGGCGTGTGTTGATGGAAGAAGAAGCCTTGACGAGCTGAAAAGTTTTTTATAGCCGAGCAGAAAGAATTACGTAATCGAGACGCGGTAGGGCCACTCTTCGTAGGGCTTTGGCGCAGGAAAACCACAAACAAGAGCTTGTGATTGAGCACCAACAAACAGCCTCAAACTTTGTAGATATCACGTATTCCTTGGGACTTCAGTTCTTCGAGCTCGTCTGTGCTTACTGCTTCACACAACTTTGCTACCCATCACTTGCATACTCAGCATACGCTTCTTCGAGGCCGACTTTTGACGCATCACATCTCCACACTCCACTTCCTCAACAAAGTCCCAGTTTGCATCTCATCCAGCCTACGCATCTCACTTGATCACCAGCATGGGCATCCCCTACGAAGCCTTTGCTCCACGATCCAACAAGCGCAAGAGAGTTCGATACGAGGACCCCGACGAGGACGATGAGGCCATTCAACCCGCACGACGACTCCAACGGCGTAACGCCATGAGACAGCTACGTCAGACTCAAGGTGAAGCCATTCCACTACTCTCACGACGCGCACGGACACACGGTGGTGCTTCTCCCTCATCTATACAACCGAGAGGCGAACGAGGAGAGGAGGCTGAACTGGCGTTCGGGTCGGCTGCAAGAGGTATCTCCAATGCCGTCAGAGAAGGCGAGGAACACATCAGACAGCTCGAGCAGTCATTCAGTTCCATCAGATCGAACCTGGAGTCCGCACCAGGGTTCTCTGCTGTGCGAGATGATGGGTCCTCCAGCTCCTCCTCTTTGCAAGCTCAACCACAGATCCCGTTGCCATCTCCACCTCGATTATCTTCACTCGTCCAATCACTGGCCCAGCGTCGTCAACAGCGCAACCAGATCTCCCAGTACATCGCTCCACCAAGGGTGTTATCCCGCAGATCTCCCATCCCAGTAGCCAGCACGAGCTCTAACAGTCCACAGAGAGGTGAGTCGCCCCACCAGACGAGATTGAGATCGTTGCGTACCCAGATCCGCATTCGTGTTGCAGAGTTGAGACAACGCCTTCCAGACCAGGTGCCCCCAGACCACTTTTCTGCCCCTCCAAGGTTCGCTGGTGAGGAAGAGGATACGAGAGGGATGAATCCACAGACGAGTGCAGGAAACCATCCACACAGGCATACCGTTGTGATCCAGGAAAGCGGGCTGGTTGATGGCCAGCATATGTTTGTGGGAACACATCTTGATGGACAGTGGCGGGTCGTCAGGACTGAGTCTCCACGCACGGCCGAGATTAGTCCTGATATTGGCGAGGATGATCCTAGAAGAGAGTCTACTGAAGATGGAGAAGAAAGAGAACATCGTGGAGTTGAAGAGAGGAACGATAAGGATGATGAGGATGATCCTGATTCTGGAGGACCTGTTCAGACTACTGGTGAGAGGGGACAATGTCTGACTTTCAAATTTGCATGATGATTTAATGATACACTCGACGGTACTGGTTTATGGATATGAATATGGATTTTTCTTTGTTTTGCATGCATTGATGTTGTAGGCCCGCGTTTCTTCATAGTTAAGGAGCGTCTTCTCCTTCTGCGTCTGCTTCTCCTTCTTCTTCTTCTTCATCCTCCTCGATCTCCACCATCTTATCTGAGAACTCACAGTTATCAAACACCCAGTGATCCACCATCACACTTGGCCTTCTCTCCTTGTCGCTCTGACTGCTGAAGGGTCTGTGGAGACCCGTGTGTTCTCTCAGTGCCCCCTCGATGTTCTTCGGGAGGACACACCCGCTGAGGCTGAGGAACTGGAGGTCGGTTGGGCACACGAACCACGGGAACCAAGGTATGGTGTACTTCTTGGTGTAGTGGAGTGAGTGGATGAGGAGGCTGGTGAGGTGTTCGAGCCTCTCTGGTGCCTCGAGGATCGGGGCCAAGTCGAGCGGGGCGCTGTGCGAGATTATGCTGAGCTGTTGGAGCATGCGTGAGGATATTCTTGGTGCTTTGAGGTTTGGGATTGTGGTCTCGATCTGGAGGTTTGTGAGGTATCGTGTGTGGATTTCGGGGAGGGAGTTACTGTCTGGGTCTGCTTGGGTGATGCGGAGGTGCAATGTCATCACGTAGTCGAGGTCGATGAGTGAGAGGAGGGAGGAGGTATCGCCTCCTGAGAGTCCAATGGTGGGGAAATCACTCGCGAATGAGAGGTCCAGAGTTCTCTCCAGTTCTTCTCGAGAGGTACTGTCTCGTGTTCGGGAAGTGTGGGCCCACATGTCACCATGGCAGCTCGTGTCTTCGAGGAGAAAGTACGACTTCTGACTTCGGCCATAGGGGCATGTCTCCTCTGTGATTTTGATCCCTGAGATGATAAGAATAATCCCATCGTAGTATACTGCGAAATCACAAAGCCCCCTCACGGCGATGTTTCTCAACAAAGGCCGGGCTCCAGGGCGTGGCCTCTGGAAACGAACAACGAGTCTGCGGAGAAAGTTGAAGTTGAGCCCATCGAGCTTCTGCACGTTGTGCACCTCAAGAGTATACACCATTCCAAGCTGTGCCCAGTGCAGCAACTCTAGCCCGTATCCCCCAAACCCTAACTCCTCGCCACTCTTGAATCCATCCCCGTCATACACGCTGTGAATCTCCGCGGCGTTGTGTAGTTGGAGGACCCTCGCTCCGGTGCGATACACCCTGCTGAGGAAGGATGCACTTGCCTCTGTCGGCTTGTCCAATTGGTGCTGAATCACACAGAAGCTGTATTGCCCCATGAGAGGATGCAAAGTGCTCTCGTCGTTGTATGGAGCCAGTATCATATTGAGGGCACTCCAAGACCCCGCGGGACTCATTCCATACGGACAGCCCGTGGTGGTGTGTGTGTGTATCTCGAACAGCCGGAACAGTTTCGGGTTGGAAATGGACTCGACCATGCCATACGCCTCCATTGAGACCGTGAGGAGACCATCCATCCGGAAGAAGTGGCGCAGTGAGCACTGACAGGGGCTCTTGATGAGGACGAACTGGGTGCGGAGATCGTAGTAAGCGAGGAGAAGACGGCGGAGGGTGTAGTGGTCGAGCTGGAGAATGACCAGTGCAAGAACCTCGAGTGGGAATCGAGCCAGCCAGGAGGTCTGGAATGGATTGCGCTTCTTCGTGATGGATAGTGCTGTCTTGCCCTTGGAAGGAAGCTGGATCCGTACGCGGGACTCAGGGTTCACCACAAGGAATTTCCTCACAGGAGGGCAGTAGTGACGTGTTTCCATGTGAAAGGCACCTGTGTATGAGGCCCATGGTGTGTTGTGCTCATTGTTGTGTTCAATCCAGTTGTTCTTCTTGGTTGACCTCTGGCTCTCCAAGTTTCTTTGTTTCTTTCTGTCCGGTGAGGGGGTGAGGGCTTTCAAAATCCAACTTTTTTGATTTTTTGTTTGTTCCGCTCTCGGCCGTAAGCGCCCGCGCCTTCCCCGCACTACCAGCTTCAACACTAACAAACTACGCCTTGAGACCACCTTGAAGTCATTCAATTCACTTAAAACAAAGTACAAAAACGCATACAAGACAACAAGCCAGTCAGTGTCCACATGCTTGAGGAGCATCCCTCACTTGGATGTGTCCACGACATAACGGCCAAAGATCTCACCCTTCTCCATCTTTGCAAACACGTCAGCAATCTGGGACAAGCCAACAACCTTGACTGGGGACTCGATCTTTCCCTGTGCGAAGAAGTCGAGGGCCTCTCTTGTATCCTTTCTGTTTCCCACAACGGATCCCTTGACGTTGATAGCTCTGAGTGCGTGTGCGAGGATAGGAGACTCGAGCTTCGCATCACCCTGGGGCAATCCGACAACAACAACGGTTCCAGCCTTCTTGACGTACTTAACAGCGTCGTTGTATGCCTTAGCATTGCTCGAGACGTTGATAACTGCATGTGCGCCTCCCTTGGTGAGCTCGTTGACGGCTTCTGCGACACTCTCCACCTCGTCGAAGCACACCGTGGCCTCGCAGCCCTTCTCCTTCATGTATGCCTTCTTCTTGGACGAGTCGATGCCGATGACTCTGTATCCCATTGCTCTGGCGTACTGCACTGCGAGGGATCCCAAACCACCGCCGGCACCGATGATGGCGATTGTCTCGCCAGCCTTGATGTTGGCCTCCTTGAGTCCCTTGTACACGGTGATGCCGGCACACAGCAAAGGCGCAACACCAGCCAGATCAACGCCCTCTGGGATGTGTGCTGCATGGTTGGCATCAGCCACTGCGTACTGCTGGTATGTTCCTGGTACAGAGAATCCACTGTTAGTCTGAGAATCACACACAGTCTCCCAGCCGCTCTCGCAGTACTCGCAGCTCTGACACACCGAGTTGATCCACTTGACGCCCGCCAGGTCACCGACGTTGAAGTTGGTCACATTGGCTCCCTTGGCCACCACGACACCGGCGCCCTCGTGGCCTGGCACAACGGGCAGTGGGGCCTGCATGATCCAGTCGCCCTTCCAGACGTGATAGTCAGAGTTGCACACGCCCGAAAACTTGATGTTGACGAGGATCTCGTTCGGGCCGGGAGTAGGCACAGGCACGTCCTTGTACTCGAGCTCTCCGCCGTACTGGCTCACAACAATGGCCTTCTGCGTGGTTGGGATCAAGGCGGTGGCAAGCGTGCGGAGGTGGAGAAGTCTTGGGGCCTTTGTGAAGCGGCGTGAGGCGAGTGTTCTGAGCATTGTTGTTGTGGGCGTTATGGGTCGCCATATGGAGATCAGTTGTACGGGCAGCTCTGGGGGCCTTTATACCCCAGACATCCTCCCTCCACCATCTCTCAGCGAATGACCCTGCCCCTCATGTGTCCTCCTCTGAGCGATTTGCCGCCTGGGGATTGTCTCGTGTCGAAACTGTAGTGACTGTGGGATTGTGTTCTGTGCCAGTGCTGCTTCATCAACACTTCCTCCCTCTTCCCCACACTTGGCCGAGGAGCTCAATTGATCGTCAGAGGGGAGGCTCTTTCGCTCACACACTCAATGAGTCAATGGCTCCTCATATTACAAGGTCAACAGCTTTGTTCTCCAGTGGGAAACTCGCTCGGGACCTGCGTTTTAGGCCGCACTCTCATCATCGTTGCGCTCGCTTGTATAACTACGCGTTTTTCCCAATCCGGGTGCGGAGAAGAGCTGAGAAGAGGAGAGAACGAGCAGCTGGCAACGGGGTGGACTCCGAGAACGGGGCTGTGAAGGTTGATCAGAGAGTCTTTAACTGGTGGGCTTTGGCGTCTATACCACCTAAATACTGTCTTGTGCGCGCTTGGTTGTGTTGGCTGGTATGACTGCGGCATTTGTGTGCTAAATAGAGTACGCGGGGATTAACCCGGAGCCCATCATGACATCTGGATCTTTCAAAGCGCAAATAAATTGTTTTGGCGGGTGATATGTAGACTTTGGAGGACATGATTCGACTCTCTCAAGCTGGGAGAACCCAGTGGTATGTCTGATTTCTCACAGAGAGGTGTTAATTCATTTTGCTGGTTTACAAGAACTTCACTCCAACTCAGCAGTGTTGAGAACATGACTCTATTTTCTGACAAAAATATCCTCTAATAATTATATAGATTTTAAACTAGTCTACGAATTTAACCCATCTGGACCCTTTAATTGCACAATTTGACGCCAAATTACCTTATTCACCTTTAACTGCCCTTCAGGAGGTCCCCAAAGCGCACCACAACAGTCCGCCGACCATGAGCGAGCCCTCCTAAATATTCCCGAGATCATCTCATCGCTCTGCAAGCTGATGATCATCATCCAAACTCCAGACTTCTACACCACGGTCTAAACATCTCTACAATTATCAATCTTAAATCATAACGAGCGAAGTTGCAACAATCTATAAAAAGGAGGCAGGCCAAAAGCCCAAGTGTCATATCGTACAAGACAAGTCGCAGGATCCTGCCTGATAACGTGTCTCCCATACAAGTGTCCCTGGCGAACAAGCTGTGTGGTAGTGGTAGTGGTGGTGGGTATTCATAATGTGGTGGTACATGTGAGTCTCTGGTGCGTGTGTGCATGTGCGTGTGTGTGGGGTCATCAATAGGCATAAGTGTGTGTATCAGTTAGTGTCCTGAGCCAGACTCGACGGCGCGATGGTGACGTTCTCAAGCGCGTTCAAGAGCTCCTCCTCTTCCCTGTCCTCCATGGCCTGTGCCTCCTCCTCAGCGAGCAGAAGTCTGTCGAGGTCTTGCATGATCTTCTTCGGGGTCTGGAAGGTGGAGTATCTCTCGATGATCTCGCCGTCCCTGCCGATGAGGAACTTCTCAAAGTTCCACTTGACCCTTCTCGAGCCCAGGAAGCCCCTTTTGCGGTCCTTGAGGTACTTGAACACCTGGTGCTCCTTCTTTCCGTTGACTCTCACCTTCTGCATGATGCGGAACTTGCACCTGAAGAGTCTTCTGTAGCACTCGCCCGCGGTGTCGGACTGCATCCACTCCTCGAAGAAGTCGTTAGCCGGGAACCCGAGCACCTCGACACCCTTGGACTTGTACTTGAGGTTGAGCTCCTCCAGGAACTTGACCTGCCACGTCATGATGCACATGGAGGCGAGGTTGGTGATGATCACGTACTTGCCCCTCAGGTTCTCGAAGGAGAAGGGCGAGCCGTCGCTCTCGTTGGCCTCGAGCGAGTAGAAGTCCACGTGCTCCAGGTCCACCATCTCCTTCTCCCGCTGCTGGAGGGAAAGCGTCTCCGGGTCGGTGGTGAGCGAGAGCCCGTCGTCCACGCCTGGGATATCGGTCTCGGTGCTGAGGATGAAGAACGGCGGGTCTGTGGCGTCGTCGAAGATGCCCTCGTGGTCGACGGTGGAGGCTGTTGCTGTGGAGGGCGATGGGTGGTGTGTGCTGGCCATGTTGGTGGTGAGTGGGTACTAAGTGTGCTGTGCTGAGCACTAAGCAGTGTAGCAGGGGAAGGAAGAACGCGAAGGCACCTTCAGAGTTTTTATATCATCTTCTCTCCCTCTGTGTCTTTCAAGTTCTGCCTCCGCGTCTCATGTGGGCATCTGTGCTCGGAATGCACTTTGGCGTGGGCTTCCAGCACCAACAAACAGCGCCCGCAAACAGCACTTCCGGGAGGGTGCCCTGGCAATAAGAAGCGGTGCTTGAGGGTACTCTATCTCGCTGTTTTGTATGTGTTAACCTCTTAAATCAGAGACTCTCTTGTCCCTTTGCCCCCGTTGCTGGATGTGGCTCCATCACGACATCACACACATTCCGCTCTTGCGGACACCTCTGTCTCTGATCAAAGGACTAGAACTGCACAGACAATCGCCAAACCGGCACCGGAATGCGCATGTCGCCAGAGCTCCAAAGCTCCAAAGCTCCAGGCCCAATCACGCTGCTGGAGCCGGAGAAACTGGAGAACGCTGGTGTGCTTCTCCACCAAAGGGTCGTATATACTCGCGGGCTGAGCTTTGAAGGCACGCCTGGCTGCCTACTCTGCTTCGGGAGAGATCTCGATGAGAATCGATGATGAGATGAGGTGCCCTGACACGTGACTATAGAGTCTACATACCAAGTGACAAGCGAGAACGGCGTGGAAGCAGAGGTGCATCGCCAGAGATCAGCCCTTCGTCTTCTCTCGTACGAAAGGCCCCTCGTCTTCTGTTGTAGGCCCCGGATCGCTTTGACAGGTGTGCGAGCAGGGATAGAGCCTGTTCTCTGGGCTTCCCTCGCACCATCTCCATCTTTCCACGATCCCTGTCGAGTTTATCGTGAATTTTCCCCATGTTTGCCCCGTGTTTTGGCTCCAATTCCACACGCCAGACAACCACTTTACCCGATTGGGAAATAACCGGATTCGGGCCAAAATTTTACGCGTCGGTGTCGCGTTTTACGCGTCGGATCGGCCACGCGACGTGCAGATCTTTCCAGGTCCCAGGAACATCGCTTCAGCCTTCGTATGGTTTTTGGGTTATTATTTTCTTCTCTTCATATATCAGTTCATTAACAATTAACAATTAGCAATTAGCAATTAGCAATTAGCAATTAGATTCGTTAGCAGGTCATTAGCAATCCACTCTCACCGCAAACGCACCACGCGGCTCATAACCTCCAGCTCACAGATGTAGCTTCTCCACACTCCCCACGTCTTGAGCTTGTCTCCATCACCAACGACGATACAACTCGACTTGGCGCTCATCAGGGCAACATTGGCTCTTCTCTCATCCTCCCACACATCCATCTTCTCATCGCCAGACACGACACACGACACCACGACAACACCGGCCTCGTGTCCCTGGAACGAATCCACAGTGGCGACTCTGAGTCCCGCAACGCTCTTGATCACGACATCACCATCAACACTCACCACAACGGGATCTCCACCAGCATTGAGCACGTCATCCTTCTGAACAAGCTCACACAACAGGTCCCGCTGGACAGAGTATGCCGCGAGCAACACAACCTCCTCCATCGGGATCCCATGCACTTCCACGAGCTTGTGCACGAGTGCCACGACACGATCCGCCTCGTGTTCATTCGTGTACCCCTTGACGACGAGTCCACTTGGGAGCCTCAATGGTCTGCTGAGATGTGTTCTTGATGGGCCCGTGTCGACGAAGAGAGTGGGCACCAGGAGGCCTGAGCGGATCATGATCTGGCGGTGGTGGGCATTCGGGACACCACTGCGGAGCTTGTGTTTGTAGAAGTGTCTGTTGGGGAAGTGGATGATGTCAGGATGGCTCCTGTACTGTGTCACCAGCCGGAGGATGGGTGTTGTTCCGTTCTTCTGGATTCGTTCAAAGAGTGATTTCTGGAGGTAGGGGACGATGCTGCTCGGGCCCAGTTGTTGAGCGTCACCGAACAGAACGACTTTCGTGATGTTTCTGAGTGAGAGCGGGATGAGTATCTCAGCCTCGGAGAGCTGCGAGGAGTCTGTGACGATGAGTGTGATGTCGCCAAAGAGGCCATCCAACAATGGAGAGCCAGCAGTTAGACATGTGGTCAGGATCACTTGGGCACTTCTCACAATTGTAACCTTGGCCATAAAGCAAACACTCTCATATTCACTCATCTCTGCATGGGATACCTCTTCTCCTGCTTGTATTCTGTCATGGATACTCTTCACATGCACTGGCAACAACCCCAACATCTGATGATGTAGACAAATCGTTTCCAAGCAATGTCCCTCTGCATACTCCCTTTCCTTCATCTCACTAATAATCCTCAATGGAACCCAGTGCTGTAGGTCCAATATCTGCCCACAAATCTCATCCAATGCATGCTCTGTAGCCGCAACGATAACGATGGGTCCACGATCCATACTTTTGAGTTGCCCCACCATCTCGCAAATAACAGCAGTTTTCCCAGTACCTGGCGGAGCGTGTACCATTGTGACAGGATGATTCATAGCATGATCAATAACCATCTTCTGGTCAGGACTCAACCCCACAACATCCAGTCTTGTATGCTGAACCCCACACTTCCACTGCATCCATCCCTCCTCGCTCTCACCCCCTCGAACCAGCCTCTCCACCATGGGATTCCTCAATCTGAGCATAGCATCAATCATCCTCGCATGCCACGGCTCACCCACCTGGAAATAGACATCCACGAATCCAGTAAAGCTCCTCTCATTCCACCAGAGACACTCCACGAGCACCTCACACGTCACACTCCTCTCATCCACACCGCACACCAGCACACAGTCCACCACACGACAATGCACCACGGCCCCGGGCTCACTGCACCTCTGGAGAAACACACACTGCCCAAACGCAAACGGGACACCATAACCACCACCTCCACCAAACTGCCCCTGCGCGGGGATCCCAACAGTCATGCGCACCATCTTGGGCGTGTATGCGTCGTACGCGACACAGTGCGGGGTGTATCTCTGCGTGGAGGCCTGCTCGAGCGCTATGTGGTCACTGAGCTCCTTGTAGTACTCCGTGATGGTGTCGTAGGTCAGTTTCGGGTATAGTCTGGCGTACTCCTGTGGCGTCGAGTGCTCGAGCACTGGGACACTGTGTGTGTGCGGATGCAGCTCTTCGTGAGAGGCCTGTCGGGAGTTGCGGAGTTGGGTCATCTGTGATTTGGACATAGGGATGAAGTCACTGAGTCTCAGGGGTTTCTCTGTGGTGGTTGGTGGTGGAGGCGTGTTGTTTGGTTGCCATTGTGAGTTCAGGATCTCCTCGTCGGAAAGCATGGGATCGGGGGAGTTGTTGTCTCTTGTGGATTTGTGGGGCCAGTGGTATGGGTTGTTGTATGGGACCAGTTCATTGTTGTTGGTGTCATCATTGGAAAGTAGCGATGGCAAAAGACCAGTACCTTGGATGTCTTTTGTTGGGGCTCCTGGATCTTGGCCTCCTTGTCGCTCAGACGTGTGAATGGCATACGCCACCGCTGAGCGCTCATGCTCCAACAAGGCCCAAGCTGGTTCAAACGTATCTGGAATGTCTTCCTGAGTCACAGAATGAAGCCTGAGTGCCTTCTTTGCAATGCGGATCTTGGCCTTCTTGTCATCCTCACAGAGTATGAGCACGCCATCATCCATGCCTCTCTCCAAGTATTCCCCTCTAGGCAACCCGGAGCCCTCAAAGCACGCGTGACAGAGAGCGACTCTCCCATCCTTCCTCAGCAGTACTCTCTCCTTGGATGAGCACCAGGCACACCGTAGTTGGGAAACCTTGTAGTACGTCGAGAGATCACTGAAGAACTCACCCGCTGATGGATCCGTGGCGATGTATTCCCTCCAGCGAGGGATGCTCGAGTCCAGACAAGACACACAGCAGAGAAGCATATCCTTGGTGCCATTCTGGATGAGCCTGAGGCGTGAGATCTGCCTCTGATCACACAGCTCACACTGGATCTCGCTGTCCACGGCGGGGTGGATGACGGCAAAGTGGTTGCTCTCCTGAATGTGCCATTGCATCTCCTCTTCCGCACAGCAAAGCCGGCATTCCACACACGTGAGACCAGTGCTGGCCATTGCCACTTTTTCCTTCCTCCAGCCTCCAGTTCTGTTGCTGTTGGGCGTGTGTTGGCAGGAGAATGGCGTTAATGAAGGAGAAGATCCACTGGAAGCCCCTTCCGATTTGTGTGGGGGAGAGGGGGTGTACAGATAGTGTGCCACTGAAAATCTGCAAAATTGATTGCTGTTTTGGTTTTGGGGGTAGGAAAGCAAAAGTGGCACCGTTGTGTAGCTGGAGATCTGTTCACAATTCCCTATGAATACTGGTGCCACTGAATGCGTGGTGGTGTATATATTTAAGAAAGAATGTTGTAGTGTACAAGGGTGGGTTACCCGGTGGGACGCGTCCTTTGCCAAACTCTCTACAAAGCAGATCGAGATCTATAAACAACGTCACAACAAGTGCTCCACATCACCCACAAACTCGCTTAACTTCTCCCTCCAATGACAGACGAAGAAAAGGCCACAGAAGCTGTCAAAGTGGCTTTTGAAGCTTTCAAAGCGGCCCTTGAACGGATGGCGCTCTGCAGCTCGAAAGAAGAGATGGCGGCGTTTGTCTCGTCATTATCACTACCAGATTGCTTCACAGAAAATTGCCAACTATTCAAAGACTTGCTCGCCATTAATAACGACAACAATGACATAACAGAGAATGTGGACCTATGATCTATCGACGGCGGACCGGCCCACAGGATCATCATGACAACCGCATAGTTTGTCTACATTTCAAACATGAAAGAACAACATGTCGACAAAGCTGTACTACAAAGATTTAAGCGATTCGTGCAACTCATTATTCGTTATTCATTAGCAATTAACAGTTACCAGATATTTAGTCATAAGCTAGAACTGCAATGCGCCCTTGCCGGCGTTGTATGGGCGAGAAGATACGATGTGTGGACATTGAAGTTATCAATGATCAAGAGCTCTTCTTCTTCAGCAGACGCTTGAAGAACGATGGGGAGCCAGTAATATCAATCAAGGACGAATCACCAACAACGACAACTTTCTCAATCCCCTGGAGGGCAAATGGAAGAATGATCGATGATGGGGGCATCTTGGGACTATCAAGAACAACGAGGATAGGGCACTTTGGATGATCACTCAAGCCTGACTTTGATGATAAAACTTCAGCGGTAGAGGACAGAACGACTGCACTCTTATGGAAGAGCTTTGGTCCGTTGAGCTTGATGACTCCGTTGTAATTCTGGTTCCTCAACTTTCCAAACTCCTGGTCGTAGGTCTTCTCATAGATGTCCAGATTATCAGGATACAATGACTCCAGCATCACCTTGTGTAGGCTGAACCCATCCAAGAACCAATCCTCTGGTATGATATTTTGAATGGTGCAGTCAGAGCCGACCCAAAGAGCCCAGATGTTTGAAGGGATCTTCTTGGCAAGTTCGTTGAGCTGGAAAAGACCATCAGACACGACAACAACGGGGCCCATGCTTCGATCCACGAGACAAGTGATGGTGTCATAAACAGCACTCATCTTTCCAGAACTCGACGAGATATCAATAAGAGCGACCTGATTCTTCATGACATGCTTCAACACCCTCTTCTGGTCGTTCTCAGAGTCATCATAAGCATCCAACATATCATCCAACCGCAATGAATGGCCAACTTTCTGATCATCAAGGAGAATATCTCTCACCAAGGGGTTATTCTGCTTCATGATACTCTCCATAGCAATGACGAAGTTCGTGATAGGCTCATGTGTGGGGAAACAAGCAACGGTCATTCTTCCAAAGAGTGGTGAAAGATCAACCCAAGAACACGCCTTGAGATGAACCGCCAGAGAAACAAGCTTCTCGTCACGAAAGCTGGAACTCACCTCCTGGACTTGACAAAGATAACGCTCGGGGGAAACAGAAGACGCCTTGATGAACACAGCCTAGACCTTGATGAATGGCGTTGGACAGCCAATCTGAACCGCAAAGGCTTCTGTGGTCTGACATGGGAACACATCCAACATCAAGTGTGCCGAATCGTGTGACTCAATCGTAGCGTGAATTGGGATCTGTGTGGGATCGAGAGGCAATGACTCTGACACGGTGGCGAAGTATTTGCCAAGCTTCATCCGTTGCTGAGCGTTGTGCAAAGTAGGATTCATGAGTTTGAACAAGCCTGGAAATTTTTGCGCATCCAAGCCTCCCGGTGCCTTAGTTTGCACCTTATGATTGAGATCCACTGGCTCCAGAGGTCTTCTCCAGGCCATATTGGAGTACTTTCCATCGAATCTGCGCTTCTTCACCACTGGGCCCTGCGTGTCGGCAGCGACCTTGTCTGCCTGCTTATTCCAGTACACGAGTTGCTCGGTGAGCTTGATCTGCTTGATTCTCTTTCTGCGCGACTTCTCCATGAGCTTGGTGATGTATGCTGGTGGACGGCGCCCTAAGTCAATGTGATGGGGCTTCACGGGAGGCGTGCTGGTGAACATCGTGGAGATGGTGGTATCCAGGAGTGGAACGAAGTCCTTCTGGTGCATTGGTGTCTCCGCCGACATATTGCCTCCAGGAGAGTTTGAGAGCACCTGAGAAAGGAGTGAGTGATGAGTGTGGGTAAAAAGCCATCAAAGAAGATTGGAGAAGAGCAGCTCAAGGATGGTAAACGAGGAGGTGGGGTTGAAACTTGAGCTCAAGTCGTGGCCCATCACGAAATCTTGTGCATACAATACACGAACGTCCCAAGTCCCAAGGCCATAAGATCAGAGGACCTTGGAAGACATGATGATGGCTGTTGATAGATCGTTGAGAAGCATGGAGTTACTCGGTGGATGGCGACAATTTAGAAGATGATAACACTGTTTTGATCGCTGTCTGACAACAAAAAACAGCAATCGGAATTTTAGCCGCTGCCTCTAAGAAATTCCGATCGGCCAGCGCTCATAACCGTTGACCAATCTGGAGAAGTCTTGCAATGACGCGTCCGCTATTCCCTTGATGTCTCCAAAAAAAGAGAAATATGAGGAGCAATATTTTTGCTCATAGTATGTATACTTTAAACCACCATAATCTCTCGATAATAGAGACTTTCAATGTGATATTTGGCTCCACTGGCTGCTGGCGAATTATCGCGATCCACGAATCAGCGCGAGACTCGAGATTTGAGCATTTCGACAAGCGAAAACCAACACATCCGGCGCGTTGAAAACATAGGACACCGCCTTGTGAGGTCGATGTATTCCCTATGATTCGTGTTTGTCAGACTGTCATGCAACATGCATGGCCGTGAAGTATCTCTGGATACTTGAAACTTGAAAGTTCTGCGGCGCTTGCTGGATAATTTGGTAATGTAACCGTTTGGGGCTCTGCTTGCGGCGTCGCCGTGCTCCCCACCCTACAGGATTTATGATAACACAGACAACGCTGAGACCACACCAGTGATGCTCCACATTTAGCATCCCCCGCTGAGCAGAATGCCCCATCACACGTGACTCTGCCACGTCTGCGGGTTTCCTACACGATACACGAGCCTTTGGGAGAGTGATGGTGTCCTCTGGGATGCCGTCCATGCTGTCCACTGGCGAGGTGTAATGAACGATTTCCTGGTCATTATGGCCAGTACACCAACAAATTACTCGTGTAGTGACTTAATTGTCCCAATCCCCCATGGTGGACAGCCTTTGAGAGCCACAGTGCAGTGCTAATGGCTGAGTCGAGGACCGAGGAGCTGGTGCAAACCCTAATAGAGAACGGAACGGTTGGGCTAGAGTTGGCTCTCTACAACATTAAGCTATACAATTGACTTTTAACTGGATCTATAGCATCTATACTAGACAGTGACCGATGATCAAGAAGCGGCTAGGGTAAAGTGCTTACTCATGGCATGCCTCAGTGGACCACTTAGAAGGAAGCCCAGACATCATCCCATGATCTCCATGTGCTCATATCCTGGTCGTTATCGTAAGCCTTTGTAGCACACTTGAGACGGGAGTCACTTCCAATGTATCCGTGGAAAGCCATGTACTCTCCCCTGGTCAACCAAGCGCTACCTCTGCCGAGCAAGAAGTTGTAGACGCTGAGCTCGGTCGAATCGTCGAGCCCGACACCAGCACCGTACTGGCACTCTGCGACGAGCGAACCAGTTCCAGAGACGTACAAGTTGGAATCGATACCATCACGCTTGGAGAGTCCATTTGGAACAAGGGTCTTGATGATCCAAGTACCGTTGGAGTGAGCCTCGAGAGTCGAGTGGATCATGTTGGTCTCGTTGGAGAGGTGGTTGGAGCCAAGCACGACGAGAGTGGAGTCACCATTGTCGAAGTCATCCTGAAAGAAAGGAGCGTAGTGGATGGTCTCGTTCTCATACTGGAAGACACGAGTGCTTGGGGTTCCTGTCTCATCACGAATAGCCAGTGCTTCCTCATCGGAAACCTCATCCAATGGGGAAAGGACGTATCCGAGCTCACCACCCAAGTCAACAGTTCTTGGGACGTACAGCTCGTCTCTCTTCCACCATCCAAAGATCTTTCCAAGTGCAGCAAGGCCAATTGCAGACTTGACGATGGCGGTGTCAACTTCAGTAGCACAGCCGTAATCATCCTCCTTGGAACCTGAGTTGTGCTTGAAACACTGCAAATAGATCTTTCTTCCCGTATTTCCAACAAAAGCAACCGACGCAGTAAGTGCCAATGATTTTGATCCAGCGTTGTTCACAATTGGGATGTTACCAGTGAACCATGAGCCCCAGTCTTGTGCCTCAACATCACCGAGAGCCACGGTGGAGAGAGCGAGAAGACCAGCAGCAGCGGAGAAGATGGTGTTGGAAAGTTTCATGTTCTGGCAAGATCTCTGTAGAGCTGTGTCAGGGATAGGCTGATGGATAAGAAGGGGGCGAAGACACCCTCCTTTATACACTTTCTGGTCCAGGGAGAGGAGGAGAGATACCCAAGATATACATGCAGCTGGGAGCTGGGTCGTGCGGCGCCTCTTCAACCACCAGGGTACCAGGGTGCTGGAATCATGCATCGTTTTTCCCAAAAGAGTCAGGAAACATCCTCTCTCAAAGCTTTATTGGAGGGTTTAGGCGCTAAAATCACCACGGGCGCGCTGGTTGCCAGAGAGATCTGTCGTCGATGCACAGAGGGTCCCTCAAAGTACGACGTGCGCAAGATGCCTTGGCTTAAGATTGCGCCTAAACCCGGAGCCATTGGGCACTGAGGAAAGATGATTAGATCCTTCATCTTCTACTAAGGAATAGAAGTGTCCTGGATCACGGCAGGGTCATCTATTGAGCATATTTACCTCGGTGGAGCTGGGTTCCTGGGCTTTTGTCTCGAAGCCTCGTGGACCCCTCACAGCCTTCCCACTCTCAGCCTCGAGAGTACGGCGCAGTCTGCTAGTGCCCACCGTCGAAAAATCGGACACACTGCACACTGCAGTACTCAGAACGAGAGAGAGAACCAATGGGAGACAGCAAATTACAAATTACAACGGCACCTCAAAACCGCAAAAGAAATCACGGATATAACCGCTGCTCTTGCACCAATCGTGCGGATACGACGCTGCAACCCAGCGCGTCCAGATTTCCAAAAAATCCTCGACGGCTCCAAATTTCAAAAGTTGGAGATGTAGAAGTCAATTCCACTCTCCAGCTCTTTATCGCTCATACTCTGCTGCCCACGCACAGACCCAATCACCCACAGAATGATATCCATAACAGCTCTCGTGATGCCATTGATGCTGCTGATAGCACTCAGGCCCACACCGACTCCCCACCTCCCACCGTCGATTGACGCGGCTCTTCCCCGTCCGAACATGTTCTTCCAGTGGACTACGCTTATTTTGACACTGCTATACGAAGGTAGCCAGCTATACATCATCTATCACGAGCTACCCGACGAGCTTGCCGTAACGGACACAGTGGCGCTGCTTGTACTGCGATGGGGATACATCGCTGTGCTCCTCCGCTTCTGGGGCGACAACATCCATCTCTGGAACACACCATCCGTGTCCTTATAACACGAATGAATGTATCTGGTATCTATCTATCCCGTACTCTGTCCATAAATAAGCGTTCATTGAATCATACGTCATTCCTCATTCCTCATCAGAGTCAGAATCACCACCATCGAGCAACTTCTTCTCCGCCTCGGTCTCCTTCTCCTCCACTTTCGCCTCCTGCATTCTTTCAGTCAGATACACGTTCAAGTCGTCCTGGAGATGTGTGACCTTGGCCCTGAGCACGCCGAGATACGTGTCCTTGTGCGCTGAGGGAGCATCCTTGTCCACTGCGCCCTTGGACAGCACAAAGTCGGACGGCCCCGTAGTCTTGCCCTGTGTTGTCAGCTGTGTGGGATCGATATCGGATGTTGTGAATTGCTTCGAAACACCAGGAGCGGTGTATTGCGCTGACGGTAATGACATCTTGTGGGATCTGTGCTGGTGGTTGGTTGGAGATGGCCCTTGATGAGTGTGGTTGGTTATTCCTGCTGCGGAAGCTCAAATGGCAAGAAAGTTGGTATATGGAGACTCTGAAGCTCTGAAATGCGACTCAAGTACTAATATCGGAGATCGATGATGTTTTTGTTAACAAAACTTCCCGATATAAGGCTCCTCTCCACTGTTTTGCTGCTGAGGAACCGGCAGCTTCACCAAAAAAAAGTTCGCGAACGGATTTTTGGTGCACCAAAAATTTTTCAACGTGGTCAGCGCTGTTGAGTGAAGGAACAAGACCAAAGACACCTCATTTCACGCGTCTTTCGTTACAATGCCATCCCATTTTGTCTCCAACGACGCTCTCCACGACTATGTGGTGGAGTACTCCACTTTGCTCGACCATTTCAGCTCCACAAACGGCGCTTTCGCAGAGAAGTTTGCCAGCTTCGTCGTGGAAGACGAGGCCGACGAGGAGGTTGATTACTCCGACGAGCTCTACAAGTACGTGGCCACCGAGACCGCTGAGCCAGTCACACAGCACATCCCAGACAGAGACTTGGAGTCCGTGGTGAATCTCGCAGTGTTTATCATCTTGCAGCAGGAGGACACCGAGAAGGCGGAGACGTTGATCAAGGAGTGGTTCAAGCAGTTGATCTCGTGCCAGCAGTTTGGCGAGAGAGTCGAGAAGAACAAGAAGAAGACACTCAAGGCATTGACTTTGGTTTCCAACTTGTCTGCCGTGTACAACTTTGAGATTTCTGCGGAGCTGAAGAAGTGGCTCTTGACAGAGATCTTGAACATCGTCATCATCCTCAACGATCCAAAGACCATCCAGCCATTCATTGCCAGCGCTGAGACCATCTTCTCCGCTGAAGATGCTGATGAAGAGTCTCGCGAGCTCCTCGTGAAAGCTGCCACACTCTACGCCTCTGCTGACGAGCTCGAATCCCTCAGAGTTCTCCAATTGGCCGCCACCCAGATCCAGCCGCCATCAGCCAAGCTCATCGAGCAGCTCATCATCAAGTCCCTCAACGCATCCAAGGCTCTTGATCTCACACACCTCACCACAAACACCACAATCACACAGAACGCCCCACAGCAGCTGATAACACTCCTTGAGCAGTACCACACGGCGCCATACTCCGAGTTCGCCTCCACACTCTCGAGCGCTGCCTCTCAGTTCGCAGAGCTCAACACCACCACGATTGCACAGAAGAACAAGCTCCTCACGCTGCTCACACTCGCCCAGCAGGAGGCCGTGTTGCCATACGCCACGATTGCGGAGAAGCTCCAGATTGAGGCTTCGCAGGTGGAGCTCACGCTCATCGACGCCATCAAGCGCGGGGCCCTCGAGGGAAAGATGTCCCAGACACAGCAGGAGTTCCACGTGCACGTTGTCAAGGTGGTGGTGAAGAAGATTTTCGGCGAGGACTGGAAGCAGATCAGGGAGAAGTTGGTGCAGCACAAGAAGTCGCTTGCTGAGGTCAAGTCGCTCATCGAGAACGTGCAGAAGAAGCACCAGAAGAAGAACTAGAGCGCGGGGGGTGGAACGCTGATTTAGCTAATCATGAACGGTTTACAGAGCATTATACGCTTATTTGTAGTGGATTTAGCACTTTGATTGGCTGTTATTTATTGACTATTAACCGGCATTACCCGCCACCGCCCAATTGGAACCGGCCGCCCCCCTTTCGCGGGTTGGTGATATTTGTTGACACGCGGTGAATTTGCACACACTCTTCCCTCTCCACACTAGTAATTTCCCCATTGCCAAACAGCACTCAAACGACAACAAAACACCCCGGCAAAACAGAAGGCGACAATGTCCACGTTCGAAAAGGCCCTGGACCAGTGGACGGCCGTGTCTTTGCCGCGTCTCCAGCACGACCTGGACGCACACGCCGTTGAGATCCAGGAGTTCCAGGCAGCCACCTTGGAGTCCAGAAAGACGCTCGCCTCCAAGACAAAGGAGTTCAAGAGGCTCGAGGAGGAGCTCAAGGCCAGAGAGTTCAAGCATCTGCTTAAGCAGTACCAGCAGGAGATCGACTCGTTGACGGAGAGAGCAAAGACCGCAGAGCAAGGCTTCTTCGAGGTGTACAAGGCCATTGCGGAATTGCCTGATCCTAAGCCGCTATTGGAGGCGAGCTTGGATTCCGTCATTGCCTCCCAGGAAGTTCAGGAACTCAGAGAGAAGAACGAGGAATTGCAGGCCGAGGTGCTCAAGTACGCAGACTACGAGCAGGTGAAGGCCAAGTTGCTCAGATTGGAACAGAAGTCTGCGGAGACCCTGGCGAATCGACTCAAATTGCAAGAGGAGGAGCTTTCTGCGCAGTTCAAGGAGAAGGAGGCTCAATGGGCTCAGAAGGAGGAGGATTGGAAGAAGCATATTGGTGATCTCAACACGGTAGTCAAGGACCTCAAGACCCAGCAAAAGGTTGACAAGCTCAAGCTGAAGAACCAGCGCATTGCCCTGGGCGAAGACCCAGACGCTGATGACGACGAGTCCACCCCAGTTGAAGGATCCTCCGCCGCATCCACCACACACGAGATTGAGTCTCTACGGAAGGAATCTGAGGCCAAGGACAAGCGTTTGACACAGCTCGAGTCCCGCAACACTGAGCTCACACGTGAACTGACAAGAGCCAAGTCAGACGCCCAGGCCCAGGAGGCCAAGCTTGCTCAGGAGCTCAAGCTTTCCGAACTTGAGTCTGAGAATGCCTCTCTCGTTGCCCAGCTCGAACACACCAAGGCCCAGGCCACTGCTGGTGCCCGCTCCAAGACTTCACAGATCTCAAATTTGCAGAGAGAGGTGAACGCTCTGACGACTGAGGTCAAGGGCATGAAGGACAAGATGGTGCAGTACAGGGATTACGATGAGATGAAGAAGGAGTTGACCACCCTGAGAGCCATCTCATTCGGCCGTGGTGATGATGACGACGAGGATGAAGATGAACAGGACCCAGTGAAGAGCAGTTCCACCCAGCTTGATGAGATCCTCGTGCACCGTAACAAGAAGCTCACTGCTGAGATTGCGAACTTCAGATCCAAACACGCCGTGATGGTTGAAAAGATCACCGCTCTGGAGAACGAGCTCAAGAATTCCAAGCAAGAAACTGCCAAATTGGCCCAGTTGAACGCACAGTTGGAAGGTGATGTGTCTCACTTGGAGAAGACAGCATCGAAGTATGACACCATGTCGATGATCTCTGGAGTTACACGTGCTACCACACGTACTGTTTCCCAAGGCAGACGTCTCTCTCCGGCATCCTCAATTGCCGGTGGAGTCATCCCAGAAGAAGGTGCTCAGGACTCATCTGCCTCTGTGTTGCCAATCATCACGGCACAGAGAGACCGCTTCCGTGCACGCAACAACGAGCTCGAGACACAGTTGAAGAAGCAGCAGGCCCAGATCACCGAGCTGCGCGCACAGATCGCCAAGCTCAAGAAGGACAACACGGAGCTGTTTGAGAAGACGAGGTACTTATCCTCCTTCCAGGGCTCAGTGCGTCGTGGTAACACCGGCGCTGATGTCGAAGCCCAGACGGCATACGACCAGACGTATGAGGAGTCGCTCCATCCTCTGGCAAAGTTCAGACAGCGTGAACAGGAGCGTGTTGCGTCGAGATTATCGCCACTGGAGAGGATCTTCCTCAGCTTTGCAAAGGCCATCCTGGCGAACAAGACCAGCAGAATGATGTTCTTGGGATACTGTGTGGGACTGCACGGAGTCGTGATGCTCATGACTATCTACGTGATGAGCCTGCATGGTAGCCTCACCCCGGATGTGGGCGTGAGGGTGGTTGAGAAGGCGACGAAGATGGGTGGTGGTGGTGCTTAACACTGGCTTAATTTTATGAGAATTACGGATCTTTTTTTTGGAATTCTGCTTGTACTAGTTGTGAAGTTGGGGTGTTGATGGGTGCGCGAGATTGAATGAGCTGGATCACCGCGGATCCACCACTCCCCACGTTGAGGGCGAGATGAGCTCACACAACCTCAGATCGATATCCATCGTGCTCTAGGATTACAAATTAACAATGCCAAATCCAGGGTATCTCCATATAATTATCGTCTAGTCCATACATCAAGTGTTTGATTACGTGTGGGTTTTGTACATTACAAACAACAGAAAAGCCTTCCAAAAAAGTATACAACCAAAATGCCAATCAATTTTCAATCCTTTATATGTTTCATTTGTGGGGATCAAACTCGATTTAAGCGGTGATACGCTTCTGAGCAGCCAATCTAGCCTGCTGTCTGGTGGACAAGTGAGCAACAGCCTTCTCGGTGGTCTTAGAGACAGCCTCCTCCTTCTCGGTCAAAACGAGCTCAATGTGGGATGGGGAAGACTGGTAGGCGTTGATTCTACCGTGGGCTCTGAAAGTTCTTCTTCTCTGCTTTGGAGCCTGGTTGACCTGGACGTGGGAGATGTACAACTTGGAAACGTCGAGACCCTTAGCGTCAGCGTTGGAGGCGGCGTTGGTGAGCAAGTCCTGGATGAACTTGACGGATTTCTCTGGCCATCTGGCCTTGGTGACACCGAACTCCTTACCCTGGGCGGTTCTGCCGATGGAGGAGTTGAAACGTCTGAATGGAATGGCTCTGTCGTGGGTCAACACCTGGGCAAGGTACTTCTGAGCCTTCTCGAGTGGCCAGCCGTTGATGGCAGCAGCGGTCTCCCTGGTGTTCTTGAAGGAAACACGCAAGTAGGAACCACGAGCAGAAGCAGACTTGGCTGGGTTGGTGGAAGTAGCGCCGTAACGGACCATTGTGCTTGGGTGTGTTGGTGGTATTACGCCCTATTGGAGATGTGTGTGTGAACAACTTTTGAAAACTTGGTGAAAAAAAGCGTGAGGCGGCGCCCGCGAACAGCAAAGAATTCCCCGATCGGGGTGTTTCCCGTCTTTTCCAAACCGTGGAGAAATTCGCGAAAGCCCCCGCTCGTGCGCGAAATTGGCGCGTCGTCTTCGCGAAAATGAGATGTCCGGGTGCGAGTAGGCTCAATTTTTCGCAGTCCCAGATGTGGTGTAAAGGTGTTAGGGCATAGGAATACATCATACAGGTCACGTGCTAGGGCTACCACGCTTATCGCGCTTGCGCCCCGGAGAGCTCCCCTGCCAGCAAGAAATTCAGAAGTGTCAAACGCAGACACGTCAAAAGCCATCACAACAATGGAACTCTGAACACCAACACAATGCTTTTTCCTCTTGTCTCTCTGGCCCTCATCCCATTGGCCTCGGCGCTTAACTGCGAGAAGGGCGATCTCGCCCAGTACAGACTCCAGGACTACTTCACAGAGGTGGCGGCGCACTCCATCGTGAGCGATACGCCGCCTTCCAAGACGAACATGACGTGGTATTTGAACCTCTGCAACGAAGTCGAGGTCATCAACGAGGATTGTCCTAAGAACTCACAGATCTGTGGTGTCCAGACCGTCCTGCTTCCTGGTGAACAGCCAATCAAGACACAGGTTATCGCGTACGGGAATGGATTGAACTACGAGGCACAGACGAACAAGACGGATGTTGTTGTGAGACTTGATGAGACAAACTGGGGGTCGAACTCGATCGGTGCGTCCTTGGAATTGCACTGCAGCGAGAAAGATGAAGGCGTTAGTGTGGAATGGGATCAGGAGAGTTTGCTCACAGTGCACTGGTCCACGCCTGCTGCCTGCTTGAAGGACTCATCGAAGGCGCCACCATCAAAGGACAAGGATGGGAAGGAGAAGGACCCAGAATCGAAACCTGATGACTCCTGGGGATGGTTCACGTGGTTCTTCTTCATCTTTGTTATCGCTGTGGGTGGTTACATCATCTTTGGAGCATGGGTGACATACACGAGATCCCCAGCCGACCTCCAAGATGCGGTGCATGACTTCTCTGACACTCTGAAAAACTTGTTTGGTGCTCTTCCAGGATTCATCTCCGAGATCATGGAGAAAATCTTTGGATCCAACAACAGAGGAGGCTACAGTGCTGTTTAATGCTTGTTATCTAATTGCATTGCTATTTTGCCTTCTTCTTATATGTACATCGCGAGGTAGTTCACGCAATCACTGTCTCTCATTGTAGGCCAAGATAGCGGCCGAATTGATGTTTCTTCTGATGTCCTGGTAGTCAACATCGTGTGTGTCCTCGACCTCACCCCATCTCTCGGTCTGGTAGATCACCTCCAAGGTGGCAGCCTGGGCAATCTCCTCCATAGTACGTGGCTCTGAACCCTCACTAACGGCACTCTTGGCTCTCAAAACCAAAATACCACAGATCAAGGATTTTGCAGAAAGGGTGACCTTCTCCAATGCGACGAGGTCCCAGTGATTGAGTTGCATGAGCCACTGGCGGGCCTTCTCTCTGGTAGCCTCTGGCTGTGTGTTTCCTCTGAGTCCGTCCCTGTCCGAGTCAAGGTATGTCAATTCGGCACCGAGAAGCTCCTCAATCTCCTTGATGATTGGTCTGTACATCTTCTCCTGTCCTTCACGAAGAGCACCCTCGAACTCAGCCTGTGGGGAGAAGACGAGTAGTGTGTCAGTATCAAGGTATCTCAGAAGCATTTCGATGATGTCCTCCTTCTTTCCCACTTTGACGATATCGTCCTCCTTACCGGAGGAAGCTGTGTTCTCGAGATCCACGGCTCTAGAGGCGAGGGATGTGAGTGGAAGGGAATGTGTCTTGATGGTGAGCGATGAGAGAGATGCCCATTCGTGCTGGATCAGATGTGCCAGCATGCGCTTCTCCTTAGGGATGGCGAGCTTGTTTCCCAATGGAGTTCTCAGAGGCTTGGAGTCGAGCTGGATCTCATAATGGGTCTCTGTTGGGTGGACATCGACTGTTTTCCAGAACTTCTTCAGCGTCTTGGCCAGCTTGTTCGTCTCTGAAAGGGTGTTGTGTTCGATCGTGGTGTCCCTGCCGAGTGGGGCAGTTGTTGTTGTCTGAGTGGCGTAAGTTCTCAGCTTCGAGAACTGGATAAGCCCGATCCTGGAGCGAATCACCGGTCTGAACATCGTTGTTGTGGATGCCTTTTCTGGTGGTGATGTTCTCGGTGGCGGAACTTCTCCGGCTTTTTCGAAAAGGTCGAGAAAGATCAACAGCTCAACACTATACGCATGAACAAGCAAAATAGTCTACGAGCTACAAAGCCAACTTCATCAACAGAAACAGCCACAATGTCTATGAGTCAAGAAGCTCTTCAAGGTGTAAGTGTCGCTCACCCACTTTCCGCCTTCTGATTTGTCCAAGTGCTAACAGAGATCCCACAGCTCCTCGTTGAGATGGACACGCAGCTCCAGAAGAACCAGCAGGACCTCCAACAAGTCTCACAACAGATCCGCCAGAAAGAGATGACCTCGAGAATCGCCACGGCAACACTCAAGGAGATTGAGGAGAACGGCTCGGCGAACGACACCGTGTGGGATGGCTGTGGCAAGATGTTCATCAGCACCGACATCAAGAAGTTTGAGGAAAACATCAAGGAGGACCAGAAGACGCTAAATGAACAGACGAAGGCACTGAGTGTCAAGAGGGATTACCTCCAGACCAGTGTTGAGAAGACGGCACAGAGCATGAAGGCCATTCTGACTGGAAAGCCGAACTAATGATCATACAAGACCGCCAGGAGTGTTCAAAATACATGATATCAACGTTTTCATTTCAATTGGTAACACTATTAAACCTCATAACACAACTTCAGCTCAGGAGCTCACTGATCTCCTTACACTCCTTCTCATTTCTGAACTCAATCAAGTAGTTGAGCTCCTCACCTTCATCGCCGATGCTTGCGAATCTGAGGCCAGACTTGCCCAATCTCGAACAGAGTGAGTTCTTCACAAGAGCCTCAACATCCTGGTGCGACGAGCACTTCACCACGAGCCTCGAGTACTCTGGGTTAGACACGCTCGAGGACAATGAGAACTTACCCATGGATACAGGCATCCAATCACCATCAGTGTCCTGCTTGTGCAATCTCACCTTGACGTTGTTCTTCAGCAGCAGCTCACCGAGAGATCCTGATCCACTTCCCTGTGCTGTATCCACGGACTTGAAGCTGAGCGTGGAGTTGGACTGGGTCTGTAGGCCATACATCTTCGGAGGCTGGAACTCCTCCATCAGCGAAACCGACGACATACTGGTGGAGTTTGATGGCTTGTCAAAGATAACACCACTGCTCGAGTTGGAGATGGTCTCTCTCATGCTGTTTCCAGACGAATCGTGTCCCTGTGCCTTGTTGAACTCGTCCTTGATCGCATTGGCAGTCTTGGAGTCCACACAGCGGAGCGTCAGGATGTGGATGTGTGTGCTCTCCAGAGACACTGGGCATCTGATCTGGAGATCAAGTGCAGATGACTTAGTAAGTGTGGTGTGTGGGTTGTTCAATGGGACAAACAAGTCTGGCGCATCGCTGGACAAGTCAGTAAAGATGGCCATGATGCTGTGTACTGTGTTGTGGAGGAACTTGATCTCGTTGCGGTACTGAGTGCCAATCGACTGCCACTTGTTCTGGTTCCAGCGAGAGACAACACATGAGTTCGTGAGTGTCTGGGATGCCGTGGATGTGCTGAGAATCTCTTGCTCGAGCTGTGTGAGTTGTCTCTCCTGCTTCTTTGTCGATGGGGAGACCGATGCAAATGGCGATGGTAGGGCAGTCTTTGCCACAGGCTTGTTGAGGTTGAGGTTCTGGACTGATCTGTGGAGAGATGCCATGGATGCAGGCTGCTTGGATGAAGCGATTGTGGATGATGATGTGGACTTCGGTATCGTGGCCTTGGTAACAATCTCAAATGCTGGTTCGTCAGTCTTCTTGCCAAAGAGACCAAAGATGGACTTTCTGCGCTTAGACTTCTCCTTCTTGTCTTTCTTCTCCTCTGGTGTCTTCTTAAGCGATGGGGAAGACGATGTGGTGGATGTGGCTGTTGCCTCACGAACAATAGGAGGTCTGGTGAGATCACTTGTCGACTGCGCAAACTTCTTTGTGAGCTGGACCGATGCTTCTGAGTGTTTGAAGTTTGGCAATGACACAACAGAATCATTCTGTGGGTTGAGTTGCTTCTTGATGTTCAATGGCTGGACTGGAGAGAATGAATCTGTCTCCGGACTCTGAAGATCTGGCGTGAAAGCATCAGCAACAGCAGTGGCGTATTCCGTGAAGTCATCAACCTTCAGAATATGCGGAGACTCAGTTGATTGGATCTGTGGAGTGCCAGCCTTGGTATTTTTGGAGGCAACAGCGCGGAGATCAGTGTAACTGTTGATTGTGGCCAAGTCCTTGTGGGATGCGGAGAAGTAGTGATCGATGTTTCCGAGTTTCTGGGACATTTGGCTCTCCTTGCGGATCAGAGAGTTGTGCTTGGCAAGCATTGGGCTCGACTTTCTTAAGGCAGATCCCATGGTTTCTTCCTGTGTGTGCAATCCCAAGCCAATCATTCCGTTCTTGAGAGTAGAGAGTCGCGTGTGACGAGAAACAAAGTTATCATCGACATCTTGGGAAAGCTGCGTGAAGTGTTTGTTCCAGTGCGCCATCTGACGATGATCTGGACATCTGAATCTTAGAGTAACACCATCACGAACAAGACTAACACAGTCGAGATTGTTCTGTTCGAGCTCAAACTCCGAAACTCTGAATGGTGGATGCATCAAGCTTCTTCCAACAGACTGAACGAGACAAACAGCCATCTTGCCATTCTTCAACTTGAACAACTCAACGAGCTGCTCACCAGAGGTTGGCTGCTTTGGATGGTCGAGCTCAAACTCAAAGTAGTCCCTCTCAAGAACGTCGTCGAGTCTGAAGTATGCAACAGTGGAGGACAGATCGTCATCGAGCTCCTTGACAGAATCAAAGTGAACAGTGTTGAGATCAACTCTAAGGTTCTGTTGCTCAATGACGTCCTTGGCCTTGTCGACCAGACGTTCGTACTGCAGCATGGTGCTCTCTGGAACGTGCTCAAGCTTCTGTGTGGTCTTGCAGAGCTGGTTCAGTCTCTGGAGTGGCTGTTTGCGAAGTTGAAGCTCCAATGGGAGAGTATCGCCATCGTGCTCGTAGTGCGAGATGTAGTTGGCGTAGACCGGGACTCCCCTCTCAAGCCAGGCGACGAGCGAGGCGTAGGAGTCCTCATACTCTTCAGTACAAAGTAGTTGGTTGAGTGTCTGGTGGTGAGCAATCAGTCTGCGTGTAGCACTGGTGAGCTGACTGTTGGAGAGAGGTGAGGAAGAAGCGTTAGCCTTCAATGGAGAGCACGACCCGAGCAACTTCGAGAGATGGACTCTGTAGGCATTCTCCGTATGCTGGAGCTCCTCGAGAAGCTCAATGTCCCTGAGAGTAAGCATCGTGTGCCTGTTTTGAAGGAATGACTGGGGACGAGTTGGAGAGCTTGAGGTGTCTGAGCAAGAGCAAGGTGGAGGTTGAGAAGACAGAAAGCACAAGGCTCTCACGCACTCTTTCCCGAGACATCCTGTGCGTGCTCGTAGCGAACCTCCCCTTCACAAAGGGCTCCTTTGTTTACGTCTCGCTGTGGGCAGATGCAAACAGAGGCCCCTTCAGAACGCGTCAGACTAGAATTTACGCGTAGAGTTTGCGCAAATTCGCGTTGCTTTGGCGAAAATTTGCGAAAGTTTGCGCAAATTGGCGTAACTTTGGCGAAAACGCGTACAACGCGCCATACGCGTCCAAGGGCCCAGAACCTCAGAAGGGCCCGTGTGGATATCTCGGTTCCTTTGAAGTTTGCCGTTCAGACGGGTGTGTCTCTTGGACAACAACGGATCGACTCCTACGGTGATGACGTTCTATAGCTCCAGGTCTCGTACATACGCCCCCATTAATTAATAATACAAAACAAAACGAGTACAGAACAGAAGACAACACTCCACTCCTTTTCTCTCCATCCCCATTCAACCAGACCAATAACGATAAGTCTGTGGTGTCTCGATACTGATTGGCTTTGTGTCATCTGCATTCTGGCTTTCAATAGCAGTATTCTGTGTCGTTGTGTCTTTCTTTCCAAGATCGAAGCCCGAGATACCAGAGCGAGGAGGCTTGGCCATGATCTCCTTCGTAGCTGCGACAAACTTCTTCATCTGCTCCATGTCACCTCTCTCACCAGCTTCAGCGGCAGCAGTAAGCTTTGCGATGGAATCTGTTGCCATCTTTGAGAATGAAATTCTGTCCAAGAACAAATCCTCCTGTTGCTTCATGAAGATGCGCTTCTCCATCTCAAACTCCTTCTGAGCCATCTCCAAACGCTCCAACTTGAGCTCCAACTTGTTCAACTGCGTGTTGACAATGATAGTCGTAAGCTTGTTCATCTCTGCCTCTTCCGCGGTCTTGAAGATATGCGAACGAGCACCGATCGTAGCAAGAGCAACAGTGGCACCCTCCTCGATAGCTGGCTTCTCTTCTGCACTGGATTCCTGTTTCTCAGCCTCCTTGGCAGCAGCAGCCTCGAGTTCCTTCTCATCAACGATCTTGATAGCCCTCTCAGTGGCCGCCCTCACGACGTCTGGATCAACAAGCGAAACTAGGAATGCAATGGTGGACAACACCGGGTTGTCAGCCTGTGAGAAAGGAAGATATGGTGCATACTTCAACGGACCCAAGTTCGCACTCTTGTCACCGAGATACTTGTCCTCGATTGGCAACTTGAGGAACCGCACAATGCACTGCTCAACAGTATGTGTACCAACGTACTCTGCGATCTTTTCCCAGTCACCCTTGAACTTGGCCAATCCCTCCAAGAGCTTCTTGATGTCTGTCTTGCTCCAACCATCATTGATTGAGTCAACGATACGTGGCTTCTTACCATTGGCCTCCTTCTTGATTTCATCACCGTTGACCTCTCCATTGGCATCTGCAGCCCTCTTGACGCCCGTAAGCTCCTTGAGTCTGTCAAGCTTGTACGCCTCTGAAGGTGGTTTGAACGACTCGAATGGGAAGAGGCCTCTTGGTGCATCGTAACTCACGTCGTAGTCGCCTGTGAATGGTGGCTCGATCGGTTTTGGCTTCAACTCAGCGTCAACCTGATAGTTGATCAATCCCCAACGTGAAAGGAATCTGTGGAGACGCATAATCATGCCAACGTCACCGACAAGGCTTCGTCTGGCGGCAGTCACTGTGAGATAGTCGTTTGGATTGAGACGATAGGCGTTGATGAGGAAGTTTCTGTACTTGATATAGAGCTGTGGTGACTTGGATGGGTTGGTGTTGGTGAAGAACTCTGGGAGTGACTCCTTTTCGATTGGGTGGATGCTCTTGAACTCAAACCAGGATGCATATGATGGAATGACAATAGTGTGTGATTGTGGGATATACGGCTCCTCTTCCTCTTCCTTATCCTCCTCCTTCTCAACGCCATTCATGTGTTCGTCAGCGTCGTAGTCCTTGATCTCAATCTGCTTGGAACCATCATCTTCAATCTCCTCGGACTTAATCTTTGGTGTGGTAGATTTGGTGGCTGACTTCCTCGTATGTTCACGCTCTTGTTCTGGTTCATCATTGTCGTCGTCGTCATCTTCGTCATCGTCGTTGCCCTCATAGTCGTCGTCCTTCGACGCGTCTGGAATGGAAAGGTCGCCATCGATATCAAGCTTGTCTTCGTCAGGTACCACTAACGCTGTGGGAGCCGACGCTGATGTTTGAGAATTGTCGAGATTCGTCGTAGAGGTTTCCTGGATGTCCACAGGCTGTTGTTTTTGTTGTTGTTCCTGTGGTTGTCCAGCCTCGGCGGCAACAGGCTGCGCAGGGGTCGAGTCCGTCACTGGCGGCGTGTTCTGGGCAGAAGCGCCAGATGGATCTTGATGCTCTGACATGGCGATGATGTATGTCTGTGCAGAAGCCCCTCGAGGCGGTGATGGGTGTTTGTAGGTAGGTCTGTGCTGGTTGGCGTTGCGCTGGCTGGAGGGTGCGAGTTTGGAGTCAATTGCGACGCGTCCAAGCAATCAGAGGCAGCGTGGTAGCAGTGTCTGGTGGGAACGGTTGTTCTGCGTACACAAAACTCGGTGTGACGCTCTTTTGGGGCTGATGTTCGCTGCTGGAGTGACAGTTTACGCGGTTGTTTACTTTGCCAGTTTTCGGAGAGTTCGCCCGCCCGCGAAACACGCTCACGACTTCCCGATTCGGAAGCGAGTGCTAATTGGCTAGTATATAAGGAAAGACCAACGGGGTCCTGGGGGTGTCCACTGGCATGTCTGCTCTTGCTGAGGGTTCCCAACTTTCTCCCACACCAAGAAACCACCGCCTGCAAGCTTAACTGCGCCTGAGTTCCCCGCTGCTGCCCCTGCAGATCCGCCGTGCCATAGACACTTCCTCTTCAGACTTCGGGCACGTTACCGCAGTTTCTTTTTTCCACGCCGGACCACTTCTCCTCCTTTTGCCACCTTATTCAACTGGAACTTTCGAAGAATATCACTTTCTGAGGGTAAGTGGTACAACATACACCATCACCGCCAGCTCAAGACCTTTCTCCTCGTGCTGGAACCGTCTTCGGACCTTGACTATCAACGCGTTTGCCACCCTGCCACCACCAATCACGCGCTGCTAAATCGTCAGCAAAGAGCACACACTCGACTCTGGCAGGTGCTCACAAGACAAACACAATATCACACCCACATGCTCAGCTTGAGACGACTGCCAATACTCCGGCGGCCTCATCTGCTTCCTCGCTTCGTCTCTACAGCCACTGTGCCAAGCTCCACACCGCCACCAGACGCCGACGATGTTCCACGTCCACCAAAAGGGCAGCATACCGTCGAAGACGTGACATTTGATCTCACAGAAGCAGAGATCCAGGATGTTCTCTCGAGCTCATTTCTCAACGACATCAAGGTCCCAGATCCTCGTTCAAAGATCCCGCCGCATGTTCAAGCCGTCGCGCAATACGTTCCCTTGAACAAAGGATATCTCGGAACAGTCAAGTTCCCAGATGCGCCATCTCCCATCGAGGTGTACACCTCTCCACACAATAACATGGCCGATGAGAGAAACCTCATCAAGTTTCCCAGACTCAGCGTCACTCGGCTCCTGACCCAGTCATGGTGCGAGCTGAGATTGTACTACGACACATACTCCCAGATCCCTGTGGCGGAGACCGAAGCCATGACCAGAGGCAAGGAGACTCATTTGGAGTTGGAGCTCGAGACACATCCTATTATGGACACCACTGAGATTGTGAAGGCTATTCCGCAGAAGATGATGACGAATGTTGATTCCTTTTGCGACTTGATGAGCACCAATCTCACAAGAATGCTCCAGTTATTCATACAGGGCTCCGCTAGGGAGATATACGTTCACGGATATGCTGATTCAAAAGGACTGGTTCACAATCGTGAGCCCCGAGAGAATGACATGCTCATCACCGGTATCATTGACAGTTTGACGATGAGATCCAAAGACATGGATTTTCCCATCATGAGACATCTTCAAGGGATCACACACAATGGCATCTCCACAGCCATACCCGTCATTGAAGATGCTGTAAGGATGTATGGAGATATCTATGTCCTTGGCGTTTCTGACGTGAAGACGAGAAAGTGGAGAAAAGTTCCTACCCAGGAGTCTGTTGTCGAGGGATCCAAACAACAAGTGATGATCTATGAGAAGCTCCTACGTGGTGATGGTTCGAGAGACATGTTTGTTCGCTATTGGCACGAGTACTGTCGTCGAAAGTCTATTGACATTGATGAGCCAGTGACGCCAGAGCTGGCACTGAAGTGGGCTTGCTTGGAGGATATGTTGCTCCCAGATCTTGAAAACCTTCGTGACGGTGTATTCACAAAGGACTATGGATCAGCTGAGTACGACCTTTCCTACTTGAGAGATGTTATCACGGAGGATAGTGAGTTCTTGGACATTGTGGAGCCATTCCTGGTGCCCTGGAAAACGCCACTCACTCCAAGGTACTTCATCGATCAACTTTCCAAGCTCTTTGCTCTGACGTCCCAGATCCAAGGAGGAGATCTTCGCATTCAGTACTACTGTGGTTCTGATATGTTCAAAGAGCTCCGATTTCGTCCAGAGAATGGAAAAGTTGATTGGACGGTGAGCACGGCCCTGGAATTCTGGAAGGCTGAGAGACCACCAAAACTGATGGAGAAGACGTATTCCAACGTCAGAAGCAAGTGCAACTTCTGCAATTACAGTGACTTCTGCTCATGGAAGAGAGATGCACTAGAGTCTCATTTTGTACATAGATATGATTGATACGAGCTCATGATAGAGTAATGATATGAATGCATGAATGAATGAAACGATACAGGCTTGTACCATTAATTAACAACCGCATTCTACGACTTGAGATGAACGGTGAAGAATTTATGCAATTGATCCTTACTGTGGACCACCCGGTGGACCCTCCTTCAACGACGAGCGACCAGCCTTCAACAACTCATCACACAACAACAAGTTACTCGAGATCCCAACAGCAGAAGTGATTGCGTTTCTCAACACTCTAAAGGAGTCCCAAATACCCTCAATGGTTGGATCACAGGACTCACCGGAACTCAAGTCAATACCAATGTAACGGCCATCAACGATCTCATCCTGGCATGTTGAAACGACATCAAGAGCATCAAATCCACCATTCTTGGCAAGAGTCTTTGGAATGACGAGCAACGCCTCAGCAAAGGCCTGCACACCAGTTTTCGTTCTTCCCTTGGACAATGTCGACAAGTTCTTGGTCAAGTGGTCAGAAGCGGCAAGGAAGAATGCACCAGCGCCTGGAATGAGAGCCTCATCCTTGATGACGTTTGACACGGCTCTGAGACCATCCCTGACGGCATCCTTAGTCTGGTTGAGAACATGCATAGATGGGCCCTTGATGAGAACTGTACATGACTTTGGATCCTTGTTCTCTGTGACAAATGTGAACTTGTCCTCACCGAGTGTCTCCTCGTAGACCTTGCCGGAGTATCCAAGAACCTGTGGGGACAAGTCATCAACAGAGTTCTGGGCCTCACCGCCAGTGACGAGCTGGAGACGCTCCATGTTACGTCTCTTTGCTCTTCTCAGGGCAAGAATTCCGTGCTTAGCGAGCACATCGAGGGACATTGGGTCAATTCCCTTCTGGTTGATCACGACGAAACCTCTCTCACCATCCAATCCACAGACCTCATTCTTCAAGTCAACAATCTTCTTGAGCTTATCATCAACAAACTTTCTCTCACTCTGCACGAGCTTGTCACGCTGTTCAGCAGATGAGTAGAAGAATCCAGAGTTGACCTCGGTCTTCTCGTACTCCAAGGACACGTTGAGGATGAGCACGTACGCGTTGTTCATGACACGAGGCATGTCTGGGTGACGGGCACCGTGGTCGAGCACGAGACCCTTGATGAGCTCACACTCACGCGCAGAGCCGTGCTGCATCTGCATGATCTCAATCATGTGCAAATCGAGGCCCTTGTCGGTCTTCACGTTGAGCACTGCGTCGGTGACAATCGGCACCAAGGTCTCTGACACCTCTTGTGGAACTTTTGTGGCGAGCGATGATCTGGCAACTTGGAGGAGGAGCTCACGGTTCAACTCCTTGTTTGTGATCTTGTACGAGTCCAAGAACTTGAGTGTCTCTCGTCTGGCAATCTCGAACCCGTCTGTGATGATTCTTGGATGGACTCCCTCAGAAGTGAAACGCTGTGCTTGCTTCAAGAGCTCACCAACGAGCAAGACGACACTCGTGGTGCCGTCACCTGTGATCTCGTCCTGAGCAGCAGCGGCACGGGCAATCATCACCGCAGTTGGATGCTGGATCTGCATCTCACTGAGCAACACCTTACCGTCCTTTGTGAGCTTAATGTTGCCAGCTCCGTCGACAAGCATCTTGAGCGTTCCCTTTGGGCCCAAGTTGGTCTCGAGAACCTGCTGGAGGCCCTGTGCGGCCGCAGTGTTGACCTGGAGCGCGGCCTGACGTCTCACGGATTCTGCCTTCGGATTGAGCAGCTGTAGCGAGGACATTCTGGTGCTTTTTGGTGCAAGAAGCTGGGTTCTTGTTGGGATCTGTGATGAGCTTCTTCTCTTCGAGTGGCAACGCGTTTTTCCACGCGTAACTTGTCGACGATGATCCAGATTTTCGCGAAAGTTTTCTGGTACGGGCAACACTTCTGGCCCCAGGCTCAATCGGGATTCAAAGCGGGATCTAACAATTCTTCAAAAATGTTCTGAGTCTATCAAATAACAGTGTTGCCAGGATGCTTTTCAAATTGCCACTATCCAGTGACTATCCTTTGTCAGGTGCGCAGTCTAACTGATCGCAGCCTGAGGGGCATTCGCGTGGACCGCCCGCGAGCCTCACGCTTTGTGTAGTATCCCCAGCGCATGCTAATAGTTATAGAAAGCTCTACAAGTATCCATATCCCCTAGTTTGTGCGCTAGTCATGATGACCAGGAAATTGTTCATTACACTCTGACATTGAAGATTGGATGGCGTCCGAGAGGATATCATCTCTCTGTCAAAGGCTGGCGTAGGGAAAGCAGCGTGCTTCATCAAATAACAAGTAATGGACACTTCACTGGTGACTGGCCAGGGGCCAGGAAGCCAGGAACCGGATATGTGACAACCCAGTGCATTTAGATCACGCCGATGAGTCACTCTGAACCAACGATCTTAAATACATGCGTCCGGCAGTGCAGAAGCAACCAATACAGAGGAAAGTTTGCCGTTGTGTGACGTTTAGAGTCGACAGGTCACAAATTGATTGTCATATACTTGCTCACGAGCAATGCGAGTTTTTCTACAAGCCACTGGCCAATGGATTCTGGAGCACCAAGTGTTGTCATAGGCTTCCTGGACCCCATAACCTACTCGCTGCAGTGAAACGTGAAACTCCATCATGAATTAAATTCGTCGACGTCGACCGCTGAAGTGCTCTAGCTTGGCCGGGCAACACGTCTGCATACATTATACGTACTACGGGTCACTCACTTTCACATGAAATAGGTCTAACACTCGGTTGAATATATATAGCTTGAAGCTTCATCGCCATTGCCAATTTGTCCTCTCACTTCATCAGGTAGTACTTTGCCATCTCATACGCCGTCCAGCAGATCGCAGTGGCAGGCACATTCGCCACGATTCTTGGTCTCACACCCTGCCAGAATCCAACAGCGCCCTTCATCTGATAAATAGTCTTTGCAGCACCCAGAAACGAGTCGATGTTTCTCACTTTGATGTCCGCACTCAGGTTCTTGGTCTGTAACAGCGTCTTGATGCAGTCCAGCGGTGTCGTGAGTGCTGCTGCGGCTCCTCCTGCCAGACCGCCAGCAACGCAGTGGCGAAGTGGATCATGGGCGCCGGTTGGATTGATGATCTTGGTGGCAGATTCATACACGACAAAGTTGAGAGCTGTGAATGGGATCGTCATGGCAATCGTGGTTGGATAACTCGTGTAGAATGTCCCAAGGCCTTCTTTTCTGATGATGCTTGAGGTAGTATGGAGGAAATCGGCCTTGGTTCCCTGTTGTGCTGCTAATTGCATTCTCTGCTTGATCACATCGAATGGATTCATGAGTGCCTCGGATGTGATGGTGGCAGAGGCACCAGCCAGTGCGACTCTGAATGGCTGATGGCCCTCCTCGGACTCGTCGATGATCCTCTTCTTCACATACTCGTATGTTCCAAAGTACACGGCGTGTGCAGGTCCAGCTCCTAGAATGACACTCGATGTTCCTCGCCACAACGAGAGCCAGCCCTCAGTCTTGGAGATTGTGTACACGCTGCGAAGGATTCCCTGTTTTCCCTGTGATGTTGAGTTCAGCGCCTGCATACGTGTCTTCAGTGCATCAACTGGGTACATGACCGTGTGCTCCAGGATGCCGGCGAAGGCCCCAGCAATACATTGGGCAGTGAGAGTGGCTCCCTCCGGAAGTGCCTCGTACTCAACCTCCTCTGTCGGGAGCACTGGGGTCAAGTTGGTGTGGAGGAGGTCCGCGGACTCTGAAACGGTCATAGTCATCGAGTTCTGGCGCGTATGATGCGAAAATTGGGTGGAGAACTTGGGTTCTGTGAGATGTCCAAGCTGGTGGAGTAGTTCCTGAGACTGCTAGGAGTGTTTGAGCTCTCAAGGCGAGAGAAGAGTCCGTTGAAAGTGGACGATAGAGTCTTGGGTGTGGAAACTTGACGTCGGTGGAACTTCCGAATTCGGCTTTCGCGAAAGGTTCAGGCCTCGTGTTTGATCAATGATATCGGTCAATTGCGGGGTATCAGCTCAGGAAAGTGGGTGTATTGTTGTGGTTTACTGTTGTGGGTATCGAGATTACTTATGTCCTCCGTCCGTGTGTTTTGTGGAAACCGGTGATTTCGGATGGTGAGCTGTCTTCTCCGCATGTTATCGGAGGTACGGAGTTAGCAGGCTCCTATCGGCTTGACCCGGTGCTAACGATAAACAGCCAAAAGAAGCACCAGAGTACAGGTTCAAAGAGTATACTGTATTCCCAGCTGAAGTATCCTCCATCCTCCCTAAAATGTCATGTGTCATGTGTCCACTGTCATGAGGCCCAGTACTATTCTCGAAAAGGCTGACCCTTGCCCCGCGTATACACGACATCGACAAAGAGCACAGTATCAGCGGTCCTATTTTGTATTTTGTCTGGAACCATCTAATGGGGTGGCGAGTGAATCAATATAATTGGACTGGGTATTAGATTCTGAGTCTTAGCTGGTGCTACCTAGCGACGCTTTGAGAGCCGCACTAGTGATATTCTGGTAAGTGGTCTCCGCTGGGCGTCGTGGCCACAGTTCTACAATGTTTCATCGTACTTTGTGCCCCAGTCATAATGACCAGGAATTCGTTCATTACACCTTGTCGATGATCATCGGATGGCATCTTATAGGACATCATCACTCCACCAAAGGCAAGTGTAGGAAAGTGAACAGTGCTTCATCAAACCACGAGCGATGTGAACTGTGTAATTCACCATTCACCAGCTCAATCAAGGAGCAAACCTGCATCCTGCATGACTCTGTTAGACCCGAGCGTATCATATACCATATGTTAGCCAGTAACGGCATGATTGGCGACGGACCTTACCTGGTCAATCAGCTCAGTGATTAGGACTGCTGCTGTGGAATCTATTATCTTTGTTTCTCCAGGATCTGAGTGTTCACCGGCCGATCCTTTTCCTTTGTTGCACAATTGAACTCAATCATCAACGACATGACGGCTCAACTAGTATTACTGAGCGGTTGAAGGTGTCGTTTGGTTTTGAAATTTGAAATTTGACGAGTTGGAGTTTCGGGCACAGTGAGCCAACTAGCCGGGAGTCTGGCCGGTGGCAGAATTGGTGCCACAAATTGTTAGGTGATACCCTTTTTTATAGATGTCATTTAAACCCATCAAAGACAAACATGAAACTTATCGAAGCACTAACGTAGAGGAATCGAACTCCCGGCCATTGGAATAAAAGAGGCTAAAGTCGAAGGAGGGCCAACGAACGAGTTCGCGGATTCGCGAAATCGCAGAGGGGCGCCGGCAAACTCTCCGAAGCCTACACCATCAACACCAACAAGTGAGAAGATGCGTCCGCTCCAACAGCTGCTAGCAGTGCCTCCTCCTAACAACTTCACTGGCTACTGCATCTTTCACATGTCTCATTACAGTGTGAGGTCGAATGTCACCTGTGCATTGTGCCCGTACACTTTATGGTAACCGTTATGGAGATTGATGGACTACTGCCGTGGCCTGATCAACGTCCTGTCCATTGTCTATTAATCCCATCAAGAAGCAGAACCTTAAAACTTGTTATTGGAGTTTCAAGTAGTAAGTACGTGTATTCCATATACTGGGTACTGGGAACTCTGTGAACACAGAACACAGACCTCGGCTGAACCGATCCAACGGCAGTGTCAAAGGGGTATCTCAATTGCACAATTTACCGTGTCTTTAGGCCGGTCTCAACAGCAACATCACGTGTAGTCTACTTCAAGAGCATAAAACCGAAACTGAACAGGTCTATGATGAATTGAATATGGGTTATGGGATGCTGATATGCTCGAACTGAATGGGGATACATGTGGCTCAGTGCTTGGAAACAGGGACCTCACCAGTGAGCCTAGCAACAGCCTGCTTAGCCATGTCACCGAATCCAACCATGAAGATAGTCTGCCAGACACCAAGACCAACTCTTGGAGCAACACCTCTGTAGAGACCCTTGAGGCCGTTGTTCTGGTAAATGTACTTGGCGGCACCCACAACACTGAGGTTCTTTGGTCTGTTTGGATCGTTGGTCTTGGACTGCATCTCCACTCTGATAACCTCGATAGGCTGGTTCCAAGCCGAGAGACCACCACCGATGGCAGAAGCAGCGATCTTCTCGAGAGCACTAAGCTTATCGTCCTTCTTCTTTCCTGTCAAGTTCTTGATTCCGTCTTCAGCCAATCTGGAGAGACCGAAACGGGAACCCCAGTTGGTCATCTGACGGATTGCGACGGCATTGACTCCCTTGTTGATACCTCTCAATCCCTCCTTCTTCCAAATCTCCTGGAACACCTGGAACGATGACTGCTGTGGGGCACCAGCGACAGCAGCCTGTTTAGAACGAGTGATCTCCACCGTCTTCATACATGTGCAGAAGCCCATAGTCAAGTAAGCCTGTGCAACACCTCCAATGACACCACCACCGATACCAGCACCAAAGTTGGATGCTCCGATCTTCTTGAATTGGTACTCGGCCTCAGCGGAGACAAAGAGCAGCACAGCACCCTTGGTGGAGGCCTCAATCCAAGCCCATGGGATCAGACCCTGATAGAAACCCAGCAAACCTCCACGGGACCACACCACCTTGGCTGATTCGAGAAGCGTGAGTGATCTGTTGGCGGCCATTGTGGTCTTGATAACCTCCAACGGCTGGCCCAAAGTGGTCACCTCGGCGAGGTTGAGACCGGCTCCGAGAAGAATGTTGGAGAAGGAAATCGGCTTCTTCTTGAGCTCCTGCTGCTGAGACATTGTGTTTATGTGACGGTGCTGTTGGACTAAAGAAGGAGAGATGAAAGGGTTCTGCGATGGAAATTTTTGACGCGTACAATGAATGAGCAAGCCCGGCCGGAATCGCGGAGACTTGTGCGAGCTCGGAGACGACTGGAGAAGCGGGGCAAGCTGGGGTTCAAGATGCGTGGAAAAGATAGGAGAGCACTGTGATCGTGATAGTGTAATATTTGGAGCCTCATTAAATCAATTGCCCTGTTGGAAGGTGGGCTGTGCTGGCTCGACGACGGCTCAAGGTGCTTCAAGGCTGCAACGCTCACGAAAGCCCGATAAGCCTACGAAAAGAGCTTTCTTTCATCCCCAAACAGCTCGTTATGAGCACCCAAAGGATCATTGTGTTTCTAAAGTGGATATGATAAGACTTCCCCACTTTCAGGTACCACCTGGTGGCTATCATAACCGTTTTCGGCTCCTTCTAACGCTTCTACGTGTCTGGTGCTGCTCCCGGGATCCTCCGTCACAGGCCCGGAACCGGCCGAGTTGGAGGCTGTTCCCTCAACACCAACAAAGGCTACCGTCAGAGCGCAGGGGACTCAGTGTCACAATGAAACGCACTACGGCGGTAGAAGACTGCAACATAACTCATAAATCAAATTAGATTTGCACAATGCACCTTTTCCTAGCCAAACCAGTCAGCAACTGCTTCCAAGTCTTATCGTGCACCAAGCAGTTCATATCACCAAAGATGATCATAGCGGATTTGGCTCTGGTCAGCGCGACATTGAGTCTTCTCTTGTCACTGAAGAACCCGAGCTTACCCTCCTTATTGGACCTGACACATGACATGATGACACACGTCTTCTCACGACCTTGGAACGCATCGATGGACGAAACGGTGATCTCCCCAACCATCTTAATAGTGGCGGGCTTTGACATGCTGATTGCGGCCTTGTCCTCCATTGTCTCCTCGATCTTGGCTCCTGTAGGATTGAGTCCCTTGTGCACTTGAATCAACCGGGCAATAAGATCTCTCTGGCCAGAGTATGGTGTGATGACTGCGAGTTCTGACTTGGGGATGTTCTCCTTGTTCACGACATCCCACAGCAACGCCACCGCGGTTTCAGCCTCGGCTCTGTTGATGTAGGACATGCCCAATCCACCTGGTCCCCTCTCTGGCATATTGAAGACCTCCTCCTTACTCTTCGTGCAGTGAACGAAGGCCAATGGCTTCAATGAACCAATACTTCTCTGCTCGGGAGTGACGCCATCCTGGAGCTTGCCGTCGTAGAAGTGCTTGTTTGGGAACTCGGAGATGGCAGGATGCATTCTGTACTGCGTCTGGAGCATGCATGGATTCGGATATGACCCATTCTGCAATACACGCTCAAAGAGGGATTGCTCCAAGTATGGTATCTCGGAGTAAGATGACAACTGCTTCTCATCGCCGACAAAGACAAACTTCTCCACGCCACGCATGGATAGTGGGATGAGTGAGGCAGCATCGGATGATTGCGTGGCCTCGTCCATGATCACAACTGGAATCTTCTCAAGCATCTCAAACTCTGGTCCTCCGGCGGCAACTGTCGTGGCAAAAATCACCTTCTTGCTCTGGAGAATCTCCCTCTTCAAGTCCCTCACTTTTTTCATATAGTTCCAGTACTGGTTCTTGGTGAGGTTGTATGCTCTATTGGCTCTGATATCAGCGTGCAGTTTGGCCAAACTCTGTGGAAGCATTGTCGTGACCTGATGATGGAGGCATATCTTAGCCAGCTTGTGAGACCAGCCATACTCTGTCTCTTTCTCCTTCGATGTGATTCTGAGGATCTGGGAGTAGTCATCCTCCATGAACTTCTCTGCAATGTTGTCAATGGCAAAGTTTGAAGCAGCAACAACGACGATTGGATACTTCTTGTATGCCAACATCTCCACAATCATTCGATAGATGACTGTTGTCTTTCCTGTTCCAGGAGGGCCTTGTATCACAGTGACATCGTTACTCAACGCATGCTCAACGGCCTTTGTTTGTGATGAGTTCAGCTTGGCAGCCCACTGGCCCGACATCATTATTCGTGACGAGTTCTGATTGAGGTTCTCCTGGCCAAGTAGCAGTTTGGTAAACAGTGGGTTCTGCATTCTCAGCATTGCATTCATAATTCTCGTGACTTGAGGCGAGCCAATCACAAAGAACAAGTTCGTGAACCCAATGATAGGCTTGCGTGTGTCGTTCCAGAAGTAGAACTCCACAAGTAGATCAATACTCGTCTTGGTGCCATCCTCCTTGTTCAGCCTGGCCTCACAGATGAAACAGTGATAGATCTTTGATGGCTCTTCTTTCTTTCCGACAAAGAGTGACTGACCCTTGAAGAAGGGGATGAAGTCCAAGTCCTTGAAGTTCCTTTTCACCATTTTATCAATCTTGTCTGTGTATGGCACTTCCAACTTGAATGTTTCAGTGAAGTATCCGTTGTACTCCACCGAAGAGGGGATGAAAACTTCGTCTCGGAGGCGATCTTCAAGATAGAGATGATCACATAACTCTCGGAAGTATTCAAACAAGGACTCATACTTCAGCTGAGGTTTCTTCAGAGTCTCAACGTGTCCCAATTCCTCTGTGATTTGTTGCTTGAACAAATCTGTTGGATCTGGGATGTTCTTCGGGTCAGGATGAGGCGATCCATCATTGTGGTAGTCTGTACGTAACTTCATCATTTCTGCCCTAGTGAGTGGACTGAAGTTCTCGAAAGAAGGCTCCTCTCCTGGTGATGGTTTCTTCCTGTTGAGGTCCACAAACCTGGACGGCTGTGCCATACTCTTTGGACCCGAGTATGTCTCATTGACAGTGAATCCGCTAAAGTTGCTGATGAAATCCTCCAGATCGTCAGATGAGTTCCTAACGGGTGGTGTTGTATCAGGGGAAATGCTTGGGGACAGTGTGGATGGAGTGCTGTCAAACATGGACTGGGACTTTTTGAGTAATGTCTTCTTCGGTGATGCTTGCACTGGTGGAGTTGCAGATGCATCCTCACGACGTGAATGTTTGAGTTTCTTGCCATAGAGGAACCTGTCCTTAAAAGCGTCGTTTCTCTTTTTGCCATCGCTGAAAGAGAACAGGAACCCATCATCAAGTCCTCGCCGCAAGTATAGGGCGGCGGGTATACCCTTGTCAAGAGCACAGTCCTGGCAGACAATATCTGTCCGTGTGTTCTTGTGTATCATGATGTTCTCAGACTTGGAGCAGTAGCGGCACACCTTGTCGCACAGGAGGAAGTAGGTCTGGATCTCTGCAAGCAATTCCTTGTTCTCGATCGTCATGGTGGCGCACACCTGGGTGGTATCAATTTCGTACTTCCTGCAGACGTCACATAGCATCATCAAGTCTCTGGTGCCGAGTTGGACGAGTGCAAGGTCGTGGATGCCAGTCCAGTGGCAGATTTGGCATTTGACAATGGTGTCCTTTCCAGAGCGCACCACGGAGAAGTGGCCGGTGTCACGCAGGTGCTTCGTCATCTTCTTGTAGCCCTCATCTGCATCACAAGTGGGGCAGCGTAGCCCCGGCATTTTGGGAGCTCGGAGGTGGTTGGCACCGGGTGGAGAAGAAGTTCTACGGGTGTTTGATGTCTTGACGCAGATGGAGCCAATTCGCTGATGTGTTGCCCAAACCAAGTTTTTTTTTTTTTTTTTGATAAACTCCGCGGGCTCTTGAATCTTCAAGCCCTTTGAGCCGCTGAAGATTGACTTTAAAACACGGCGCTTCAACCACCAAACAACCCAAATGGCACAGTTTCAGTGCTCGACATGCTCAGAGTCCCTGGGAGACCAGGAGATGATGAAGCATCTGTCCTCGACCCGCCACAGAGCCGTCACGTACAATGGCGAAACACTGGAGTGCGAGAAGTGCCAGGACACCAACATCCACACGCTTGTCATTGTCCGCTATGGAGGTCAGGATATGGCTATGCTTTGTCAGATGTGCTTCAGCAAAGAAGAGGAGAAGCCAGGTACCCAGTACACTCTCCAGAACGGATCGATTCTCAGAAACGTGCCGAACTACATCAAAGTCCGTGACTTGAGCTGTACTCTCTGTGATAACGATGCTCATCTCTCAGTGGACAAGAACAACACCAGCTTCGTCGCTTGCTACAAGTGTATCAGAGAGAAGAACCTTGCTGCTCAAAGGACTTTTGTGAGCGAAAATGACGATAACTTCCTCTACGTGTTGCTTGGAATCAAAGAGCACACCAACACAGACAGTCGCAAGAAGTTCAGCCGAAAGAGACAAGTTGGCAGAGGCATCAAGGGACGCAGAGAGAGAAAGAAATTGCCAAAACCAGTCAAGATAAACGTTCCAAGTGAGAACAATGTCTCCCTCAGATCTTTCCAGGCTATGTCTAAGCGTGATGTCGTCAAGGCCAGACCTGAAGATGAAAGAGGTTTGCCGCCAGTCAACACTGTCTCCTCTGGAAGCAGCACACCCAAGTCAAAGTCCAATGTCAAGTACAATGACAATAAGGCAAAACCAGATCATCAGAAAAAGTCTGGCAAGTCGTCAAACAAGTCAACACCGAGTGGCCCTTCAAGATCTGTCAGCACCACACCAAAGCCATCCAAACAGGGCAACACAAACCAAGTTCTCAACCAGGTCATTCAGGGATTGCAGAACATGCAGATATCTCAGCCTTTTGGAATGTTTGTGCCATCTGGTGCCAATGCCACACCTCTGGGTAAGAGAGGCGAGAAGTCTGGAGATGCGAAGAAGGCTGATAAGAAGGACACGGCCAATGGTCCGCAGAAGCAGGCGAAGAGTCAACCCGCTCAGTCAGCGAAGACTGAACCAAAGAAGGGAACCAAGGAAGTCAAGAAGGACATGAAGAAGGACGAGAAGAAGGATCTCAAGAAGGACGCGAAGAAGAAGGACGAGAAGAAGGATCTCAAGAAGGAGTCCAACAACACAGTCAAAAACACAAAGAACGATTCGAAGGCCGACAAAAAGAACGACAAATCCAAGAAACCAGACAATAAGAAGGGCAAAGCCTCAACACCGGCTCCTCAGCCTGCTCCAGAAGTGAAACCAAAGAAGGAGAAGCCGATGCTTAAGGTCCCACAGCAAACACCTGAAGACGACCACGAAGAACTTGATCATATTCCAAAGTACCTTGCCAACCAGCCAAAGTTGAGTTACAACACCTTGAGCGAGTACTTTAAAGAGATGTGTTTCCACTTGTACTTGGAGCAGTACCTTGAGTCCACCCCGATCACCAACTTCACTACAGAGTTCCATGCTGATAACAAGAGCTTGTTCAAGGTGACACTTCCATACACCGAGGAGATTGAGAACTTGGTGTCTCCAAAGATGAGAAAGCTCGGAAAGTTACCATTCTCCATCAATCAGACTATCTTTGTGGCTCGCTCAAACGACAAGGACAACATCTGGGACTGCTTTGTTAAGGATCTCAACTTGGTGAAGAGAGGTGGTCAGAAGATTGAACTTCTTCTTGAGCTCTACAAGTGGAACAATGCACAGAACTTCCCAGTCGGATCCACAACTCTTTCGATTGTGCCAGGATCCCCAACTATGAGCAGAATCTTGTTTGCCATGGCCAGAATCGAGAATCCAAAGTTCATCAAGATGCTTCTCGGAAAGGAACCAATCAAGCAATTGAACTTCAACAACAGACTCAACTTCACAAGACCAACATTCAACGACTCTCAACGCTCAGCTATTCAACACGTCTTGAACAATGCCATCACTGTGCTTCAAGGACCACCAGGAACTGGTAAGACATCCACCATCTATGAGATCATCCTCCAGCTTCTTCGCAACTTGAGAACCTTCCCGATCCTTGTGGTGGCCCAGTCAAATATTGCTATTGATAACATTGCCGAAAAGTTGAAGAATGACAAGGACTTGACTATTTTGAGAATCGTGTCAACAGAGAAGGAGAGAGAGTATAACGAGAAGCACCACTTGGCGGACATCTGTCTTCATCACCAGGTGCAATCCCGTTTGCCGCAACACTTCAAGGATACACTCCTAGACATGAGATACAATAGAGCACCAGTGGGGAAGAACGCTTACAAGAAGTTATTGAGTGTCTCCAACACCATTACGGAGAAGCTCGTTGCCCAGGCCCAGGTCATCTTCACTACTACTGTTGTTGCTGGTGGATATCAACTCAAGAACATCAAGAAGATTCCAGTGGTGATCATGGATGAGTCTACCCAATCATCAGAAGCCTCCACGTTGATTCCATTGAGTATGCCCGGTGTTGACAGATTCATCTTTGTCGGTGATGACAAGCAGTTGTCCTCGTTCTCTGAGGTGCCATACTTGGAGCAGTCCATGTTTGAGAGAGTCTTGAAGAACAACACATATCAGAACCCACACATGCTCAACGTGCAATACAGAATGCATCCACAGATCTCGGAGTTCCCAATCAAAGAGTTCTACAACAGCATGCTCACGGATGGTGTCACTGCCGAGGATCGTTTCTGGCCCGGTGTTGATCCGTTGACTTTCATCGATTGCGGGCTGAAGTATCCTGAGTCCAAGGTCTCAAACTGGCAGAGAAACAGAGGAAGTGGATACACTTACACGAACGAGGGAGAGGCTGAAGTGATATTGAAGACCATCAAACAATTGATCTACGCCAAGGACGTTAACAGGGCGGACATTGCCGTGATCACTCCATACTCTGCCCAGAGAGATCTCATTGCCTCGGTCATTCAGAAAGACTCATTGATCAATCCTAACAACGAGGCCATCGAAGAGGAGGTTGACGAGGACTCATTGACGAACAAGAAGCCTACTACGATCAAGACCATTGTGGGAATCATGGTATCCTCCATCGATGCCTTCCAGGGTCGTGAGAAGAACTTCATCTTGTTCTCGTGCGTCAGATCCAACAAGGAGAACAACATTGGCTTTGTCAGGGACAGAAGAAGATTGAACGTCGCTTTGACGAGAGCTAGATGTGGTCTTGTGCTGGTTGGGAACAAGGAGTGTATGGCAAAGGGTGATGGTCTTTGGGGAAAGCTCGTTGACCATTTGGATGAAAAGAAGTACGTCAGAAGCGAGGATGAGTACTTTGTTTAGACTAATAGAAGATACAATTGAACTAGCCCCGGATGGCTGGTAGTCCGGACTTTGGTGTTGTGGTGAGAGTGCATGAGCAAGGACCTTGCCTCTGCAGCGGCGAACTGGGCGACGTTGAGGGTGAGAAGAGAAGAAATTTGCAGACACGTTGAGATATCATCCATCAAGAGGCCTTGGAGCCGTTGGAATACCGTCTTTGACCCGATGGGATTGTTTGAGTGCAGGACGTGCAAGGAGAGGCTTGACGATGTCTTTACCCCGCTCCACGCGGAGAAGGAAGGGCATAAAGAGTTCTTCTACGTCGATCAGTCTACAGACACTTCTGGAATCAAACATGAACTCTGTTGCTCAAAATGTCGAACCAAGAACATCACTGAACTTGTCATTGTCAGACAGAATAACTGGTACGACCTGACCATGTTGTGCTGTGAGTGCATGAAGAGAGTTGGAGTGGCTGGCACAGACTATTCCATCAAGAACGGAAAGCTTCTATCCAAGGTCCCAATTTTCATCAAGGCCACCACATTCATGCTGACTACTGATGCGTCTACTGAACTCAAGAACTCAGCTGTGGAACCAAAGGTCACTGGTCCTACCATTCTTGAGAGACTCTCCAATCTTGTGTCCTCCGTCATAACGCCAGCTAACACGGACAACAGTACAGAGAAAGAAGATGAATATGCCAACGTTGACTCTTTGGTAGAGAACTTTGAGAATGTGTCAATTTCTGAAGGACAAGCTTTGACATTAAGGGAAGCGAGACGCAGGGCCGATGCTGAGAAGGAAGAGGCCAAGATTCTTGGGAGAGATGGACTAGCTCTCTCGAACCGACAAGCCAAAAAGCTACAACGTGCCAAAGCGTTTGAAAGACAAGAGAAGGGTGTCTTGAAGAAGGAGAGGATCTTGGATAAGAACAAGAACAACAGAACTAAGGAGTTCCAGGAATTTGATCTCTATCGTGTTTCCCCACTCCAAAAGTACACCTCCAAATATCAATACTTCAAGGAACTATGCTTCCATCTCTACCTTGCTGAGCTACTTGAAGCTGATCCGATCACGAACTTTGTTCCAGACTTGTCTATGGCTCATTCTCAGGGTGTCATCCACTTAGTTCTTCCCTACACGAAGGAGTTGAAGGACAGAGTTGATCCGAAGATGAGGGCGTTGGGCATGCTTCCATTCTCCAGAAACCAGGCTGTCTTTGTGACATTCAAGAAGGGAGAAGTTTGGGAATTCTTTGTCCAAGATATTGAGAACCCAAAGAATGAGGATGTCATTGAGTTGTCCATTACTCTGTACCCCTGGAACGACAATGCGAAGATCCCCACAGACAGCACCAATTTCAGGATTGTTCCAGCTTCTCCAGAAGTCAGCAGATCGTTGACTGCCATGTCCAGACTTGAGAATCAAGTCTTCATCAATTTGGTGTTGGGAGGCAAAAGAGTTCCACAGAAGTTTGATGTCAACGCAAACATCAAGGGATACTTCCGAGACGAGTTGAACAAATCTCAGAAAGTTGCAGTACAACACGCTCTAACCAACCAAGTCTCGATGATTATTGGTCCTCCAGGAACGGGTAAGACTTCCACAATCCATGAGCTTGTTATGCAGTTCCTCAACTTCAAGAACTATCATAAAGTACTCATTGTTGCCCAATCCAACGTGGCCATTGATAACATTGCTGAGAAGTTGAGAAATGATGGCGTTTTGGTTGTGCGTGTGGTTTCCACTGCGAAGGAGAAGTAGTACAACAAGGATCATCACTTGGCTGATATTCTGCTTCACAAGTTGATCTTTGACCAGCTGTCTGACAAGTCCAGAGTTGCCCGTCTTGACTTGGCTGCTGGCCACGCGGTCTTGGAGCATGAGTACAAGAAGATGCTTGCGGAATCACACGCCATCAGAAAGAAACTGATGCCTCGTTTCAAGGTCATCTGTACAACCACAGTCACAGCCGGCAGTTACAGACTTGAAGGTGTCAATATCGATGCTGTGATCATGGATGAATCCACTCAGTCATCCGAGGCATCCACTCTCATCCCATTGGCGTTGCCAGGTGTCGAGAAATTTGTCTTTGTTGGTGACCAGAAGCAACTGAGTTCCTTCTCTGAGATCTCATACTTGGCCTGCTCCCTCTTTGAAAGAGTTCTCACCAATGGGGTCTACAAGGACCCCCACTTGCTGAACATACAGTACAGAATGCATCCTTCCATCTCCGCCTTCCCATCTCAGCATATCTATAAGGGTAAGTTGCGCGAAGGTATCTCCAAAAAGGACAGACATATCGAAGGTATCAAGCCACTGATGTTCATTGACACCGAGGGGAAGTGCCCAGAGCAAGTTCCAAAGAAAGGGCACGGATGTTTGAACAAGAGTGAGGCTGATGTTGTCATCAAGGCGATTGAGTACTTGATCGACAAGGGCATTGACCAGAAGACGATCAGTGTCATCACGCCATACGCAGCCCAGAGAGAGCTAATCTCCAAGATCATCAAGAACAATCGTACTTTGAATCCAGATGGAGACATTATCCACGAAGAGACGGAGGCTCATAACATGCCAACTGAGAGGCCACCAACCATCAACATCATCGCTGGTATCTCTGTCTCTTCCATTGACGCGTTCCAGGGCCGTGAGAACGACTTCATCATATTTTCGTGTGTGAGATCCAACAAGCAGAACCAGATTGGTTTCATGTCTGACAAGAGAAGAGTCAATGTGGCCCTCACAAGAGCTCGTTATGGACTCTTCTTGATCGGTGACTACAAGTGTGTTTGCAAGGGTGGGATTTGGAGCCACTTTGGACAGCACATACAGAACTCTGCAGTCCTGACCACCGTTCGAAAGTGTTTTAAATAGACCAATACATATACAGATTATCATACTCAAGCCGTTGTGATCGAGTAGGGAAAACACTAATGGCGCTATATTGAGCATGCCCTGCTCCGAAGCTTTGCGTGGTGTCGCGAGGGCAAGGTCCTTGACCATGCACCCATCGAGACCAGTGGACATCAAGCTGGAAAACACGTCAAAGATCTGTGGCACATGCCGACTGCACCAAAGAACTAGGGTCATCGAAGCTCAATGAGCAGCAAAGTTGAGGTTGGTATGGCGAAACCTGTGAGACCGTGAAGGTCTGCCTTGGAGCTCCTCATCCGCTGGTTTCAAGACCCAAGAAATTTGGACAACGAGACAAGCACGGAAAGCACCCCAAGAGATCACAGAAGCTTCACTGGCCTTCACTCAAGTCCAACTGTTTCTTTAAGTCATGTGGGCGACGAGTGGCATGATGCACTGGAGATACCTGACCATCACAACCACAACTTGAAAGATGTTGGAGTTGACAGAACCGACGTGAAGAGGGGCGGTACATATCACAGTACTGATGCTTCCCAAGACACTAATGGTGGTGAACTTCAACAACGGCACAGCCATTCCATCTGGAAACTCTCAATATTGAAGAAAACGTCACGAGAGAAGCCGACGGACACATCAAGCCGAAGATGAAGATCACTTCCTCGAACCAGACTCCGAACACCAGCATGAACAACAAGAATCATCCTGCATACGAAGATCTTGTGGACTCAAAATCCTCACCTGAGACATCCAGAGAACCTTCTCCAGGCTCATCTTCAAGATCAGAGGCGACTCCAGAGCTGTATGAGGAGGAAGAGGATGAGCCAATAAGAGCACCTGTGAAAACTCTCAAAGTCGATAGGCTCGAACAAACTCTCTCCAATGAGCCCAGAAACCACCATACAAAGTACAACCCATTCCAGTCAAGATCCAGACATTTAGGTTCACCCCAAGCTCCTCGTACCCTGACAAGGAGACTTACTTCAGAGATCTCTGTTACCATTTGTACCTGGAGCACCAGCTGTTCATGCCCGTGATCAAAGATGTGAATGCAACAGATTATCAGACTGGTGCGGATCTTGTCTTCTTACTCAGATTCCCATATGATGACAACGTCAAGAGTCTGGTCTTTAACCCAATCCTCCAGCAGATGGGCATCCTTCCGTTCAGAAAGCAACAGGCTGTGTTTCTTGTTGACCCAGCCAACCCAAGAAGCATGTGGGAGTGCTTCGTCCAGGATGTGGAGTTGATCAACGGTAATATTGAGCTCATAATGGGCGTGTATCCTTGGGTTGATATGTCTGAGTTCCCAACACACTTGGACAAAGTTGACATCATCTCTTGTGATCCAAATGCCAGCAGATCCATGGATGCAATGGTCAAGTTGGAGAATGAGGACTTTTTGGAGATGCTCTTGGGAAATTATGATGTTGAGTCGATCGTTTCCAACAAGGTTGTCAAATTCACCAAAGACACGTTCAATGAGTCGCAGAAGAAGGCCATCAAGCACGTCTTGGACAACACCATCACAGTGATCAAGGGCCCACCCGGTACTGGTAAGACTTCCACGATCCATGAGATCATTCTCCAGTTGTTGAAAAGAAACAAAGGCCCAGTCCTTGTTGTTGCGCAGTCCAACATTGCCATTGACAACATTGCCGAGAAGTTACAGGAGAACAAGGCACTCAACATTATCCGTGTGGTTTCAGCAATGAAGGAGAGTGAGTACAACAAGAAGCACCACCTGGCTTCAATCTGTCTCCATCAGAAAGTCAACACTCTCTTAGCCACGCCACATCGCCAAACAATGCACAACATGAGACAAGGCCGTAAAGTGACAATGGACTCATACAAACAGCTCACATCCACTTCCTTCCAGCTCAAGCAAGAGATCGTTTCCGGTGCCAATGTGATCTGCACCACCACAACAACATGTGGTGCACCATTCCTCAAGAAGCTCAAGTTCCCCATGGTGATCATGGATGAGGCAACGCAGTCCACTGAGCCTGCAACACTGATTCCTTTGGCTCTCCCGGGTGTCGAGAAGTTCGTCATCGTGGGTGATAACAAGCAGTTGAGTGCACTCTCGGATATTTCATTCCTCACCAAGTCACTGTTTGAGAGACTGTCCAAGAACCAGACTTATGAGACTCATCTGTTAAACGTCCAGTATCGTATGCATCCAAGTATTGCCGGTTTTGCCAAACGTTGGTTCTACCAGGGAGTTCTTTCCGATGGTGTGACTGCTGATGAGAGAAAATCTGCTTTGGATCCATGGACCTTCATTGATGTGAGATACCCTGAGGAGCTTAAGAACAGGGAAAGAGGTGGTGAGGGGTTCACGATCAGCAATGAAGGTGAGGCCAAGGTGGTGATCAAGGTGTTGAAGAAGTTCAAGAAGCTGGGACTCGACTTGACAAATGTTGGTGTCATCACTCCATATGCTGCCCAGAGAGACTTGATTGCCAATATGATAAAGAATGACACGATCCTGAACCCACAGGGAAAGATGATTGAAGAGGAGCTGGACGACTCAGAGTATGAGAGCAGAAAGTCCACCTCTGTCAAGACGATCGTAGGTATCGTTGTCTCGTCCGTCGACGCATTCGAAGGTCGTGAGAGAGATTACATCATCTTCTCCTCAGTCAGATCCAACAAGGGAAACCACATCGGCTTTGTGAGAGACGTCAAGAGATTGAACGTTGCTGTGACGAGAGCCAAGTATGCCCTTGTGATTGTTGGTAACAGTGAGTGTCTGAGTGAGGCAAACTGGGTGTGGCAGAGACTGGTTGAGCACACAAAGCAGCAGCTGAAGTTTGTTGAGGAGAAGGAGTACTTCCGTTAGACAATTGATGATGATTGATGGCCTTGTTGATGTGAGTAGGCTTCGATGGAAAGCGTGATAGCGGCAAGGCGAATGAGGCTGACCGCTCTACAAGAACTGCACTTATGCTGTCGTAGCTCCATAGTTAAGTGGAACTGAGTGAAATTGAGTGTAAGAGTAGTAGGCGTAAGTTGTGTGTTGTTTACAAAGATTGGTTGGTACTAGCGGGGAAAAGTTGTAAACAACAGTCTCATAACACTTCCTAATTGGGAAATCCGAGCCCTCGGAAGCGCAGAGTATGGGGGCGCACGCTCGTGATGGAAGCTTAAATGGGTGTTTATACCTGGGTTTTCATCGTGTAAAAAAGCAAGTATATCAATTCGGTATCAAAGAAACGAATGAGCCCCTTTTCAATGTCATATAACCACTTCCCACCCCCAATGCTGCCCCCACACAGCCTCCCACGCTCCCGATGCCCCCCGCGAAAATGGCACCGTGTGATGGTCTCGAGTGGGCAGATTGACAAAAAGCTCCACCCAAACGCGATCTTCTCCCCTTTTACCCCAAACTCCAGCCTCATAGACATCGCCAGAAGCCATGCTTAAGTACGCTGTCCGTCCTGGATCGCTTGCTGCCTCACGCAGGGCTCTTGCTCTCAGAACAATGGCCACTGAGGCTTCCACCCCAGCCGAGGACGAGCTCGTCACCATTGACCTCCCAGCCTCCTCCTTCGAGGGCTACGAGCTCGAGGTTCCTGAATTGAGCTTCCAGACCTCCAAGGCCTCCTTGCTCCAGATGTACAAGGACATGATCATCATCAGAAGAATGGAGATGGCCGCCGACGCCCTTTACAAGGCTAAGAAGATCAGAGGTTTCTGCCACTTGTCCGTCGGTCAGGAGGCCATTGCCGTTGGTATCGAGAACGCCATCACCAAGAAGGACACTGTCATCACATCCTACAGATGTCATGGCTTCACCTACATGCGTGGCTCCCCAGTCAAGGACGTTTTGGGTGAGTTGATGGGCCGTCGTTGCGGTGTCTCCTTCGGTAAGGGTGGTTCCATGCACATGTACACCACCGGCTTCTACGGTGGTAACGGTATCGTCGGAGCCCAGGTCCCATTGGGAGCTGGTTTGTCCTTCGCCCACAAGTACAGAAACGAGGACAATGCCACCTTCACCTTGTACGGTGACGGTGCTGCCAACCAGGGCCAGGTCTTCGAGTCTTACAACATGGCCAAGTTGTGGAACTTGCCATGTATCTTTGCCTGTGAGAACAACAAGTACGGTATGGGTACTGCTGCTGCCAGATCCTCCGCCTTGACCGAGTACTACAAGAGAGGTCAGTACATTCCAGGTTTGAAGGTGAACGGTATGGATGTTTTGGCTTGTTACCAGGCCTCCAAGTTCGCCAAGGACTGGTCCATCTCCGGTAACGGTCCATTGGTCTTGGAGTACGAGACCTACAGATACGGTGGTCACTCCATGTCCGACCCAGGTACCACATACAGAACCCGTGAGGAGATTCAGCACATGAGATCCAGAAACGACCCAATCGCCGGCTTGAAGCACCACTTGATCGAGCTGAACATTGCCACCGAGGAGGAGATCAAGTCCTACGACAAGGCTGCCCGTGCCTACGTTGATGAGCAGGTTGAGCTTGCTGACGCCTCCCCAGCCCCAGAGGCCAAGATGTCCATCTTGTTCGAGGACGTTTACGTTCCAGGCTCTGAGGTTCCAACTTTGAGAGGTCGTATCTCCGACGACACCTGGGACTTCACCAAGAACGACTTTGCCCACAAGGTTTACTAAATGCATTGAATCCGTTCTGCTTTCCCAAACTCATGACCCTCTTTTTGTTGTCCCCTCAACTATTATACGACTTCCAGATACACCCAGGGTTTTGTCGCTGGCTAATGATGTCCTGATTTATTAAATATGCAATGCCAACTACAAATTGATATTCCCTCGAATAAAAACCTATAAGTATTATAATAACTCTTCACCGTTGTAGTCAGGTGTCATAAACATGGCCTATAATTGATCCAATCACTACATGCGCTGCGAAGTTGACGCAGCTTCTGCAAGTTTCCATAAAATCACGTCCCGGTGCACTTGGAGTTTAGCCATTGCAGCTGGAGGCTGACCAAAAGAACAGTATTCATCACAGATCACGAGCCACTGTATAGCTCAATTTCACTGACTCTCTCCATGATCGACTCGCATGGCCACCAATTGAATGAGATTTCAGTGTGGCCGGTCACGGCTATGCTATGAGGGTCACGAAGGACAGACTGGACTCTTGGTTGAGTACTGAAAACCTGCATTCTCTCATAGCCAAGAACAAGAAGGACAAGGAAGGTCAATCCATGATGATAGTGAGCTGCAAATGGGCACTCTCTGTAACCTTATCGCGCTGCAAAGTATAGCTCTTTCCCATAGAGTCATCACAGAGTAGCGACCAACTCACTTGAAGTTTGGCGGTCTTTCCTGCTTGTTTCTGATCATTCTCACCTTCATCCAATCAATTGAGTCCTTGACTCCATCTCCTGTAATGGCGCTGATAGGCAACACCCTCGAATCTCTCGCACTGAGATGTTCCGCCATCTTGTTGAAGATCTCCTTCACGTCCTCAACCTCCATCCGATCCTCACAGTCCTGCTTGTTCGCCAGCATCAGTATTGGGACATTGGCCATGGTCTCGTCATTTACCACGCTCAATAACGTCTGTGAACACTCCTCGAGTCGTGACTTGTCTGTGGAGTCAATGATGAAGATGATGCCGTGACAATGGGCGTAGTACTCCTCCCACATTGAGCGCAGCGTCTCCTGCCCGCCCAGATCCCAGAACTTGATGGAAATCTTGTCAACGTTGATGTGTGTGACTGTGGTATATGTTAGTTCAGTGAACATGAGTGGAGGATTAGAAGCCTGACGTACCGTTCTGACCGACCGTGGGGTGTATTCTCTCCGGGGGCGTGACTTTGAGATCTGTGTAGAGCGCCTTGATCTTCTCAAAAAAGGTCTGGGAGTCGAACCTGTTAGTATTCCGTATGACAGGGATGAAATACCATTGGATGAACTCACAGTCTTGCCTGCGTTGTCGAGGCCAAGAATCAGAACCGCGTACTCCTCCTTCATGGTGTAGCGGGCGTAGAGGCCCTTTGCGAGGTGGAACATTGCAATTGGCAGGTGTTCTGTGTGAAGAGTATGAGTAGATGAAGATCTGCCCGAGAGAGTATCCAGGCTGCTCTGAACGCGTTATTAACACTGCTCCTGGGCACCTGAATCGCCGGCATTTCCACCTCCTCTGAAGCGTTTGGAGGCCTCATCAAACGAGTTCGCGATTCGCGATTGGCACAGAATCACACCAAAAGGGTCAAAGTGAGTGTTACTGTACATGTTACATCCATCATCTGGAAAGCGAGCTCGCCAGACGTACACATGGATCCTCCAAGCGGGCTAGCTGTACTGTTGCCTCCAATTAAGTAATTACATATCTCCTGCCTCCTGATTTGCGTCATGAACTGCCTCCCTGATTTGAAATATTTCTTTGTTCAGTACTGGCCCGTTCTTCTGACTTTAGCATAAGCATGGATTCTTCACTCAAAATCATTTTGGCAGTCCACATCGTGTTTCCAACATTCTCTGTTCGGGGCTCATAAGTTCGTTTTGGCTCTTGGAGACTGAATTGCCCAGTACTCGTTGCTTGCCGAGACTGCCATTCCTAGGCCGACCTTTGGCAGAGTGATGATGTCCTCTGGGATGCCATCCAGTGCTCATAGGCAGGGTCTAATGAACAATTTCCTGGTCATCACGACTAGCACACCAACCATACTACATTGTAGTTTGTAGAACGTACCACACCCTTCGTTTCAGAGCCACATGGACCTCTACTCACTGATCAAAACAGGCCAAAGAGCAGTTGTCGGGTGTTCAACTCACAATAGACATGTTCAGTTTCGGCTTTATGCTAATTGTATAGAGTGGGCTACATTTGTTGTTGCTGTTGAGAGTTGAGACCGGCCAAAAGACGCGGTAACTTTGAGATGTCCCTTTGACACTGCCGTTGGATCAATTCAGCCAAGATCTGTGTTCAGAGAGTTCCCCAAGAGATGGTGTAATCGACTATATCAGAGGATCTCCACTACAACCTTCATCCTCATAGCAGGAGAAGCTGAAAGATACCCACTCCCACGGTTATTCCACTTTGATCACATCATCTTTCCGATTGATGCACACAAAAAATCGAGCCATGGAGAGTAACAGAAGACACTTACCACGAATTATTAGTTACTGCTGTATGAAATGTCCATTAATGAAAGTCTGGTCCAACAATCTAACTGAGGACCACCCAGCATGGACACATTCTCTGTCTTTGGAATAGAAGCTTCGAAGAGAAGACCATATGAAGAGTCGAAGGATCCTCATGTGAGCGTGCTCACTTCGTCAAAACCAATACTGTAACTCATTCCGGTGAAGTTTTGTCTACTTTGTCAAGTTGTCAACCACTCCTGAAGTCCCGAGCTCGACGTCACCTCCTATTACAGCTGTGCTATTATAGAGTGGTGCTCCAAAATTCAAAATTCTTCAACATGCTTTTCGCGAGATTCGCGAATTCGCGAAAGCCTGTCTGGCGGAATTGATTCGGGCCTTGATCACCATCGTAAACAGGGCCCATTTCATAGGCAAAGAAGCCTATTGTCTCCATAAAAAGCCATCCGGATGCAGCTGCCGTACAACTCCAAGTTCAAGCCGCAGAAGAACCAGTTTGTGCTCCGTCTACAGCGCCACGGCCGCAAACTGGCAGTGCTTCTCGTCGTGTTTGTCGTTGCCCTGTTCGTCATCTTCAACTCGAGCGTTGGTGGCCAGACATCCTCCAGAACCAATTCGAAGGGCTACACGAAGCTCCATGGCTGGCACAAGTCTGACATCCTCACAAAGAGCTCGCTGATCTTCCCATCCGTCGAGCACGCGCCGCTCCTCAGAGAACTCACTGTGGACGGCCTCTTCAACTCACAGACAGACTCCCATGGCAAGAAGAAGTACTTGCTCACGGACGCGTTCGATGACGAGGACGCCAAGCTGAACTCTAAACTTGAGTCCGACGATAACACTAGTCAGATGCTCAAGGTGAAGAAGTCCTTCCTCGACCACGGCAAGCAAAAGTTCAACGGACCACATTCACCAGAAGTTGTCATTGTCACTGCCATTGATTTCGAGAAGTATGAACTCTCCCACTTGACCAAGATCGTCCAGAACAGAGTCAACTACGCACAGAAAAAGAAGTATGGAATCTACGTCCGCTGGGTGCAAGAGTTCCTCCCATTCATCTCAGAGACTCAGAGTGACAAGGATTGGGCCAAGGTGTTCATGCTCCGCCAGGCTATGTATGCCTTCCCTAACGCCAAATACTTCTGGTACTTGGACCAGGACGCCATGATCATGCGTTACGACATCGACTTGGTGAAGTACCTCCTTGACCCAAGAGTGTTGGACCCAATCATGCTCCGCGACCAGCCTGTTGTTCCACCAAGCGGAGTTGTGCACACATACAAGAACACCAAGGCCTCCAACGTGGAGCTCATCGTCACACAGGTTGGCGCTGACCTCAACCTCAACTCATTCGTGCTCAAGAACGACTTTGTCGCAAAGACTTTGCTTGAGTTCTGGGCAAACAAGCTCTTCAGAACATACCACAACTTCCCAAGAAACACAGAGTCAGCACTCACACATATCCTCCAGTGGCATCCAATCTACCTTGCCCGCACAGCCATTGTGCCACCAAGAACCATTGCCGGACTGCACACAGCGATGGAGCTCCCAGAGGGTGACGACATTCACTACTCTTCTGGTGACTTCGTTGTCAGTTTGAGAGATTGTGCACAGAGAAAGAGCTGTGAGAAGGAGATTGACGCGTATTGGAACATTGTTGAAGGCGCTAAGTAACATGGAAACTGTATAGATAGTCGGAGAAGTGTTTTGAGAGCATTTGTTAACTGCCGTGATGTAGATTCTCATCCTTAACTGTCGGTGATCTCAGAGCGATGATCGATCCACGAACCTCATCAGCAGGACGGGAACGCACTGCGCCCTCGGAGAGGCTTTACTCAAAGAAGCAGCACATCGAATATTTATTGCAAGAAGATTCAAGACGTAAGTTGACGGTACTTCCCTCCTAATCACTCCTAAATCACCGAAATTGCCACCGCAATACAAAAATCTCCCCGATCGGGAAATACACCGGATGAAGCTCTGTCGACAAACTGAAAAAAATCGCGTCCACACTTCACGCAAACTTTTCTATGAATGTTGGCTCTTTAACCGTCTTCCCCAGCGATTCACTAAGCCTGAGACCAGCAGAAATGTCGATTCCTGAACCAGTCGTCGCCTTCATCAAGCAGTTCTACAAGACCTACTTGGACAACAACGTCTACGAGCTCCACGGCTGTTACGAGTCCCAGTTCAACAAGCTCACCGAGCAGCACTTCAAGTCCTCCGCCTGGCCATCGCCTTCGGACATCAAGGAGCTTGTTAACAACGACCAGGTCTTCCTTGTCCTTTACTCTGAGGTGTACTACAGACACGTGTATGCCCGTCTCTCGCCAACCCTCGAGCACAGAACCGGCTCCTACAACAACTACTGCAACCTCTTCAACCTTCTCTTGAACAACGAAGACGGCCCAGTAGGCTTCGAGTTGCCAAACAAGTGGCTCTGGGAGATCATTGACGAGTTCATCTACCAGTTCAACCAGTTCGCCATCTACAAGGCCAAGCTCATCACCAACAAGGAGAAGAGCGACCCAGTTGAGCTCGCCTACGTTCTTGAGCACGGTGAGGTCTGGAGCGCTTACTCCGTTCTCAACGCTCTTTACTCTCTCATTGGAAGATCACAGATCATTGAGCAGCTTAAGGCTAACAGAACCTTGGGCGCCGTCACCGATGTTGCCATTGCTGGCGAGTACGGTGTCTTGCCACTCTACAGACACTTGGGATACTTCTCCATCATTGGTCTCTTGAGAATCCACACTTTGCTCGGAGACTTCACATTGGCCCTCAAGACCATGGAGTACATTGACCTCGACAAGAGGGCTTTCTTCACCAAGGTCCCAGGGTGTCACTTCACCACATACTACTACGTTGGTTACTGCTACCTCATGTTGCACAGATACTCTGACGCCATCAAGACTTTCTCCCACATCTTGCTCTACATCTCCAGAACCAAGAACATTTCTAAGTCGGGCCAGTACGACGTTGTCTCCAAGAAGACTGAGCAGATGTATGCTCTCCTCATCGTATTAGTCGGTCTCTGTCCAACCAGACTCGATGACGTTTTGTTCCAGGGTCTCAAGGAGAAGTTCAACGAGAAGTACAACAAGATCACCAGAGGTGGCGAGGAGTCACTCCCAGTGTACGAGGACCTCCTCAAGTTTGCCTCACCAAAGTTCATCTCTATTTCCATCTCGGAGAACGGCAACGATCCAATGGGAATGCACCTCAAGGTGTTCATGCTCAAGGTGAAGCCAATCGTCTCTGTGCAGAGCATCAAGCCATACCTCTCATTGTACTCCAAGCTTGAAGCACCAAAGCTCGCCAAGCTTCTGGATGTGAGCGAGGAGGAGCTCGTGTCGATACTCCTCACGTACAAGATGAACAACAGACAGCTCAAGTGGAGCGAGGGTGAGTTGCTCTCTGGAGAGTACGTCCCTGTTCATGATCTTGACATCTCCATCGCAGAGGAGGACGGAAAGCAGCTGATCCAGGTTAAGGAGGGTAAGAGTGTCAGAAAGTTTGCTGATTGGTTCATCAGAAACACTATCAAGAACTACGCTGTCCAGGAGAAGATCAGAGCCTGAGCTTTTGACATGTCATGATGCACTTTGTATATTAGTTCAATCTCACTCATTAAAGAATAGAACCACTTGTAGTAATCTACGTCATGTGGCTTTTTGAATTAACCTGATCATAACATGAATTTTTCAATCTCTAATGTACAAAATGCTAGTAGTCATGCAAACCTCTGTATCAACACTCCCACATTAGTCCAAGGCCATTCTATCAGCCTTCTCACCAGCTTCGAGGACATTCGTCAACTTGAGCGGCTGTGTCTCTCTGATGTTGATACCGAATCTCTTATCCTGTCCGAGCTGGATGAGCTGGATGGCACCCTGGATTGCCTCACGCTCCTGGTTAAGCTGGAAATTGGAGTGGACCCAGCTTGGCTTGGAGGTCTTGGATCCACCAGTGAGTCTGAGCACTTCTGGTCTTCCACCAGAGGCGATTCCAGATTGCACGAGCACAACAGTGGACTGCTCTCTGGCGACAGGCACAGGCACGGAGTTCTTCTTCAACAACGACTTGAGCTTCAATGAGGAGATTCCAAGACGTGGCAATGGGAGTTCGAGACCTGGCAAAGTTGGGTTCTCGGCATCGTAACCGCGAGCACCGGTCTTGTTTGTAGTGTTGAGGATGTAGTGAAGTGGGAGGAATCTGACAGATTGGACAGATCTGGCAACGGTGAGATGGTTATTCGTGATCTCACTGAGTCCGAGTCTGGCAGCCTTGATATCCTGCTTGATGGCCTCAATGTCGTCCTTCAATGTCTCTGGTCCCAGGTTGTGCAACTGCTTCAAGTCAATTGGGAAGGCGTCAGACAAGTGCGCAAGCTTGAATGGATACACAGATCTCGTCTTGTCGATCTTGGTGAGTGTCTGTCTTGATGTTCTGAGCTTGAGTGTGTGCTGCATGGCAAAGTCTCTAACGAATATACTTGGCTTGATGTTCAAAGTCTGGTCGTCGTGGTTCTTTCCTGTGAAGCCATCAAGCGTCTGGATGGTGATGAGTCCAACCTCGTTAAACTCAGAGATTGGGGCCATCTTCAAATCAACAATGTAGACTTCACCAGGTGTGACAATAAAGTCATCAGTTGGGATGGCAGAAGCTTGAGAAACACCAGTGTTCTTGATGTTCTTGTTAAGCTTGATAAGCTCCTGGGATGTAGATGCCTTTTCGAGAAGAACAGCCTCCTGGTCAGCCTCAGTCCATGCAACACCCTTGTACTCTCTCTCAGCGACAATTCCTTCAGCCTGGCCAGCCAAGAATCTTCTGATACGACGGACTCTTGATCCTGGAACAACAACACACTTGAAACTCTGTGCGATCTCATCCACAACCTTTCTGATCAAAGATCCGGTGATGGCTGTGGAGTCTCCGTTGAAGTTCTTCAAGATTGCAGGAAGCTTCTCCGGTGTAAGGGAGACACCAAGCAAGGCAATGACGGCCTCATTGGCGACGTGGGCGGCAACCATGGCATCAGCCTTAGGACCAAGCAATGGGCCAGTTGGGCGGAGTTCACCATCCTTCAACTCGCCTGGTGGGTAGATAACGAGTGTGTGTGACAAGTTGGAAGTGTATCCATCAACATGGCATCCAAGAGAGATGGTAACAATGTCGCCAGCCTCGAAGAACTTGAAGTCGTTGAGATCGTCATCAATCTCTGGAGAGAATCCAGTGTGGATGTTGTTCACGTCAATTGTGACTGGCTGTGCAATTCCTTTCTCGTTGACAGAGTTGGAGCCTCTCTTGTACACATCTTCCAGAGAGGAGGCCATGAAAGAGTCACCGAGCAAACAGATCTCGGCAGAGGTGAGCTTAGGACCCTGATTCAAGTGATAGGCATCGTTGATGAGCTTTGTGATGTATGTGATGGTGGTCTGCGCGACCTGTCCAGCCAATCTGTACTTGTCCAAAACGGACTCGTTGATGACGTTCTTGTCCTTGAGGAGGATGTCCTGGTCCTGAGGGGCAATAGCAAGTTCCATCACGAGGGTCTGTACGGATCAATATGAACTCGAGAAGCTTAGAGAGAGACAAGCTCATCGCAAAAAAAATTATGCAAGAAGATTTTCAAATTGTTACGGCCACGACTTTTCCGGGAGCACGCGAAAAAAATAAATGACGACATCTGCAGGATTCGAACCTGCGCGGGTAAACCCAAAAGATTTCTAATCTTTCGCCTTAACCACTCGGCCAAGATGCCAATTCGAAAAATTGAAATTTCACGGTTTATGAAATGACAACAATTTGTTGTAAAGCTAAATTTCTTCAAAATGACCGCGTAATTCCTGCCCATTATGGAGAGCTACGGGGCGCTGAAGACTTCTTGAGGGGTCTTTAGGATTATTCATCTTCCTTTTCCTGTGCTTACCGGACTATTTCCGGATGAAGGCGCTCCTACAGCGCTATAGAAGATACATATCGTCAGCGACGTGCAAGTCGTGACCAAGGGCTGGTGGCTGTCACATATTCTCCAGTACAGTTTGCAGAAGAATCATTCTATTGTCCCCAGTGTTAAAATTTAGGAACTTTGGAGGGCTTGATTGCTCCCAGCGGTGCAGTTTGGCAGGCTCTGTGGTCTACATGAAGGCGTTAATGTAGCAGTGGTGGCCGAGCGCATGCGAGATGCAGGGAGACAAGGGCTGTAACGAACACCCAATACCAGCACTAAGTTTATACATAAAGAGAGCTTGTGGATGTTCGTATGAAGTATGAAGTTGTCATTGTCTAATGGGTATAATATAATTGTGCTGAGCAGTAGTTGTGTGTACCATGTGCACAGCTCCACGATCATGGATCTTGTTGAGCCATGATCAAGCAGCTGATCCACATGCACCTGCTAGATCCTCATAGCTATTGAATCGTAGCAAATAAGATATGATCATTGATTTGGATATTTAACTTTTAAGCCAGTAATGTGGCATGCTGTTAATCTTGGGCCAGTTCACGATCAACGAGCCATGTGTACCGTGTACCTGTCCTCGGTTCGAGCAGCTTCATGGAGTCGCCGCGATTTGTACCTTCTCGCAGCGGGTTGATGAAGCGGGCGCCAGTTGACCCCGGCCTCGTGGAGTATATATGGAGGTTGGTGCTATGTTGATGTTGAGTCTATATTGTTTGTGAGTTTGTAGTAGCTCCAACACCAAAGCTCCCATGACACACAGCGGAGTTATTTTTAGCGAACAAAGAGGCTTCAAAGTTCCCCAGACTCCGCTCTTCTCCCCGCCAAAAAGGCCGGTCTAGATCTCGGAGAAACGCGGAGAAAAGCGCGACGGTGGGCAAGTTGGGGGATTCCAACTTCCCAGAAATCGCAGTCACAACGGGGTGTTTGGGTGTTCTGCGGTACTCGGAACCCGTGGAAAGCCGTGGAAGACTCACAAGCAACTTAAAGGCCTGTAGATAACAACTATTGTCTTCGCTAGTTCTTTCCAGCCCTCTAAACAAGCGTTCTGGCTCTTCCTTTCCACCATGTTTCCGGATCTCGAGTGTTTCTCTCCGCTTTCGGGGAAAAAGAGCGGAGCCACTCGCTTTCGATTTCCATGGGATTTGGCAGGCGAAACTGACACATTATGTATGGTGGAGGTGTCAAAACAGCTGGTAGTATAGGTAATCAGGCACTCAAGAATCTAATAAACTCATAAAAATTAACGCTTCTCTCCCAAACTAACCCGCAATTGCTCCAACTACCGCCGGCCCGTCAGACGCACGCCCTAACGGCCCGACGCGTCAAGTCGCTTGGCCCTCCCAAGCTTAGCCGCATCAGTATTTTCTTCCCGAATAATCTGCGCCCACCCTTTGTTGTGAGCTTGGTGAAGGAAATTTTTGCGAGCACAGGAGTTCCTCTTTCCCTTGGCTTCTCTTGCTTTCCACTATAAAAGAGCTCCTGGTTCCTCCGTTGTGTCTGCTGCAATGAGCGTCCTCGCGAAGAAGGACAAAGAACAAGTCATCACACGCATGGAGAACATTCACCTCGCAAAAGTCGCCCTGCCAAAGTTCAAGGACGAGGAGCTCAGATCCGCCACCGTCGAGACAACCAAGGAGCTCGGTGTTTCCAACTCGGTCTTCGACTGGTCCAGAACCAACTCGGACTTCTCAGAGCAGAACGTTCTCAGATCCACCGTCTCCCACTCTTCAGACCTCAACGACGAGGCAGAGGATGAGAAGGAGTTCCCAGAGGGTGGAACGAGAGCATACCTCGTCGTTCTTGGCTGTTTCCTCGGGCTCATCCCAGCCTTCGGTATCTCTTGTACTGTTGGAGCCATCCAGACTTACATCTCCTCCAACCAGCTCGCCGATGTGTCCACCTCCACCGTCTCGTGGATCTTCTCCATCTTCAACTTCATCTCCTATGCCTCGGCTCTTTTCTCGGGTGCTTACTTTGACCACTCAGGCTGCAGGAGACCGCTCTTTGTGGGAACTCTCACCTTCACTGGTGGCCTCATGGGATTGGCCAACTCCACTGCTGTTTGGCACTTCATTCTCTCCTTTGGTTGTGTTTGCGGCTTCGGCACCGGAGTTCTCACCTCTCCCCTCATCAGTGTCATATCCCACTACTTCAAGAAGAGAAGAGCCACATACACCAGCGTTGCTACACTTGGAGCTTCTGTCGGTGGTATTGCCTTCCCTATGATCTTGAGAAAGCTCTACCCAGCCGTTGGATTCCCTTGGGCCATCAGAATTCTCGCCTTCATCTGCCTCTGCTTCCTTGTCTGCTCAATCGCTCTGTGTAAGGAGAGAATCCGTAAGGAAAAGCCACAGACACACACCGCAAAGGAGTACATCTTCACCAACTTCTTCTCCATCTTTGACTACAAGGGCTTCACCGAGTTCAGATTCGCTACTGTTGTCATCGCCGTCACTCTTGCTGAGATCTCACTCATGTCCACATCCATCTACTTCCCATCCTACGCACTCATGAGAGGATACAGCACTGACACATCGTATCTTCTGGTCACCATCATGAACGCTGCTGGCCTCGGTGGAAGAGTTATCCCAGGATACCTCTCCGACAGATACTTTGGTCCTTTCAACACCGTCATCGTCACCAACTTGCTCGCCATCCTTTTCATGTGGATCGTTTGGCTCCCATTTGGAGGCCAATTGGATGCCCTCTACGCATATGCCACACTCTATGGCTTCTTCTCCGGCTCTATCTACTCCCTTTCCCCAGTGCTCGTTGGTCAGGTCTCCAGAACTGAGGAGTTTGGCAAGAGATACTCCACCATGTACATGATCACCGCGTGTGCTATGCTCATCTCCATCCCAATTGCGGGTGCTATCATCGGTGATGGTCATGCAAGAAACTACAACTACTACATTATCTACTCTTCTGTCCTCGGAATCTCCTCCGTGATCCTCTACATCGTCATCAGATACAAATCTGTTGGCTGGAAGCTCACCAAGTTCTGATGGTCCCATGAACTCTGGTCCATGCTTATGATACAACACGCCCTTATGATCCCTCTTTTTATGACTAATACTTTTTCATGTTTAATTCAGATATATGATATATGAACGTACATACACTAATGATTAAGAATTAACATTGTAGTCATTGTCTATCTTCTTCTCTCTTGTCATCGCATTGGCATCATCAAGCGCCAGTGCTGCCGAAGTTTGCAGCCCACTGCTCGAATCTCCCCAAAGTCTCCTTGGCAACACTCTTTCTGATCACCTTCATTGCCTTTTCGAAATCACTCAGCACAACACCACGGATGTTCTTCATGTCCACACTCATCAGGCTCTCGCCAATGTCTCTGATGGGCTCCATGGCCGCTTCCTTCGCCAACGATGTGATGTCACTGTTCGAGTATCCCTCCGTCTGGTTTGCAATGATGATATAGTCCGTCTCAGATAGTGTGTTCTTCTGGTATCTCATCAATTTCTTCAACTGCGTCAATCTCGTTTCGAATTCCGGGAGTGGGATGTACAGCCTTCTCGTGAATCTTCTTCTTGCAGCCTCATCAATGGCCCACGGCAAGTTTGTAGCAGCCAGGACCAGGACTCTTGACTTCTCACTCTCATCCTTCGCCGTGGCACTCGACAATGCAGACCATTGGATCAAGAATTCTGTCTTAACACGTCTTGAGCTCTCGTGCTCTCCATCACTTCTCGCCGTCAACAGCGAGTCAATCTCATCAAAGAAGATGATGCTTGGTGCCAGCTTGCGAGCCATGAAGAACAAAGCACGAATCAGCTTCTCGGACTCTCCGAGGTACTTTGACAACAAAGATGAGGCACTGATGCTGAAGAACGTAGACTTGGACTCATTAGCAACCGTCTTTGCAATCATCGTCTTTCCCGTTCCAGGTGGACCAAAGAGGAGCATTCCCGTGATTGGTTCTCTCAGTCCCCTGAAAAGATCTGGACGGAGGAAGGGATACACCACTGTCTCCCTCAATGATTGTTTTGCTGACTCCAATCCAGCAATGTCATCCCATGTCAACGACTCGCCCTTCACGAGAATCTCATCAAGGATCTGTTCACACGCACCACGGTCAACGCCCTGTAGATTATCCATCGCCTCATTGATTCGTGGATCGTCATACTCCTTCTTCTTGTCCTTCTCCTTCTCACTCTTAGGCCCACCATTCTGTCCATTAGAGGACACAAGCACCTTCTTACTCTTGACGACTCTCGTCTGTGGCGGCGGTGACTTCGCCCTGGCTCCCACTGGCGTGAGGTTGATCTGCGTGTTGACCCTTGGCTGGACGTACTCGTACTTCCTCTGTCCTCCTCCAGCATGCATCGATGCCCTCTTGACGTGTCCTGGGCGGGTTGGAGACAGTGCGCGAGATGGCGGCGTCACCTTCCGTGGATTCTGGTCCCACGCCAGCGTCGCAGCTTGTGCAATTGTGAGGTCCATCGACTTGGGGCGTTCTCTTCTCACTCCTGGAGATCTGGCGCGTGGCTCAGAGCCCTGACCCGATGGTCTCTGGGGACGGGGGAGGTCCAGTGAGTTGCGTGCAAGTGGGTTTGATGTTGAGCGTGCGTTGTTGGAGGACACGGTGCGTGAAGTGGTTGGTGGAGCCAGTACTGGGACTTTGAACTCTCTCTTAGCCTCTGCTGGTGGAGACACTTTGCGTGGTTGTGTGAATGCAGACATGAATGATGAGTAACTTGTGGCGTTGGCCTGTGTCTCACTCTTGATGATAAGGGGTTGCTTTTTCTCCATTCTGTTCTCAACATTTATCTTGCGGGCGACAATCTTCGCCTTCAGGCTCATCAAATTGTTCAGAGTGACCTTATCAACGGGTGAAAGCCTCGATGTGTCGTACTTGGATTGCAGGGACCTCAGCTCGTCGTTGGCCTGCTCGATAAGGGTCTCGTAGCTTGCGATGGCCTCAGCGTCGTTGTGTCGAATCTCCTGCTGGATGGCATGTGTCAAGCCGCCACTTATCTGCTCATAGGCTTGTTGTACTTTCCTCTGGAAACTCATTTTTCTCGGTGTGGGTTCCTGGTGGGTCCAAGGGAAGCGAGAAGCGAGATGAGCTTTATCTCGGGAAACGTGGGTGACTGGCCGTGGGCGCCTTGAGCTTGCTGCTGGCCAACTAGGGATTGACACAGAAGAATGGCGTGTGGAGAGTATCAATCTCCTGGTATGTTCTCCAGAAAAGAAACAAAAACTTGGTGAGATCTCCCAGAGTGACTGGTTCGTTGACGGATGGGCTGCACGGAGGGAAATTTCAACTGCCCCTCTTGTTTACCATCGTCCCAAAGCGGTAAAATCCGGTCGGCCCGGACTTCTCTTTTATGGTGTCCGGGTTTCTTTCAGCTGGCGCCATCGCGCGCCGGCCGTGGAAGAAAAAGAAGGAGAAGCAGGTGGGGAGAAGGAGCAAAGGCCTCTGAGCACCATACAAAAAGGACTTCTGGCATCAAAGAACCAAGAGCCATTATGAGTGTGCGTCTTGCTACTTCTGCACTCACAAGGGCACTCACTGCCCGTGCTGCTGTGCCCGTGGCCCGTGCTGGTGCCGCTGCCATGACCGCAAGATGGATCTCCACCTCCAACGTGAGACTGAATGAGAAGAAGCCAGAACAGCCAAAGTCCATTCTCGACGATGACCTCCTCGCTAAGGCAGGTGTTGATGTTGAAGGATCCGAGGGCAAGTCTGAAGGAAAGGAGCAGTCTGGCTCATCGGAGCAGTCATCGCAAAGAAAGAGAAGCCGTCCAGTCAGTACCACTGACGTCAAGAGGGAAAGACTCTCCAGGTGGTTCTATGTTGGTCTCTTTGCATCCAGTATTGGTGGAGCTGCATACCTTGCCAGAAACTGGGATGAGGATGAGGACCCAAAGATCAGAGAAGATATTCCAAACGGTTACACCCTGGATCTCCTATGGAGAAGATTCTCTGCTAGATGGAACTCCATCTTCACATACTTCCAGGAGCCACCATTCCCAGATCTCCTTCCAGACTCTCCACCAGAGCCATACAAACGTCCCCTGACTTTGGTTTTGTCTCTTGAAGATCTGTTGATCCATAGTGAGTGGACTCAGAACGGTGGTTGGAAGACCGCCAAGAGACCAGGTGTTGACTACTTCTTGGGCTACTTGTCCCAGTACTACGAAATTGTTCTCTTCTCTTCTAATGCCATGATGTTCTCTGAGAAGATTGTTGAGAAATTGGACCCACTCCGTGCATTCATCACCTACCAGTTGTACAAGGAGCACACCCTCTACAAGGACGGTGCTCACATCAAGGACCTTTCCAAAATGAACAGAGACATGGGCAAGATTCTCATCTTGGATACCTCTGAGGATGCGATCAAGCTCCAGCCTGAGAACGCCATCAAGTTGGCTCCATGGGACGGTAAGGCTGATGACACCTTGATCAAGTTGATTCCATTCCTCGAGTACTTGGCCACCCAGCAGTTCAAGGACGTCAGACCAGTTCTGGCCACATATCCAGACAAGGAGCACTTGCCAGAGGACTTTGCCAAGAGAGTTGAACACTTGCGTGCCGAGTGGGAGAAGGACCAGGCTAAGAAGAGTGGAAGTTTCCTCAACAAGATCTTGGCTCTTCCATCCATCAAGCAGAAATTCCCACTTGACCTCGTCCACGACGAAGGTGTCAAGAACTATCAGGCATTCATGAAGCTCGTCAAGGAGGAGGAGGCTAAGCTCAAGGCACAGGCTGAGATGCCAAAGGAGACCTTCAAGATCAAGGACATTGTCGAAGGTAACATGCCTACCCAGGAGGAGATGATGAAGAGACAGATGGAGAAGCAGGCTGAGTTTGAGAGACAGCAGGCTGCTGCTGCCGCTGCAGGCGCTCAGAAGGCTTGAGTCGGTCATGTCTTTTAGAGAAAGTGTACATAGGAGTGAGCATGACCCTCGCCTTTAATGAACCGTATCATGACAATGTTTGTATACTTTGAACCAATTGGCTTGGTTTTAGTTCAACCTCAGAAGAACTTGTAACATGTCAAAGTTAAATAGCAAATAGTTACTCAAAGGATGTAATTGTATGCTGCCTACGCCCTCGTTAGAAGAGGCCAAAAGCGTACTTTGGGTTCTTGTGCTCACTCCGGGTTCGAGTATCCAATACCTAGATCATTGAAAGTGCACGGTAGCATTCAAATGAAAAGCCAAATATCTCACCGAACTTTTCCCTCTCGATATAGAGAGCTCCAAAGACAAGCACCGACCACCTTTGGATACCCCCGCACAGTCAAAGGCCTGACGATCCTCTCCCCAAAAATTACTTTTTTTCGCCAAAACCTTGTATGGGTGGCAAATTTGCGCCAAATTTTTGCATGTTGCCCTGGTTAATTTCGCCAAACTTACGTAAGCCATTCGGTCATTTGTATTGCAGTCGTGCGCATACCGCATTCCGTCAGCGCGAAAGTGCGCGCAAAGGAGTCGATTTTGCGCCGAATTGCGCAAAAGTGGCCGAATTCGGCAGCTGCCACTTTCGCGCAGGCCAGCAGTCGGCTGGTTGTCGAAGTCGGAAAGGCCAGTTTGATATTTTCGATTTCCCTCCAGCAAACAGCGGTGCACCACACGAGAGTCGACGAAACCAACCACAACAAAAGTGAGTACCGCACATTGCCACGGCCCAGTGGAAAGAGAACAGGTAGAATGAGCTATACATGGTGGCAGTCCTCTTGGAACGACGTCCAGCGCCCAATTGGAACGCGTGGAAGCGCCCAACGAAGCACCGCCCCTGTTGGCCTTTGTTTTGGTATCCGGGGAGAAGGGATTGACTTGAGCAACGACAGAAGGAGATCCATATGACGAGGGACACAGATACAGAGCCACACACACATGAGCATCCACCAGCAGACACGCACACACCTCCCCACAGCGCTCTCTTGCAACGAGAGCAGATCTCCAACGCTCGCAACTTCCAACCAACACACTCCGAACACGGCGACTTCTCGCATGCGGCTGGCGACTACGAGGCACAACAAAGATGCTCAGGGAATTCCCGCTACTGTGGGACTCAAGCACACGAACTGCCAATTGAACCGCCCGTGGAGAAGCTGCCCAAACGACGTGTCATTCGTTTCGGCGGAGATTCCTTGTCGCGCCCGGAGCGCGTGAGCTCCTGTTTGCCTTTGGGCGGCTCCCGCGAATTTTCGTGAAGTTTGGCAGCGAGTTGGGCGATCTGAGGGAAATCGAGAGTGTGATTGTTCGAGCTCTGTTGTCATCGAAGAAAGCGTGTCAACTTTGTGAGGTCGTGCTCGACTTTGATTGTCTTAACTCCTTCATTTGGATCACGTGAATCTTCACTCTGTCAACCCAAGGAAAGCCCCGAGTGCTCTGTTTCGGGGCGGTGTCGTGATACATTGTCACACGTCTCTGTTACAAGCTCAGTTTGATCACAAAATCTTCAGATCCACTTCATTGCTGCTCCTTCTCGCGCGTTATCTGTTGCCTTTCTCTTCCGTCACTTTGGTCGTGTTTTGACACGCAGAATCAGTTTACTAACAACAGCTACAGTACTACAATGTCCGCTTCCCGTGAAGATTCTGTTTACTTGGCCAAGCTCGCTGAGCAGGCTGAGCGTTACGAGGAGATGGTCGAGAACATGAAGGCTGTTGCCTCTTCCGGCCAGGAGCTCTCCGTTGAGGAGCGTAACCTGTTGTCCGTTGCCTACAAGAACGTTATTGGTGCTCGCCGTGCCTCTTGGAGAATTGTCTCCTCCATTGAGCAGAAAGAGGAGGCCAAGGGTAACGAGGCTCAGGTCTCTTTGATCCGTGAGTACCGCTCCAAGATTGAGGCTGAGTTGAGCAAGATCTGTGACGACATCCTCTCCGTCTTGACAAACCACTTGATTCCATCTGCCGCTTCTGGTGAGTCCAAGGTGTTCTACTACAAGATGAAGGGTGACTACCATCGTTACTTGGCTGAGTTCGCCACCAACGACAGACGCAAAGACGCTGCTGAGTTCTCTCTTGAAGCTTACAAGGCTGCCTCTGACGTTGCTGTCACTGAGTTGCCACCAACCCACCCAATCCGTCTTGGTCTTGCCTTGAACTTCTCTGTCTTCTACTACGAGATTATGAACTCCCCAGACCGTGCTTGCCACTTGGCTAAGCAGGCCTTTGACGACGCCATTGCTGAGTTAGATACATTGTCTGAGGAGTCTTACAAGGACTCCACATTGATCATGCAGTTGCTCAGAGACAACTTGACGTTGTGGACTTCTGACATGTCTGATGCCGTCCAGGATGAGCAGGCTCAGGCTCCAGAGGAGAAGGCTGAGCCAAAGGACGAAGAGTAAGCATCTCTCATCCCCACCATCATACATACCTGAGGCTCTAGATTGAGTCTTTCATTAGTTGTTGCTGAAGATTGCTGACTTTTGTTTCTTTTTTGTCTTTGCTTTCCCTCATCTTTTATTCTCCCATTCTCCCTCCTTTTTATCATCCATTTGGTTACCTTTTTGAGATATACATATATGTGATCTGATTGAAACACGCGTTGTTGTAGTGATGATTGATGATGTGAGACACTTGACTTTTTATAGGGGCGCTGGGGCGCTCGAGTTCGTGGGGGCCCTTGCGGAAGTGACGAAAACAACGGAGGCCTTCCCGGAGTTAGCCAGCCTTCTTGCAATCACAAAGCCTCCACAGAACAGAACACAATCAAAACTATACATAATGGCTGATCTCAACGGTGTCTTCAAAATCACAAACCTCACAGTTGGAGCTCTCGCCGTAAGTTGAATTCCCCGCCACGCCTGTTCTATCAGCTGTCAGATAACAGGCATTGTCTCCGCAATTTAGCAAGCTGGCTAACCAGATCAACACAGGTCATCTCAGGAGTAACCCAGTTGGTCTCTGGAGTGTAAGCATAATCAATCATTATTCACCATACTCAAATTTCAACTAACAAATTTTCAAAGCCAATCATTCTTCCTTGGTCTCTATCTCGCTGCCTTCGGTGGCGCCATTATCTTCCTTGGTATGTACCCTCAGTCCCAATCATTCCCACAAACAACGACTAACCAAGATTCACAGAATTCAGAATTCCACCCCTCACATACCAGTATGCCTCGTTCCTCTTCTCCTTCCTAGGACGTGGTCTTTGTACGTACCATTCACACTTGCTTTTCCCTTTGGGGCATGTCACTAACAACAAGCAGTCTACCTCCTCATTGGCGCCATGTCCCTTCATGACTCTCCAATCAGAATCATCTTCGCCATTCTTATTGGCATTGTGGGAATTGGATACACCGCTATGGAATTTGTTCCAAGCATCGAGCCACCAGAGAACTTCAGACCTCAGGGCCACGTCCTTGAAGAGAACGATGATGAGGATGTCATCTAAGGAGCGAATTTGTGATGCACAAAAGTCTTATCCTTCAACTTTATTCAGATGTTCTACTCTTCTCTTCTCAGTCTCTCCATTTCTGGCTCTCTTTGAAGAAAGGGAATAACATTTGTGCTGGAGGCGAGTATGCTGCCTTCGATCCATGGCTATACGGCGTATCACACGTTCGATGTACCACCACATGTCTCAAAATTCAGTGAGATATTATAATTTATTGAAGTGAAACTACCGAATGGATGTTGTTTGCGTATATTCATCGCCAATAGTAGCGTTACTAACTGCCGCCGTAAACTTCGTTTGCTGGCTGGCTTGTTCTCGGCACGGGGCAAGATCTTCAACAGCCGCGCCACTTCCTTCCATCAACACATCACAACAACAGCACGAGAATCAACACAGACGTTCCCTTTTGAACTCATCCGCGCTGTATATCGAGGTATTGAGGCTTGCTCTTGTTGCCGCTCTTTCCACCAGATCCATAACGACTTTGTCAACGCGCCATTCCAGCGCACCAAGGGCAGCAGATGAGCCGACAAGAAGATACAACCATCAAACTCGCCGCAGACTCATTCACAGCCTCACGGTTCCTCTATGGCGGTATTGAAGAGATCAGTGCGACTTCTGCCAGTGTCTTGCTAGGAGGTCTTCCCAACTTCTGGTATAGGGAGCAGAAACAGAACTTGTTGAAGACGTGGGCGAAGAGAACGTACACAGAGGTCCGTCAAGGTCTGGAGGATCTCAACACCCAGTCAAAGCGTCTTGGATTGACTGATATCTCACATGATCTGCGTTCAAGAAAAGTTGTGAAGCTCTTTAAGCGCCTGGGGACGGACTCTGATGATGACGAAGAAGGTGAAGAGGAAGTTGAGTCTGATACGGATTCCGAAGAGTATAACCGTGGACAGGACGACCACACACACATCGTCCACACTGAAGCTGAGATGGATGTCTTGACTCCACAGGGTCTATTTGAGATTGATGGGCACAGCTCAGAAGCCGAAGAAGGCAGTTTTCCGCCCACTGATGTCCCATCATCTGTGCCAGAGACACTACAAACACTGCCGGGACTTCAAACAGCAGAGACACACATCACCAACGGTACATTGGGTTTATCTCCTCCTACAGGATTTCCAACTCCAGGAGAACCATCATTCATCTCAACAACAGACAGAAGCTTCTACACTGCTGAGGAACCGAACTCGATGGACTCGGGCCCAAGCATAGCCGCCACGTTGAAATCTCCTTCGAACAACACTCCCACTGAAGTCCCAGAGATCGTTGTCGATGACCAACACTACCAAGACAATACAGCTTCACCCGATGATACCGTCACTCCTGTACCCCCTCTGTCCATTGCCTCCACACTATCAAACAAAAGCCTGGATGTCTTGAGGCCAGTTTCAGCCCAGCCAACTGAGATTGAACCAGAGTCTGATTTGGAGTCTGACGAAGACGTACCAGTCCGTGTCAAGTTCAACGAAGTCGGCCGTACTCGAGCTTCTTCTCGCATCAATACCTTAAAGCCATCGCCAGAGACTGATATTGAAGTTGAGAGCTTGGACCCACGTCGTGAGTTGGCCATTGAGAAGGTGAAAACTGTTGCCTCTATGACGAAACGAAAGATCAGAAAAGACATGAAGAGAGTCCGCCAGAAGCAGCTCTACAAGAGAGTGGTGAAGAACTTCTATGCTGGAGAGATCATCAAGATGGAGAAGATGTTGGTTTTGGTGAAGATGCCCGCCTCGGGCTCCAAGGTTGCCGGATTCACAAATTTCACTGAAGTTGAGCCTTGTGATACACGTGTTCTTGAGAGGTGGAAGGAATATATTGTTGTCACGCGATCTTCTGGAGATATTGAAGAGCCAATCCTCATTCAGTTTTATACCACAAGAGAGATCCCAGATACTGCAGACTCCAAACACACAAAGGATCAGTTGGACTTCACGCTCACCAAAGATTGTCATGTGAGCTTCTACAGCACTCTTGACCGTACCATCTCTCTCATCAAAGATGACAAGATCTTCTTGTTGAGATGTCAAACACCAACATCGTCCATCAGATGGTTCACTTTCTTCAATGAGATTCTCGGAACCCGTTCACCGCACACGATCAGCATCGAGATCCCAAGACTGAAGTTGGCTATCAATCTCAACCTTTCACGCACGTTTTATGACAAGGTTCTTGAGTATGATTTCAAGGAAGTGGTGCTACAGGTCAGGGACAAGGGATATTACATGATCAAGCAACCCATTGTTGATCTCTTGAGCATGAAGATCAAGAGAAAGTTGATCCAGGCTGGCTATTCGGACATTGTTGACAACTTTGAGAATACGGAGGACATTGTTGGTGTTTGCTGGAGATACTATGACAGACTTGAATGGCTCTTTGGTGAGACTCTGGGAAACTTGTTCTTCCAACAGGCAATGCACTTCACTCATCAGTTGGAACTTCGTTATGTCAAGCACTACCCACGAACCATTGAAGATGAAGAAACGCACGAGGTTACTGTTGAGCCTACCCCGATTGAAGGATTCTTACTGAGGCTCACCACGAAGGAGGGAAACTTGAGACGAGGCCTGTTCAACAAGCAAGTGTTTGGTTTCAACTACTTCAAGACTTGTGATCATCTCCTCTTCTTTGCCAATTCATTGAAGGCTATCCCGCCTATTCCATTCAGAGACAGGCTCTTTGACGCCAAATACTTCAACGATGATGAGAACTTCAAAGAGATCAGCAACTCGATCCCAGAAGTGTATGTCAACAATCCATTCGAGCTTGATGCCAATGGGCACACTGCATGGTTGAAGCCGGATATCAGCGCTGAAGACTTCCACAAGCGTGATCTCTATGGACTCTATGATTTCGAGAGAAGGGTGAACTTGATCAGAGCCGCAGACAACGTGTTGAATCTCTTGGAGGTTGAAGATATTTGTGAGTATGATGCCACGGACATTCCACTTGCTGTTGAGGCCGCGAGTCATCTTCTTTGGTCTGAGCCGTTGGACATCCACAACAGAAAGAACGTCGTGAGAGATTCGTACTTCCAGATCAAGATGAAGAACGGTACTGCAGTGGTGTTGAAGGCACACACTCGCGCCTGCAGAGATGAGTGGATCAACAGATTGAGTGAATTGAGATCGTACTGGGAGAAGAGGGTGCTGCTCGATAATGAGCTGATCAGGGAGTTGAGAGACGACAACGCTGAGAAGTTGAAGATGGATGACAGCCTCGAGGGGAACTTCGACTTGGCTCCGAAGTGGGAGGCGACTCGTGGTGAGGCCAAGGCTGAGATCTTCAACATCACCCCATACGCAGTGTTCCGCCCTATCATCAGATCAGGGTTCTTGTTCCAGAAACCAAAGAAGCACTCAACCTTCCGAAAGTACTTTGTCGTCACGGTCCCGGGATACATCTTGCTCTACCAGATTGTTGTGAGAAGCGTGGGTGGACACATCAAACCAACGACGCACTATAAGCACTACATGACCATCCCGTTGGCTGAGTGCTACATCTACTCTGGGCCGATCTGCTCTTTGGACCTCTTGGCCCGTGAAGCCGATATTGACACTTCAAGACCGGGCAAGACTCTTCTCCCAAGGGTGTACGAGGATGGGTGGCTGTCTTCTGACGATGAGCCAACGCGATGCTTCACGTTATGGTTCGGAAGTAAGAGAGCTATTGCCGGTAAGGCTCTTCAAAAGCTGGATTCGAACAACGCCTCTGATGCTACGAATCCGAGCTTGTTCCGCATGGCGAGCAGATTGGGCGTGACTGGTCAGAGTATGGTGTTCATGTGCCGCTCGAGACAGGAGCGTGATTTGTGGGTGTCTAACTTATACACTGAGTTGGAGAGATTTGGAAAAGCTAATGAGAACTAATGTTAATGACCCTTACGTTTTGATATTTTGCCATGATGGTAGTGTACTGTGTATCTGAGACTCGACTGGCGGCGAATAAGCGCCAGGGCTCTTGACCATTTTTGAACAAAAAAAAATTTATACGCCAAAAGTCTCATCACCACCGACGGCATCACTTCGCCGCACACGCCACCAACATATTCACATACACACACACAAACGATGGCTGTCAGCAAGCTCTCGAAAGAGTACATCTCGGACTCGGGCTCGGATGAGGAGGTTGAGTTTGCCCCACCAAAGCACTATCACAAGGTGAAGCCAACGTCGCTGCCTAGCAACAAGGAGATCTGGCTTCTCAAAGCGCCAAAGGGATTTGACTTCGGCTCATTGAAGACACTACCTATTTCTTTCAACCCACTGGAGTCGTCAGATAAGTTTGAGCAGAAGGGCCAGAGCTTTGTCGTGCAGGAGGACTTGACGGATATCAACATGAGCGAGGACGGTGCGGGAAACAAGTACAAGGTTCTCTCGAAGGACCTCAGGGAAATCAAGAGATTCTACAACATCCAACAGAGAGTCATCATCCCGGAGATCAACTACGGAAAGGTTGTCAAGAAGAGAAGAGACGTGAGAAAGGTGACAGGATTGAAGCCACAGCACTTTGCCACGGGGTACGGAAGAAGCGAAGAGGACGTTGCCTCTGACGCTGACGTTGAGGAGGAGCAGGAAGAGGCCGAGGATATTGAGATGAAGGACCTTGAAACTGAAGAGACTGAGAAGAAGGTGAAGAAGGAAAAGAAAGAGAAGAAGGATAAGAAGGAGAAAAAAGAAAAGAAAGAGAAGAAGGACAAGAAGAAGAAGGAGAAAAAGGAGAAGAACTAATGAGCATACTATCTACACATTTCCGGTTTGTTTAGGGATTTGGGAACATCTGGAGCATTCTTGTACACTAATTTTCACGTATTCCAGGGTATGTACTGCAATAGCGTAAGGGCGAGCCAGTGAACGCGGCCAATCGCGAGCGAAGAACAGGCGCTCCCCCAAACTTCAATGAGGGAAGCATTTCTACCTTCCAAGCGCAGTTTATTCCTTGTGAAAGATCAACAATAAACCTTTTGACTATACGAAGTGTGTATTAATAGAGAGCTTGAAACATATTTCCGGTACCCAAGGGCCCTTGTTCTGTCGTCTTTTCGTGCCTGTCCAGGGACGCAGGGCCGATCGCTATAATTAGATTTACCCCGTAACGAGTAACAAAGTGGGGTGGGACCCTGAATAAGCGCAGATGGCAGTTCCAATTTTAGATCGTGTTTACATGTAGAAGGTGTATATGAACCAGCTTGCATTCCCACGTTTTCCCCCCTCGATGTCTGTTGTATGTTCCCCTTGGAATCTCCACACTATAAACTACCACGCCCAAGCCAACGATGAAATTCACTCGCTTCCTTCCAGCCATTGTTGCCGTCGCCTACGCCCAGTCAGTCTCTGAGTCTGAGGCTTCTGATGCTGCTTCTACCACTGCTGACACTGCTCCAACTCCTGAGACGTCTGTGTGGTTCGACGGTGAGTACCTCAACTACGAGATCTGGGAGCACAACAAGAGCGAAGCCCACACAGACGGTCTCTACTTGTTAAGTGGTCTTTCCCTCAAGATGCCAGAGGACACCACCTTCAACAACGAATCATCTTCCGCTGAGGTTACCAATGACGAGGATGGCTCCTCCATCACTCCTCCATTCTCCTTCTACAACGCTGGTGACAATACCACTCTGGTCGCCGTCGAGGTCCACCCAAGCGAGCACAACATCGTCCATTTGCACTACCTCGTTGCTATCCAGCCTGAGGATATCGGTGTCCGCACTGAGTTTGCCGCTACTCTCTTCCTCACATTGGCCTACAACGTTGCTGGTCTTCGTTTGGCCAAGAAGGGCATTCTTTCCAGGGACATCGACATGTCCTTCACCATCGACTGGGACTCTTCTTCTGGTGATGTTTCTCCTTCTGGTTACGCCAACACCACATACACTCTCCCACCTCAGAGCTCCACCTCTCTCCCATCCAACGTGACAACCTCCTGGGGCATCTCCACTGTTACCACCACCATCAGTGGCGAGATCACCGAGTACACTACCTACTGTCCTCTCACCACTATCACTGACACCATTACTTCCTGCTCCAAGGGTTGCTCTCCAAACTTCTCCACCACTTCTCCAGTTACTACCAGCTCTACACACACACCAGAAACCGATGTGAGCACCGACCACACAGTCTTCCCAACAACCCACACCACTGTGACCAAGGAGTCTTCGAGCATTCCTAACGTCTCCACCAATGAGAACGGTGCTGCTACTCTCGGCGCTGGTGTTGCTCTCGTTGGACTCTTCATGTTGTTCTAAACTTGATTCTTTCTCATGACCTTTTGATGATCCCTTCGTCATGCCGGACCAGCAGTGTCCTCCCGCTTTTGACGTCTTTCCATCTCTTTTCTCCGTTCGTTGCGTACACTAGCTTCATCGACTCTCTATCAATTCATGTTCTTAGCATTCAATATTATCATAGCGATCGTATCATTAAATTAGTCTCATTCCTCTCTCTTTCTCTTTCTCTCTCTCAGTTGGCCGTCTCTTTCAACGCCTCGTCAATGTCCTGGAACAGCTTGCTCCATCGTCTCGAGTCCACAGTCTTGATCGTGCTCGCGTCATCCTCTGTGCCATTTGGTGGGTTGGAGCCAGTGGAGTTGCTTGGAGAAGTCAGGTGTTCCTCGCTCGTGTTCTCCCCGTGGCCTCCTTCAAAGTCTGAATCAAAGTCTGAGTCAAAGTCCGAGTCAAAGTCATCACCAAGCTCGTCATCCTCCTCATCAAGGTCATCACCAAAGGCAAGCTCATACTTGGAAATCAAGCACTCCATGATCTCGTCCCATGAAGGAACAGTAAGAACACTGTTGGACTTCTTCACCTTCTGCGAGCCGACTTGAACAACAAGGACGTTTCTGATGGGCAGTTCATCCAGTGCCTTCTGCTTGACGCCCGTAGTCAACAAACAGACTCCCGTCCCCTCATCAAACCCAATCTTCTCCATGGCATCCTTGACTCCACCATCATACTTCTCCGGGTTCCCAATCTGTTCAACACACTCAGCACCACCAGCAACATACACATCCGTAAGCGAATTCATGGAGCAGATGATCTGGAACCCTTCAAACTTGGAGCACACGACCCTCGCGATGTTCTGGAGCGTGGTGACTGTCTGTCTCTGGAGTGGCTTCTCGTGGTCAACAACCATCACCAACCTGCGTGGCTTGGAGAAAGTGAATGGCGTCTTTGGCGTCTGTGGTGTGAGCTTGAGCGGGGACAACAACACCGGTATAGTCATCTGGTCCGAGTCGATGCTTTGAGCCGCAACCTCCTCCTTCGGATCCACAGTCGACGACAGGTTCTCCGAGTTGAAGTGCTGCTCGACATCACACAATCCGGCAATCCACTTCTCCAGGATCCTCGACTCCTTCTGCTTGATGAACAGCGTCGAGTTGTGCAGCTGGAGGCTCAGCGTTGAGTGATTAGGCGTATCCACGCGCACATCCACGAGATCAAACTTCTTCATACGCGAGTATCCCACGTTGACAACCACGAGAGCGTACTGGAACAAGTACACCACCACGTCCCTGAAGTCATCTGGATCATCATACGAAACCTCGAGGCGATCCACGAGACGCAGGACTCCCATCGCATCAATCGACGACTCGTCAACAACGACGCCCTGGGCCCTGAGCTCACGCACGAGCCGCGAGATGTGTTCCGAGCGCAGTAGTGCCAGCGAGATGTCATTAGCGGCAAAGTGCTCCGTCGTGGGCGAGGGCGACTTGGGCACAGACGACACGATGGAGGAGATGGCTGAGATTGAGGACCCGCGAGACTTGTGGGTCCGGTACCGTGCGTGTGGGTCCCTCGTGTGGTGGTGTGAAAGTGGTCTCATGCCCGGGATCGAGATGCTCAGGTCCTTGGAGTTCTTGGCCTGCAGTGAGAGTCCTTGGAACCTGTTCTGTTGCTGCTGCTGTGTTGCTGCTGTTGCTGCTGGCGGTGGTGGTGGTGGTGGCATGAGTGTTGTTGTTGTTGATGGCTCTGGCTGGGATGATTGTGGGTTGATCAAGAATCTTGAAATGAGTGCGTCTCTGAGCTGTTCGTCTTGTGGGTATGCTGGCTTCGCACACTCCTCGCACGGTGGGAAGATCTGGTGTAGCTCATTCGTCGGGTTCGGGGTGTCGTTGATGAGCAGCCATAGACACTCTTCGTGGCATGTGTGGCCGCATGTGAGCTCCACAATCTTCTCCACCTTCAGCCTCGAGGACAGAAGCTCCTCACAGAAGCAGCACCGCTGATTGTTGTAGTTCTTCTGCTTTCTGGGCGTCGTCGTCTTGGAGTGGAGGTATGGGCTCACTCGTGGCGGCGTTGATGGGAGCCTTGGTGGTGGTGCAAACTTGGGCGTGGGCTCCGTTGAGATCGGCGTGTTCCTCGAGGACGTGGGCGTGTTTCTCGGTATCGACGTTGTTCTCTGAGTTGGCACGAGGCTCGAGTCGCTTCTGTTCGAGAGATTCGACAGCCTCTGAGGAGAAGAGAACTCAAAGGGCTCGTTCAGTCGTGTGATCGTAGGCGGTGACTGTGTAGATCTGTCCACAGGCGGCGAGGGACGCGAGATCTGGGAGAGCTTGTCATGGATCCTGGTCCACTTAGACGATTTTCCAGGCGTTGACCGTGTGGATCTCGGCGTGTGGGACGTTCGAGGCGTTTGGAAGTCCATTGCGTGCCCCTGTGAGATGTACTGAGATGTGTTTGTCTCGTTGCTCAGAACAGATGGATAACTCTGGTGGCAAAGGTGTGTTGTTCTTCAGCAACCAGCACAGGCGATGTGAGGGCAAGTCACTGGGGCAACTCTGTGCTTATTAGGTGCGTGGGACGGTGGGTAGTGGCTTGTTTCACGAGTTGAGGCTATGAGGTTCGCTGCTGCTGCTGCTCAGGAACAGAGTTGACCCGCCATGCAAGAAATTATAATTAATTTTTCGCGAAATATATGAAACATCCGTATCGGGCAGTTTCCCAAACAGGCATTATTCGCGACAATAGAAAGCGGGGTTACCCGGCAATTCGCGAATCGGTAACCCCGGCAACGTTATCCTCCGCACTGCTCCGCTTCCGAAATTTGCCAGGCGCCTCCTATTTTTGTCATTGTTTTGGCGGAGGGGTCCATGGTTGAAGGAGGCGCCAACATCAACAAAGCCAATCTCTGGCATCTTCAGGCCGTGATCCCCGGACCAGAGCAGCTCAGCGTGGACAGAGCGATCCACAAGAAGCCACAAGAAGCCGTCTTTGGAGCTGCTCACAAGTTTCAACCAACAGCGTGTGACGGTTGCTGTGTCAGCCGCGGTTCTTGGTGAAGAATTTTAAGATACCCCTGTTTTAGGGGCCATTCCACTTATTCCTGATTCTTCTCATCTCCCTCTCCTCCCTCCCAAATACCACAGGCCATCGCCACACACTCGCTTCCCCTCACGAGCCCAGATCGCCCGTTCAAGCTGTTTGTCTGAAGGCTGGAGAAAGCTAGAACCCCACGCGTCATGATGTCGACACAGTTTGCGCCCTCACAGAGGCCATCGCCCTTTGCCAACAAGATCAACATCGTCAACAGCAACTACAACCACTACGGCCAGTCCGTGCTCCGGCCATACTCCCGCAGCGCGCAGTCCACAGCCCACAGCAGCACAGAGCTGAGTCGCTCAGGGTCAACACACAGCTCGCTCTCCTTCTCCGCACACAGATCCGGCTCAGCGTACAAGAAGGCCAGGCTGGACATCGACAGCACCTCCGTGTTCAAGCAGTCGCTCCTCCATGACGATGCCGATGTGGACTTCTCTGCCGGCGAGGTGGATGACGAGGTTGTTGCCCTAACGAACAGCTCCGTTGGCGACTCCAGGTCCAAGGCGAAGTACTTCAACTATCGCTCCTTGATCAACCAGGATTCCAAAGTGAAGCGCTTCTTCACGAAGCTGGACTCGGACACATTCAGTCTCTTCTCGTCAACCTCAAAAGCACACGCTCCTCTCGCCACGGTGAACTCCCTCCCGTTGGAAGTGCTCAGGCTTGTGGTGAGCTATGCAGATGACCACCGCACACAGGTGGCGTGCCTCTACGTGAACAAGCTGTTCTACTCCGCGGCCAAGTTCGTCGTGTACGAGGCACCACAGCTGACGTCGAGCTATCGCGTCGCACAGTTGATTTCGTCGTTGAAGGAGAACCACCAGAATGGCGGGTACATCAAGCGTCTTGACCTATCGAGGCTCGAGAGCGGGGTCATCACGCGCGAGGTTGATGATGAAGACATCGCACAGGATGACGAGGGCACACACATGGGCCCCGAGGTGATGGAGTACGCCCTTGCGACGTGGAGAGACTGGAAGTTTCGGGATGATCCGTTGTATGGGTCCTCGATCTTGAACTCGTACACTCTGAGCAAGACCAAGTCGAACATGAGCACAGATAGCGCAGTGTCCATCACCTCGTCACTACAGCGTATCTTGTCCAAGTGGAAGGTTGACTCCCGTGAGATGCATGTGAATGTGAAGGACTCCGTGAAGAAGAGACTTGGAAAGTTGAAGAAGAAGTTCCAGTTCCAGACGAAGATGAAAGTGTCGAAAGTCCACGCACAGCTGACTCGGAAGCCATCTCTCGCTGAGTCTCAGCCTCCAGCAACGAAGAGAAGCGGGAAGAGTGTCAACTTCAGCACACAGAGAGATCCCAAGAACCAGCCATTCGCAACAGCGCACCCATACACCAACAAGTTCCTCATGAAGTACGCGGGCATGAAGGACCTCCCGATCGGATACATCTTCTACTTCATCGATCTCTGTCCGAACCTCCAGCACGTTGACCTCTCTCAGCTCACGCTCTCGTCCGACTTTGCGATCGTGTATGAGAATGAGCAACAACCACGTCTGCCGTCGTTGATCGAGTCGGTGTTGGGCAAGGACGCCTCGGAGGCGAGCACGGACGTGGCTCACTACTTGTCCGATGCAAACGTCTACTTCAAGATGGACAGCTACCAGCGCGAATTTATCAAGTTGTACGAGCTGGACATCCTCGTGCGCCTCGCGCAGCTGGAGAAGTTGGAGCGGGTCGTGCTCCACTCGCTCACGTGGTTGAACTACCGCAACATCCACAAGTTCGTGCATGGATCTAGGGCTGTGGAGAATGGTGCACTTAGGGAGATCGACTTCACCAACTCTGGTATGATTAGGGGATTGAAGTGGGCCAAGAGATTCGAGGTTGATGCGTTGAAGGAGTACTTCAAGAATGAGGTGGAGCCAGTGGAGGATGACGTTGAGAATCCGAATGATGTGTTGCTACGTACTATTGGCATGAACTATTGACTATTGAACATTCGCTGGTGTTGTTTTGCTACGTTTTGCTTTTTATGAGGTACCGGCTGTTGTGTTGTCTGGAACAGCACACATGATGGCGCCCTTGTTGTGACACTTTTTGACTTTCTGCTTTTTTTGTGTCGGGTTGTTTTTTTGCTTTCATATGGGTCTTGTTTTATGCTTGTCTTTTCATGTTGTATATGCTATGGGTTCAAAAGTACATGTCTCACACACTGTTCATGGATTGTACATAAGTTATGCCATATGCTGTTCCCAGTACAGTACATACAAAAGGCGGAAGCAGCATGGGAAATGGACAATGGAGCATTGATGTAACTCTGTACACTCCACCAGGGCCCTGACATCTCAGTAAACCTCCGAAGCACAATTCCGGAGTCAGTGCGGGGAAACAATGTGCGAGTGGCGGACCAAGGCGCTAAGGCGTGTTGATCAGTGGTTGATGCGCAAAGATACGCCCCCCGCCTGGGAGTGTGGGGGAGGCAGGAGGATAAGGAGAGAAGGTGGAGATATATGGAAAAGAGAGAGAGAATAGAGAAAACACGGTATATTATTAAAGCTATTCCCACTCTCAATATCTCCCAATCTCTGACTGGCTCGTGTCTCAGCGGAGGTCCGCAGCTCCACAGTTCAGCGCCGCCCGCCGACCGCGGATCCACACAATCAAAGACTGAGGAATCGAGTGTAAAAGCCCCCCAGCACCCGCAGTTTGGCCGTGTTGGCAGCTTTGTCAAGGCTATTCCATAAGGCAAAAGGTACTCAAATGGGCGTCGTCGGCATCCACGTCTTCGACGACGACATGGCCTGTTCACACTTGGCCTACTGCTCCGCTGATATCCCCTCTCCGCCCTTTGACGACTTCAGAGACTCGCTCGAGCGCTGTTTGGGCTCTGAATACATCGAGACGGATCTCTCGGGCGAGGTGCTCACCGTTGCCGTCCTTCTCATTGCCCTCAACGACCTGGATATCCTCAACAGGCTCAAGCTGGAGTCCGTGGGCGATATGAACAGGCAGAGAGTGCTGGACTTTGTAACGAAGCACTGTCCCGCGTGGGGGGCGCTAGACGCCACAGAGAAGAAAGAGCTCGTGGACATGACAGTCAGGTCCATCAGCGAGCGGGTGCTTGTCCAGGAACGTTGCGAGTCCTACGAATTATGGCTTGATACTGATGATCTTGACGACTGGCTGGCCGAGGTTCGTGCCCTACGCGAGGCACTGGAGGAGTCTTCCGTGTGAATACTGTTTGGGGGATTAATTGGTTTCATCTACATCACAAACACCATCTGTGGAAGTACACGCTCACGGTTCAACTCCTCGAACCACCTCCACTATGAGTAGTTCTCCAATTCTCCAGATGGGCCCACGATGTGCCCAATTGCCCGAGATAGGGGCCCACCAACTCCGCAACTTCCAGCCTCGCGGAGTTTACACTTTACTGGGCTGACAACTTCTGAGTTCTCAGTTCTGAGCACTGTTGGGCCTCGGGAAGTGGAGCCTTCCTTCTTGCTTCTCTGACACACCAATCTCACTGCCCTGGATGCTGGTCCAATGACTGCCTCACGTTAAATAATAAATAATACCGAATCGCGTGCCTCCCAACAATCAACGGCCCCTCTCCGCCTTTGTCCGATATATAAAAACCCCCCAGAATACTCACATCCACACACACTCTTCCAGCACGCGGCTTGTCCTCACCGAACACCGAACACCAGAGCAATTAGCACAGAATGGGCGCTTTCGACGTGTTTGTCTTCGACAACGACGAGGCATGTGACCACCTCGCACGCCTCAAGAAGAGCGATGATCCAATGGCCATAATGACCGCCACCATCACCCGGAAACACACCGACTTTCTTGAGATTGACGACGCCGCAGAGCTGCTCGTGACTGCCATCGTGGTGCTGGGGCTCGCTGATGTGAAGTTGATCGAGACGATGGCGGAGAAGGGCGAGATGAACCCGTATTTCAGAGACGAGGTGTGTGCTGTTGTTGCACAGCTCGCCGGGCCGGACGCGCACCAGTTCAATAAAGACAAGGAGAGCCTCCTCAGAGATCTCATCAACAACTTGGAGAAGATCATGGACCCGGAGAAGTCAGAGGCATACCAGCTATGGAGCGACAGCAAATACTTGGACAAGTGGCTCGCCGTGGTGCAATCCCTCGTCACGAGTGTCAAGTCCCTACAGTAAACAACAACAGGTGTGTATGTATGCATAGTCTTCATTTTTCCAAACAGTCGTAAAAAAGCATTAAAAAACATAGTGTGCACCCCCTCTAGATGAATCTCAGCACAGTCTCACTGTGCACGACATCATCAAGCTCATGCACCTTTGCGAACAACCTCTCCGCCACGGCGCCATACTCCGCCTGGACATCCTCCGCGAGCTCCAGGAGTCCATTGATGTATCTGTACTTGTGTATAGTCATCTCGTCTCCACTCTCCGTGGCCACGCGGTTTTGGACATTGAGCTTGATCAGTCTCTGGATCAACCTGTTCGACACGAGCGTGACGGGCTGTGAAACCAACACGCTCAAAAACTCAACAAAGAGCACCTGTGTCTCCGTGAGCGTATACTCCTGCGCGAGGTGCTGGAGATTGAAGTACTGTCTCGGGAGCGCCTCAAGGAGAAGCACGTATGATGCCCTGCTCAGCTCCAGACTCGTGAGTGAGTCGAGGTCCCGCGTCATCTTCCACATGAGCTGGTACAGAGACTTCTCTAGGAGTCGGGATAGTGTGCCCTCGCTGCGCATCGTGAGCCAGCGGGTGATGTTCGACGCATAGATCGCATTGGCAGTCTTGTAGTCCTTCAACATGAGACACTTGGAGCAAAGGAGGAGCTGGAGGTCGTGCAGTTTCATGAACTCCAGACGGTCCCGGAGGTAGGACATGTTGCGGAGATGTGGGTTCAGCAGGATGTGTTTGAAGTTCGTCACGGTGAGGTTCTGCCCCACAAGGAGCTCTTCGAACTTGTACAGCACGTCGTTCTCACTCTCGCACTGGGAGACCGTGTCCTTGATGCTGCTGCTAGAGTCGGCACGCATTGCCACTTTGAGAATCGAGTTCAGACCAAGCAGGGATTGCGAGAAGTGTGTTGCGGAGGCGTTGGGCACATTGGTAGGCTTGATATCGGTGTTCAGTGCCTTGGTGATGGAGTTAATGTACTTGAGCTTCTCTTCAGAGGTGATGGCGTTGAAGTTGTTGCTGGAAAGGAGATTGATGGCTTTCAAGATCTCATCCTTCTCGAGGCGTTTCTGCGGCTTTGCAAGCCTGGAAAAGGCACGGACCAGAGTTGACATTGTGTATAACCTCCAGTGTGAGTTTGAAAGTGTGAATGATCCTGTGTTGCTGTGTTTATTGCTGCTCTTGTGATGGTGTGTTGCCTCTCTAATGACTGGCTCCTGAATTGCTTTTTGGCTCTAGAAAGTCGGAAAACCCTCGGAAGTCCTAATCACGTGATTTTCACGTGACTTGAGATTCAAATCCTACAAAATGTCTCCTTTAAAAGAGATTCACAAGTCCGAGATAGACAATGATTCATCAGATAACAGTATACACGAATGGCTGTTCCATACATTAGGTCATCACCGCTTCATGGGCTCGACAACCCGGAGGTTGGAGCCTAAACAGCGATGGTTTTAAAGATGGAGAAGAGTTTTCTCTCGAGACAACGCCCAGGCCCACAGAGCTCCCAGAAAGGCCCCCGAAAGGAGCCGTGAATGGGGAGCACTGCACTGGAGCCGCCTACACGACGACCCCGGCCAGACCACGCCTCTGTGCTATTGTTTTGTAAGAGATAGGCACGAGGTGGAAAGGAGGAGAAGCTGGAAAAATTTTGTATGGCGGCGCTGGCGAGCTCTGGCGGATTCGCGAATTTCCAGTTTATCAGCTCAAACTTCAAAAGTTCAAAAGTTCACAGGGCAGCATCATCAACTTATCAACGCCACTGTCATTTGTGAGCTGAGCAGCTTTCCTGATTGGCCCTTCGTCTCCACACACTCTGCTCCACGATGTCCCTGCTCGCCAACCTCAACGCCTTCAAGAGCAAAGTCAAGACCGCGCCGGTGCTCTCGTCACGTCAGGCCAAGTCCGCCACCCCGCCAACCAGCAGCCAGCGCTCGTCGACGCCCTCCACCACGACAAGCACTACTACGCCGAAGAGACCGTTTGAAGAGGAAGAGGATGATCGTGTGGACAACGTCAAAAGACCGGCATTCGACTCCACGAGTGACTCGCATCTCTCGACCAAGCTCCTCCTCGCCGTTGAGTACATCAAGAGCAAGAATGGCCCGCTCCCAGTGCAGAGCCTGCTCTCGTACATGAACATGAACACCGAGGAACAGAGAAAGAAGCTCATGGGGCTCTTGAAGACTCTGGACAAGATTGAGTACAACGAGCGCGAGCAGACCTTGGAGTACGTGTCCATCCACAACATCAAGAACAAGGACGAGTTGCTCAGCTTCTTGAGAAGCCAGCCTACGTTCAAGGGTATCTCTGTGAAGGAGCTCAAGGACGGCTGGAACGGATGCATCCAGGCGATTGATGAGTTGGAGAAGGAGGGCAAGATTCTCGTGTTGAGAACGAAGAAGGACAATCATCCAAGACTCGTTTGGTCTAATGTTGGAAGCGAGCTGGGGCTCGTTGACCCTGAGTTCGTCAAGATCTGGCAGTCGGTCAAGTTGCCCGAGGTGGACGAGCTGCCTGGTAAATTGAGCAAGCTTGGATTGAAGCCAGCATCTGTCGACCCTGCTACGATCAAGAAGGAGAATGGAAACACTGAGATTAAGAAGAGAAAAGCCAGAAGGGGAAAGATTACAAATACGCATATGGCTGGTATCTTGAAGGACTATTCCACTTGATGTGGAGAGGATACTATGTTGCACTGCTCATGACTTAGAAATGATTACGATAATGGTTTTAACGTTGGACCTGTAGTTATTAAAGAGTTGGCTTCCAATCGCTGCAGGCAGCATCGATTCTTCAACTCGTATCTATTTGAACACAAGTGATACCATTATTTACACAGTCGTTCATTATACATTAGAAATTAGAATAGAAAGAAAGAAGAGAGGGAGATTGCTCATTCAACCTCATTTGCAACGGCCTCCTGCAATAAGTAGGCAGCGTAAGCCGAAGGATAAACATCCTTGATATTCTGCTCAACCAGCGGCTTCCCCTTTCCACCATAGCTTACAGGACACTCCTCACCAAGAGTCTTGGCCACTTTTTTTGAGTCAGTGAGCAGTGTGAACTTCTTTGTAGTCTCCTTGGACAACCATCTCTTGACAAGCTCATACACCCAGTACATCACGGTCGGGACGTTGACGAACAGCTTGCGCTTGAGCAGCTCCGGGTAGTTCTCCTGGAAGATCTTGATGGTGGCCCTGGATCCCTTCTTGATATCCGGGTCGAACTTGAGGAAGCTGACGCCCTCGTAGTCGTGCACCTGGTTCATGTAGTCCTTCGTCTCAGACCCAAAGTCAAGCAGCGACACTGCACGCTCCATTGCGCCCACGCGGAATCTCAGGAACTTGTCCAGATCAGCAAACAGCTCCTGTGGTTTGATCCCACTCGGTGTGCCGTAGATGTTCCACGTGGTCACCTCCTCCCCGTACTGCGTCACAGTGCACACCTTGTCAAACTTGTGGTCGTGCTCCTCGTTGAAGGCAGCGCTGAGCGGGTTGAACTCCTTTCTCCATTCGAGAGTGTTAATGAGCTGTGTCTTGGCTGCAGCATAGTCAAACTCGTTAGCCTTGAGGTACTTGAAGAGGAGATTGCGTGTGATCTTGTCGTTGTAGAACTGGCCAGAGGCAGTGAGCTGCTGGCCGAAGAGCTCGTCGTACTCGGCCTCCTCGATGATGGATGGAAGCTCATTGATGAACTTCTCGAGCGTCTTGGCCTGCTCTGCACTCAGATCTGATACTTTGCTCATTGTGTCTTCTGTAGAAGCCTCTGAGTCCTGTTGCGGAATGGAAGGTGGAGGTTGTTTCCGTTGATGAAGCCACTTTTTTTTTCTTTTTTCTTTTCTCTCATGAGCGCCCGCTTCGACAGGCAGACAGGTACAAGCCGGAGTTTACGGACCTAAAAGGGCTCAAGGGTGTCAATTCTGTCTCAGTTTCTGTACTCATCCTCATCTGTTTATCAATCTCATTTTATTGTTTTCCCTTGTAAAGCAATGTGCTGAGGGAGCGCGTCCACAGACCACAATGTTGGTGGTGACCTCTTGGATCGCCACATCAGATTGTCTAAGGAAGCATGCACCAGATCTTACTGTAAACTTTGAAAAATTGAGAATTGAGTACTGTTTGATGTGATTTTGAGCAGTCTTTTGCTTTGTTTCATAGAGAAAGGAAGCTATCAATAGTGGTGTCCGGGTGTCTTTTTCGCCGGGGCACGACGCAATTCGTGTTTCCGGCTGGTCTCGAAAAGAAAGGAGTCGAACTTCCCCAAAACAGTTTATTTCAGCGCAATTAAACCCACACAAAGGGCCTTCAGATCCAGTGTTCGGGTCCTTGTTCTGGTGTGTCGATGTCGTTCAATCCCTACTACTCGCAACAGAACTTCCAGGCTCCTCAGCAGCAGCAGTTGGGCTTCCAGCAGACCGGGTATGGCTCGCAGTTCAACTCGAATCCTCCACAACATACACAGCTCCAACAGCAGCAACAGGCAAATGCTTCATTCCAGCAGCCACAGACTCAGTCATCAAGAAGCTATGACCAGCTCTCCTTCCTGAGTCCACAGGATCAACAGCGGTTCGAGACTCTGTTCGCCTCGCACACGAACAGCGTGTCCATCTCCCCGGAGAGCGCCAGATCGATTCTTCTCCAGTCAAACCTGTCTCCACACAACTTGGCACGAATCTGGGAGCTCAGTGACATCAACAAGACCGGCGATCTTCTCTTCCCTGAATTTGCTCTAGCATTGCACCTCTGCAACGTTGTGCTCCGTGGCGGCGAGCTGCCATACATCCTCGACCCCCAGATCCAGCAAGAGGTGTCACAGCAAGTCGACAAGATCAACTTCAGCATCCCAGAGGGCCAACCGTCAAGAACCAACTCCGTGGCAAACATCTCTGCGCCTGCTCCTGCCGGCTCCATCTTTGAGACGAATCCAGTGGCCCTTGGAGCTGCCACTACACAAGCTCCGGCACAGACGGGCTACAACTACCAGTCCCAGCAGAGCAACAGCAACACACTACAAGTCAATCAGACTGGATTCAACCAGCCACAGCTGTTCACAAGTCCACAGAAGCCAGAGCAGCAGGAGTTTACGCCATACAACGCGCAGGCTCTTGCAAGTCAGCCTACTGGGTTTGGATTCCAGAACGGCAACAACTTCACTCAGCAGGAGACTACGAGCTCATTTGCTCCACTTCAGCCTCAGCAGACTCAGAACTTTGGCTCATTGACTCAAAAACAGACTGGGTATTCTGCTCCACAACAGTCTCAGAATCAGGCACCAGCTCCTCAGCAGACTCAGCCTCAGAGTTTCCCATCTTTGACTCAGCAGCAGACTGGATTTGCCCCACAACAAACCGGATTCAACACACAGCCTCAGAACACGTTGTCTCAGTCACAGGCCCCTGCTCCTGCTCCGCTTGCTCATCAGCCAACTGGACTCGTTCCGCTCAAGACACAGACCACAGGCGCTCCAGTGCAGAGACAACAGACAGGAATGCCAACTGCTTCAATGCTGGCCCAACAAACAACTGGATACCAGCCAACACAGTCATCTTCCACATTCCAAACATCATCTCTCCAACAACAGCCAACGGGGCTCGTGGCTCTCAACACCCAACGCACAGGCCAGGCCGCCCCTCTTCAACAACAGCCAACAGGCCTGGTTCCCCTGAAGAACCAACAGACAGGACAGCCACTCACACACCAGCCTACTGGCCTTGTCCCACTGAACACGCAACAAACAGGCCTAACACAGCAGCCAACAGGAAAGCTGATCCCGCTCAACACACAGGGCATGGGCTCCAGTGCTCCGCTGACACAACAGCCAACGGGGAAGTTGATCCCCCTGAGAACACAGGCAACAGGAACGACTGCTGCTCCATTGGGCCAGCAACCAACAGGACTCGTCCCACTACAGGCTGCTCCTACCGGTGTGCCATTGGCCCCATTGCAGGCCCAGAAGACCGGGTTTGGGCAGAACAGTTTCTTCTTGACGAACTTGGTTCAACAGTCTGCTGCTGTGGCTCAGTCATACAATTACTTGCAGAGCATGCAGATGACCTCTGAGGAGAAGAAGCTATTCAACAAGATATTTGATAACTTTGACACTGAGCGTCGTGGGGTTCTGAGTGCTGAGACGTGTGCTGAGATCTTCAGGAAGTCTGGGCTGAACCGTGAGGATCTGGAGAAGGTGTGGGACCTCGTTGCCAGGGCCAACCAGACGCATTTGGACAAGGAGAGTTTCCAGATGGGAATGTATCTGGTGTACAAGAGGCTCAATGGGTTTGAGATTCCAGAGGAGCTGCCTGAGTCGATGAAGCCTTCCAGTATGAGGATCTTGGACTCCGTCAAGAGTCAGCTCAAGGTCCAGGGTGCCGCAGTCAAAGCCTCGAAGGAGGCCAGCAAGACCAAGATTGATGGTTCCAGATTCAAGAACAATGATGATGAGCTGATCACCTCTGCTTCGAGACACAGAAGAAGAACAACTACGAAGACTGAAGGTGAGAAGAGCAAGTCGACGAAGAAATTGAGCACTGATGAGCTGAAGAAATTGATCAACGAGAAGAAGATCCTCTTGGACGCTCTTGCAGTGCAACTCGAGGAGTCTGCAGACAACGCCAAGACGTACGAACTTGAGGATCTCCAGGCCATTGAGGAGTTGAAGGAGAAGATCAAGAACTTGCCATCTCCATCCGGTGGTGCTTCCAGTGAACGCGAGCAACTCAAGGCCAGATTCAATGCCATCACATCCAAGGTCCCAGCACTCCTGACTGAGATTACCACCATGGACAACTCCATCACTGGGCTCAAGCTCGAGCTGTTCAAGCTGAAGAACCCATCCTCGGTGGTGGGTACTGGTCCCAACGGAGAGATCACGAACGATGACAGAGTCAGGGCCAAGTCCAAGTTGTTGTTGGCTCAGAAGATGGCACAGCTCACTGGAAAGCCTGTTGATCCACAGCTGGAGAAGATGGCCAATGGAGCCGATGCACTCAACGAGGAGGCTCAGAAGATCAAGCAGGAGAGTGTCAAGAATCAACAGATGATCAAGGACGTTGAGAGTTCTATCAAGGAAATTTCATCTTCTGTTCTCAATGCATTCAACATTAAGACTGATGATCACGACTACAAGAAGTGGGAGCTGGGTGTTGGTTTGCAGCCAGAGGTCCAAGAGCTGGTCAAGAGTTTCAGAGTCAATGACGTTGCATCCAAGCTCTCCTCGATCACCATCAACACATCTGCTCCAGTTGCACCAACATACACCTCATCTCCAGTGACACAGACATTCACACCATCCCCAGTGATGTCATCTCCAGCCATGTCCTCACCAAGCATATCGTCTCCAACAACAACAAGCACGAGGCCAGCATACAGAACCGAAGAGGAGAGAAAGGCATACATCAGAGAGCAGGCACGCAAGAAGATGGAGGAGAGAATGGCCAAGTTGGGCATCAGAAAGACCTCGTCCTCATCCACACCAAGCCCAATGGCCTCTCCACGTGTCCCGCATGCTCAGATCCCAGTCCCAGCTCCTGTGCCAAAGCCTGAGCCTTCTCCACAGCCACCAGTGCAGAACGGCGGAGGGCCACACCAGGCTGAGGAGAATGAGGAGTCTTCTTCCGATGATGACGATGAGGAGGAGTTCCAGCGTATGGAGGAGATCAGAAGGTTGAAGAGAATCGAGAGAGATGCTCGAATGGCGGAGATGGAGGCTGAGGAGACAAAGAAGGCTGAGAGTGCAACACCAAAGTACCATGACTCCAACCCCTTTGCTCGTAAAAGTTAGAGACTAAATGTTATGAATAAACCAGTATAATCGCATCTGTTTCATAAATAGGCTTAGCAAATGATCAGGCTAATGACGGGCGTCTGGTTGGTGAAGAACCGATCATAGTGTGTGCCGGGTGCTAATAAGCAGCAGCAATGCTACAAACACCCAACTACAAACATCCAATGGAATACAAGTCATGTCGCATTATCATCATTACCATTAGCAAAAATTATCGCAGCAGGGTTGGCCACACCACGTGTCATCTTGTTAATCAGGACTTCCAGTTCTTCTGGCGGAATCTCAAAAAGTGGTCCTTCAACTTTGCGTCGCCTTGGCCAAAGCAGAACTTCTTCGCTGTCTCCGAGTTGGCGAGATCACTGAGCTTGAAGTCACGTTCCTCACCATCTGCGCCGAGCGTGAACACCTTGTAGCCCAAGCCGACTCTTGTGTACCCGAGCACAGCCTTGATTCTGTATCCCTCGATGCCTCTCACAATCTCACCGTCACTCTCAACAGCGTTCACTCTCTTTCCGAAATACTTGAACGACTTCTTGGAAGGATCAACGACACTCTTGGCGGACTTTGGCTTCAGAACCCTGGGCTCAGGTTCCTTCTTCGCTCTCTTTGACGGTGCCTTCCTTTCCCCTCTCTTTCTCTTGGAATTATCTCTATATTCATCCTCTTCCTCCTCTTCCTCCTCCTCGGACGTCTCTTCCTCTCCTTCATCCTCCTCTTGCTCCGCTTCCACCACTTCCTCAGGTTCCTCCTCTTCAACCTCCTCCTCCTCTTCCTCTTCAGCTTCTTCGTGCTCTTCCTCCTCGTCGTAGACCTCCCCTTCTTCATCCAAATCAATCAACTCAACCCTGATAAACTCAATGACGGGCGGGATATCCTTAAGCGCCCACGAGTCAGGGATCACAAACCCGGAATTATCCGAGATCTTGACCTTGTAGCTTCCCTGCTCCTCCGTGGCGAGGCCAAGCTCCTTGAGCCCGTCCTTCATCACACTGGCGCCAATCAACCCAATCATGTACTCGCGGTGGAACTTGGCCCAGAACCGCGCAACGCTCTTCCCAAACTTGAACTCGCATCTGATGTGTCTCTCGGGCTTGAGCACCCTCATCGCCTTCTTCGTGGCGGCCTTGTTGTTGTTGTTGTTGCTGTTGTTGCCCGTGTCCATCAAGGTGTCGGTGGTGCTCACTGCAGTTGGCGCCGACGCGTTCTTCTCGAGCAATTGAAGCTGTCCCTGAGGCTGCACACTATCTGGTGATGTTACTGGCTTGGTGAGCTCCACGCTGGAGCTGATTCCGGAGGCGGTGGAGTTGAAGCCCGGCTGGTGAGGGAAGGCGCCTGGCGCTGTCTCCTGTGACGGCTGTGTGTGTTCGGGCATCGGAGCGCTGGATGACATCACCATGGCTTCTCAGTGGACGATTGCTGGAGATGAGTTCGAGTGTGGATGACTCTGTTCGTCGTTGTCTTGATCAATTAAACAGAGGTGGAAGGGGGCAAGCGGCCGAAACTGACGCGTCTTCTTCTTCTTCAACACGTTGACCCGCGGGAAAATTCGCGAAAATTCGCGATTATCCACACCTGGAGCTACACCTGAACACCGACCCAAAGCCACATAGTAAAATGGTCATGAATAAATTCAAAGATCTCAACAACTAGCGCTGCTGAGACATAATTACCACCGATAGGCATACATTTTAAGGGCATTTCAACCGATGAAAGTAGTGGATAGTCTCTGGAGGGGGCACTAATAGGTCAAATTTTCACTCAAAAATAGCACTTTTGAATGAACTGTTCAGTATGAAATACACGACCCCATTTTCTGGAGAATCATCAAATATTTTCTGAAAAATTTCGAAAATTTCCCTTTTGAAAAGCTTCAGTGTATTATTTGGCATTAAAAACATACTCTTCTAAGTTTAAGGAACAATTGAATAACTAGAACATTCTTAATTCGAAGGATTAAATCAAACTTCTCGGACGCGGTATGGGACACACAATGGCCAAGCTTGCCTCAAATGGACCAGTATTGAACTCATTTACGTGATTGGAAAGCAGTAAGGGCGGAAAATTCATCCTTAGAATGATGGATGAGTGTAAATTTTGTTTCATTACAATAAATTCCCGTTAATTAGAGAGTCTTTGGCCAACCCACGCGCTAAAAAATAGAGCCTCCAACCGCGTCCCCCGGCCTGAAAAAATGACGTAGCGAGGAGCTCAAACCATCAAGCTCAATCCAACGCCACCACCAACAACAAAACACTCAATAGAAGCCCAAGAATCAATGATCCATTCACTGTCGATACGACGTTCCAAGGACAAACCCGACAAGGAGAAGGAGCAAGAGCGAGAAATGGATCCCATCTCCCCGGTAACTTCGAACGGCTCATCAGGGCCTCCGACAGCAACAAGGAAGCATTCCCTGTCATCCTCGCTCAAGAACCTGTTCATCAAGCCTCCAAGGACACCTGTTGACGGCCAAACATCACCTCTGAACACACATTCACCAGTATCTCCTCGTCAACAGGGCACAGTGCCTCAAGAACGCGTCTCGCCCCTGGGCTCCCCCACAGCGAAAGACGCAGGCACGGCCAGTTATCGCTCTGCGCCGCTTGAAATCGTCGATGAGGAGTACATCAGCCATCTGGACTCACTGGGGTTGACCCAGGACACACACTCTCCCATCGCTGCCCAGTTGCCGCAGAGGTCACTCTCTTCCGCAACAGACAACACACTCCGGTCTGCACCGCAATCACGCCGCCCATCACGTCCATTTGTCGATGATGGCTCTCTGAGACTATATGAGGATGGAACTCACGAGCATCTCTTGAAGCCAATCAAGCCCGAGAAGCTTCCAGCACAGACAGGTCGCATTCTCTCCGGATTCCTGCGCAAGCCGAGCAAGGAGCTCAATGGCGACGCGGCCTTCAGCATGCTTCCTGAGCAGAACAGGATGGACTTCCAACGCCGCCTGAGCATCCAGAGCAGGAAGACCACGGACACGACAGACACTGATGACTCGTACGAGACTGATTCTGAGGAGGAGGAGTTCACGGAGGCGGCCATTGGCGATGCGCAGCTCTCATTGATCAACCAGCTCGTGGAGACCATCGACAGCGACGATACCGGCAAGGAGGCCAAGGAAGTGAAGGAGGCCACATCTGTCAGGGGATACAAGCTCACGGAGAAGTACGGCAAGCCACTCGGGATCGTGGGAAAGGGCGCGTACGGTGCCGTGAAGCTGGTGTCGAGGGTGGACACTGCAACGAAGAAGGAGGTGCACTACGCTGTGAAGGAGTTGCGGAAGAAAGAGGGCGAGACGACCTCACACTTCTCCACGCGTCTCACTTCTGAGTTTGTGATCTCTAACTCGCTGAATCACCACAACATTGTCCGAACGCTCGACCTCATGCACTCCGCTGCTGGCGTCTATTCGGAGGTGATGGAGTACTGTGCCGGTGGTGATCTCTACGCACACATCTCCAAGACACACAGGGAGGGGCTGCATCCCCTGGAGGCTGATTGTTTCTTCAAGCAGATCCTGAGGGCAGTCGCATACTGTCATTCTCGTGGTGTTGCCCATTGTGACATCAAGCCAGAGAACGTTATGCTCACGACATACGGGGCGGCCAAGCTTGCTGATTTCGGCACAGCAGCCGTGTTCAAGACTGCGTGGGAGCACGAGATCCATCTCAGCTCTGGTGCCTGTGGAAGTGAGCCATATGTTGCTCCTGAGGAGTTTGTTGTTAAGGAGTATGATCCAAGAGCCGTGGATGTATGGGCGGCTGGTGTGCTGTACTTGACTATGGCTACAGGGACATATCTCTGGCCTGTTGCCAAGGACGATGAGGATCTTTACAAGGAGTACTTGGAGGCAAGACCACATGATGGATCCAAGGGAAAGTTTGAGCCTATTGAAGAACTGAAGAGAGGTACAGAGTTTGTCAAGTCAAGAAAGGCTGTGTTGTATGGCATGCTTGATCCGAACCCACAGACGAGAATCAATGTCCATCAGGTACTCAAGTCCAACTGGGTACAGAATATCAAACTGTGTGAAGGTGGGGATGGATGCTAATGGATGTTTTCATACATTGACGCGTTTATTGGGTAATGATACAGGAACGTTCGAAGTAAAGAATATCTAGACTTTTGAAGAAGAGATATACAAAGAGAGTACAAGATGCAAGCGTCAGTGCAGGGTCATAGCGCAACATGAAGATATGCAAGCATAACACGTCAACCACCTTCCAAAGGGTCATGATCAACAGTCGAAGGGAATGAAAAAAAGGGGAAACATGGGGAACAGCTCAAAAAGATACATCAAAGAACAACAAAGAAATCAAAGATACAAAGAAGGAAAAGAAAAAAACAGTCCAAAGGTTCAAAAGTCTCTAAAGAGGTGCTCATATGGGTCAGGTCCAGTAGCACCATAATGTGTTTCCTCCTCTGGATATCGATCGAACTGGGAGGTGTCACCCGTGTTTGGCTGGACAGGGGGCTCGTATGGTGTCTCAATGTCTCTGCTCAGGAGTCTCTCCCACACAACCTCGCTGAACCAGGCATGTGCCTTCACGTCCTGGACGCCGTTCTGCAGATTCCCCAGACGCTCACTCAGGTTTTTCGTAATCAGCTTCATCAAGAGGTCCAGTGCGTCTGGGTGGAAGTAGTCTGGGTATGCCACGTTTCCAGCAAGAATGTTTTCGTACGTCTTCATTGGCGATGCGTCGTAGAAGGGTGTGTAACCGGCAAGCATTTCAAAGATGAGGATTCCAAATGACCACCAGTCAACGGACTTGTTGTATGGCTTCGTCGCCACGACTTCTGGCGCAATGTAGTCCGGTGTACCACACAGCGTGTACGTCACGTCCCGTACCTCCTTGGCGAACCCAAAGTCTGTGAGCTTGATGTGGCCATTGCGGTCGAGCAGGATGTTTTCCGGTTTGAGGTCTCTGTAGATGATGTTGTGTGAGTGTAAATACTCCAATGCAAGACACACCTCAGCGGCGTAGAACTTCGCCACGGGGTTCGGGAACCTCTGGGACTTTCTCAACAGCGTGAACAGTTCTCCACCTTCAACGTAGTCCATCACCATAAACACCGCTAGTGAGTCCTGGAATGTACCCCACATGCGGATGATGAACGGATGCTCCACAAGCGCAAGCATTCTTCTTTCGTCGTTGGTGTGCTCCACTTGCTTCATCTTCACCACACGCTCTTTCTTCAACACCTTCAATGCGTAGTAGCGACCATTGTGCACGCTTCGAGCCAGATGGACACGGCCAAAGGAGCCTGTACCCAGAGACCTGAGCACCTGGAAATCCTGTAGACCGTACTTTCCTCTCGAGATGGGTGATTTGTGAGGAAGCTTGCTCACCGAGACAGACGAGCTCGACGGGTGTAGCGAGACATTGGACAGTTGCTGGGGCATATGCTGTTGTGAGTCTGGGGTGGGCGTGTGTGCTGGCGATGATTGCACCTCAGGAACGAGTGGGAAGAGAGGAAGTCCCGGCGTTGTTCGAGGCGTGTCCATCTTCGTTCAGTGTTTGATAGCGGGGTTGCGTTCTGAGGTGGCTGGCTGAGAGTTGGTTCTCGGCGAATGGCGTGGAAATGGGACCAATTTTGGCGCTGAACGAGGGCCCAACAGAACTTGTGTCGGCTCACGGAAGCAACGTGACAAAGGACAGCAGCTGCTGGGGGATAAATTGCCGACAAACCTGTTTGCTCCTCTAATCAGCCTCAGTTGCCCCAGCAATTCCGTCCGCGATGGCTCAAAAATTTTCGCGAATTACGCGAACTCGTTTTATTCGCGAACTCGTTTGATTCGCGGGGTTGGCGCGCCATGATCAAGACGCCAGGCCAATACAAAAATAAGCCCTTCAATAGTGGTAACCAGAGAGCGCAAACAAACGGTCCATTCTGCTGTCATTGGCCATCCACACGTCATGGAGAAGTCCCTCTACGAGGTTCTCGGGGTAGCGACCACAGCATCCGACAGCGAGATCAAGAAGGCATTCAGGAAGTTGGCCCTCGTTCACCACCCAGACAAGCAAGGCGGATCCAGCGATGTCTTCCAGCAGATTAACGCGGCCTACGACGTGCTGAAGGACAAGTCGGAGAAGCTGAAGTATGACTCCCAATTGAGACAGAGAGAGTTCACCGCCAAGCAGAGTACAACGTTCCAATCGCATCAATTCTCGCACACAACGAACTATCCTCCTCCTCCGCGTCAACCCTTCTCCCGTCCACCACAGGCTCCTCCACAGGCGCCTCCTAGAAGACCTCAGTTCAATTCACAACAGGGTCCCCACTTCTTTGGCAACAGGGACACCTTTGAGGAAATCTACAGCCGGAATGCCTCTGCTGCGCCACCCTACAATGAGTACATCAACAAACCATTCACAGGAGCCAGACCAAAGCCCCAAACACAATATCAAAGAACAGGTGCAGAGTTCCACTCATCATCATCGGCGTCTTACAATGCTCCTCCACAGGCTAATCCGCCGTCATACTACCCACCAGGCACTGCGCCTCCTGGTGTCAATGCCAACCAGGGCGGACCATCAAGGAGTCAAACGAAGCCAGCAGACTCATCACGGCTTCCACACTCGTGGCAAAAGACCGGAACGAACTTCCAGGACTCGAACTCATGGGAAAAGGCCAAGAAGGCGCCACCTCATGGTCCACAATCGTTACGAAAGGGCAAGGCTCCAGCGCCCCCACCACAGGCCTCATCTTCTCACAGACCCCCGGAAAAGCCTCCACTGAAGTTCAGCATGGGCGAGATCCCATTGCACAATCCATCCCAACTCAATGGAGGCAGAGGACACGTCTCAGCACGCCGTCACAACCGCAGAGCTCGGTACGCAGATGCCTTCTCAGCGCGTCACAATGGCGTCCAGCAGGCTCATGTACCCACTCCCCAATCGTACCATGGAGATGGGAAGCCTTCAATGCCTCCACAGAACACCCACAACTTGCCCGAGGAGGTGCTGAAGCAGGCGGAGAGAGCAGCACAATCACAGGCGATTCAGGCACAGGCCCGGAGCGAGACGTTGCGTGCAAAGGCGTCCAAGGTTGCTGGCATCACACCGCCACAGGATCCATTCCACACACACTACGCCCAGCATCCTGCTCCGCCTGGAGTTCGTTCCCAGGGCGAATTCTCCACGACGTATACCTCCAGATCGCAACGCCGGGCACAGGTTGAAGAAGAGGACAGCAAGAACATGCATTTCGAGTTTGACGAGTCGCACGCTGTGCTACTGACTGATGACTCGAGTGATGAGGAGTCTGATAGTGAAGAGAGCCAGAATGCTTACAAGCCTGTTGAGGAGACATTCAGACCACAAGACAGAAATGAGTTCAGACCAGGATACAAGACAGGGTATGACCCCGTGGCTGGACAGATGTATGACAAGAACCCAGTGTTTGATCAGGGCCATGAGAGAAACACTGAACAACAGAGACATGAGCCGTATCAGTCTCAACGACAGCCTCGGTATCAGTACCAAACACAGCCACAAAGTCAGGAGCATCAGTACAGAAGTCAGCCACAGAGACAACAAGAGCGTGAGTTCCATCAACAGAAGCAGCCTATGCAACAACAACAGCACATTCCACATCAGTCCCATGTTGAGCAGCAGCAACAGCAGCAGCAGCGGTACCACGAATCACAGCCAATACCACAACCAGCTCCACAGAACGTCCCAGAGTCGACACCACACACCATTCCACACTCTTCTCCACCATATGCTTCAAATGCCACACACGCCAACTCGGACGCCGAGGACACGAACATGCTGAGTTCCGACGACCTTATGGAGATTGGCGAGGATGAGTTCCGTGACCACGTTGCAGAGGCGAAAGGTGGAGCGTTCGACTTTGATGGGATGAAGACGACGACTCCACTGACGCAGACGAGTGGCAACTTCCAGTTTGACGAACTCAAGCATACTACGCCTCTCACGCAGACCGATGGCGATTTCAACTTGAGTGCCATCAACGAGAGCTTGCCGAAGCAGAGTGAGAAGAAGGAAGGTGTTTCCGCGGGTTCTGATTCTCCAGAGATCACGGATGTGAAGGCTACGAACTTGGCTGGGTCCAAGAGATCGTCTGATGAGGTGCCAGAGGTGAAACCACACAAGAGGGCCAAGACTGCTGATACTCCGCTGTTTGAACCCCAGATTGATTCATCTATGCCTGAGATGTTGGGCTCAGAGCCGATCTCGGTACAGTCCCAAGACGTTCCAGAGAAGACTGGTGTGGATCCGAGTGCTGAGAGAGCGAAGGAGTCAAGTCATGATGCCGGAACACCTGTTATACCACCTCAGAACACCAATAAATCCGGTACCAGGATCGTGGAAGATGATGATGATGACGAGGACGAGCCAATGCTCCTGCCACCAGAGAGACCCAAGTCCGCCACAAGCATCAACATCTCTCCAGACAAGTGGTCTGCGTTTGTGAAGGAGAACAACCAATTCTTCAAAGACGCACGCACATACGAGTTACTCCAGTTCAAGAACAAGCACACGAGACTGAGCGACACAGACTTCCCCAAGGACTTTGGCAACGTGAAGAACCTCACCAAGCTCATGCGCAGACTCAAGACCAACATGCACTACTACGAAGGGTTGTACAACGTGCACAAGAACATGTATCACCAGGCCGTGGCGTTCCAGGGAGCTGTGAAGAAGAGAGACGAGTTCTTGAGTAAAAATGGGAATCAGGAAAAGGGAAACAAGTAAGATGAGAGATATATTAGTGATGCTATGGATTTTCACGCTACGGATGAGTTTTATTAATGGACAGCATTTCTTAACGATACACATGCAGCATTTTTTCATGATGTAGCGCTTTCCTTATATAGCCAGATCATATGAGATCGAATCAGTGACGTTACAACTTGGTAATGTCCTCAAACACATCCCTGAGTCTCTGTTCATCAAACTTGAGCGCATTCTTGAACACCACGACATCACTCTTCACGGACGAATCAACGTATACCAAGTTTCCATACGCCACAGCCAATCTGTACGCCGCCTCCGACGAGACAGACCCAATCTCCAAGGCCTTGTTCTTCAACGCCTTCGTCAGGAGCTCAGCAATCTTTTGCGACTTCACCTTGGATGCATACACGCTGTAGTTCAACACCACCGTAGCCACTGCGTTTGCGACGTTAGCAGCGTGTTTTCCAGCATCAGACGGAACACCAACGATGCTCATGATGCGAGCCGTGATTCCCAAATCGGTCAAGATGGCCTCTCCCCATGGAGCGAGGAAGGCGTTCGAGATGGCACGCAGCGCCATGAAGAAGATCGCAGGCTGTGATGGGTCCAGTCCCTTATCAAACACCGATGTTAGCATCGTTGGAGGCTCTGGGAGTTTGGACACGACGAGACGGATTGTGTCAAACCCAGGAAGTGGGTTGGTCCATTGCTCGATGATTGTCTCTGCGATTGTGGTGAGATGTGCAGCGTTTCCTGATTTGAATGCGGACTCAATGGCGGAGAGTTGTGCTGCGTCGAACGTCTTCTCGGTCTCGTTGAACTTGGTGATTCCCTTCATGATCGAGGTGTGGTTGTCTGTAGTGAAGCCCAAGTATTGCGTGTGTGGCACGAGTGCAGCGCGTCTCTTATCGGCGTATGGGTTGACTGCTTCAGAAGCCTGGTTGAAAGTGACGCCCTGTGTGTTCTTGGCGATGAAGTCCACAATCTGCTCAGTGTATGACATTGGCAACTCGTTCGCCTCCAAGAATCTCGTGGCGGCGTTGTATGGGTTTTCTGAAGAGTTGTATGGGAGCTTGAGTGGAGGAACACCATCCTGGATATCAACGTCAAACACGTAGTCCCACATTTTACCATCAAACTCGGTCTTCTTGTCCGAGGTGGCACCACTGACGACTTCTCCAATCTTGTTCCACACACCTCCACTCCACTGATGAGCCTCGTTGATTCCAGTGGCGGACTTGACGACAATCACCTGTCCTTCTTTATCACCTGGGCGAGTGAGCGCCTCTGGCGACTTGTTCATTGACTCGTCAAAAGTCTGTGCGCTCAACGCCATGCTCTCAACAGCATCGTGGAAGGCCCTGATCTCGTCCTCTGGGGCAAATCTCTGTGGGTCTCTGGTGAAGATGCGGATCATGCCGTCACTGCTGCCTGCAACAATGTCGCCATTAGGCTGGATGGCGATGCTCCACACCGAGACGCAGGGCAAGGTGATCACCTGGATGGCCTCGCCGTCTCTCCAGACCCTGATGGTTCTGTCCTCGCCAGCAGACACGATGTCGCCGTTATCAAGCAGCTCCACGGCGTAGATGAAGGACTCGTGACCCTCGAGCTCCGCTAGCAACTCGCCCTCGAAGGAGGTGACTCTGATTGAGGCGTCGTTGGAGGCACTGACAAAGCCCCTGCCATCAGGAAGCACAGCCAATGCTCTCACGGCGTCCTGGTGTCCCACGAAGCTCTTGATTTCCTTGTCCTTGTGCCAAAGCTTGATGCTTCTGTCTGCTGAGCATGTGAGGTAGCGCTCGTTGCCCAGCACTTTGGCATCCCACACAGCAGCGGAGTGGCCCTTGAGCGTGTACTTTAGCGAGTTGTTCTCCCAGACTTTGGCAGTGGAATCCCACGAGCCACTGATGATCTGCCGGCCGTCTGTGTCGAGAGAACACACGTTGGACTCGTGGCCAATGAGCACGTAACGCGGATCCAGGTTGCTGTTATTGCCCGACGAGTACAAGTCTGTGATGTTGATGAGGCGATCCTGGCCTCCTGATAAGATGCACGTGGTCTTCTCATCAAATGCCAACGAATTGACGTAGCCCGAAGAGGAGAAGTTGATCTTGTCGCCCCACAACCCGTCAAGACTCCACACACGCACCGTGTTGTCTCTGGAGGCGGAGATGATCGTGTCGTTGAAAGGCGCCACCACGGCCCTGACGTCTGCCTTGTGGCCCTGCAACGTCGCTGCCAACTTGAATTCACCCATTGAATCTTCTTCTTCTTCTTCTTCTGTTGTTGATGTTGTTGTTGCTGGTGAAGTTGTTGTTGAAGTTGTTGAAGTTGAAGTTTCGCCACTTTCGCCTTTGACAAACTTCCGCGCGGTTGTGTCGTGCCCCTGCCATTTCTTCAGGAGCCAACTTTCCCCACATAAACAAACAATTTCCTCTTTATTCTGCGTGTGTAAATACGTGTAATAATAATAACAAGAGCGTTAGAGTATAAATAGCATATATGAGTCTAAGATCAAGACCGGCTTGACAACGGTTCCCTTGTGCATGTCATCCAAGGCCTTCTCAAACTCGTCAAACTTGTAAGTAGTAATGAGTTTATCCACAGGGAACTTGCCATCCTTGTACCACTGGATCATCTTTGGAATGAACTCCTGTGGAACGGCACCACCCTCAGTGGCCGTGCTGAGTTGTCCGCCCTTGAACATGAACTCCAAGACTGGGATTCTCAACTCATCAGCAGGATCTCTAGGAACACCAAGGAACAAGACACGACCACGCACAGCGGAGGCCTTCATTGCGTTCTGGATGAATCTGGAGCCACCAATGCACTCAATTCCAACATCTGTTCCTCTACCAGTGATCTCCATGATCTTGTTGTGTACTGCCTCATCATCACCAGCCTTGATCACATGGGTAGCACCGAGCTCCTTGGCCATCTCGAGCTTGGTGTCCGCAATGTCAACGGCGATGATGGTGCCTGCTCCGTGCACTTTGGCTGCCATCAGTGCACTGAATCCAACACCTCCAAGACCATAGATGGCCACTGCCTCACCGCGCTTCACGTTGGCGAGAATGGAGGCTGTTCCTGCTCCGGTCTGGATACCACATCCCAATGGGGCAAGCATGTGGAACTCGTCGTCGGAGAGGTTGAATGGAGAGGCATTGACGATACAGGTATCATTTGCAACAGTGAGTGAAGAGTAAGATGACTGGCCAAAGAATCTTCCCCTGATCTCAGAGCCGTCCTGAGCCTCAAACACGGTGGTCTGTCCGGAATCATCCATGTTCACGCCGTTGAAGTCCTCGCAGAAGGCTGGGTCGTGTTTCTTGCAGTTGCCACAAAGCCCACAGTGGGCGTAGGACATGAACACCTTGTCTCCCTCTTTGGCAACACCCACCTCTGAGCCAACGGCCTTGACGATGCCGCAGCCTTCGTGGCCGAGGACTTTTGGTGATGGAAGAGTGGTGCCGAATGCCAGGTCAGTGTGACAGATGCCCACGGCCTTGGTCTCGATGAGCAGCTCGTTCGGAGCCAAAGAGGTCTTCACGTTGATATTCTCCACCTTCCAGTTGGGAGTGCGCCCGTCTTTGGAGTTGTAGGCCACAATGGCTCTGGCTGGTGAGAGAGAGGCCATTGTTCTGGTGAGTGTGCGGGATGCTTGTCTGAGCATTGATGGTGGTGGGTTCTTCTAGCTTTTAAAGGCCCATCATGGCGTGATTCTCTGCAAACAGACGGCGGGGAGCATGACTTCTTTTTATACCCACGGCCAGTTTGTGGGAATTGCTCACTATAGGGACTTTTTCGTACAGTCGGCTGCTGGGGAAACAGTCGGCATTTCGAGTGCCGACGATGGGGGGCCAAACTGGGAGGATTATTGGTGAGAAAGTGAGTTATTCTGATGGAATTTGGCTTGATTAAAACAGTTTAATTATTCTTTAAACCTCACACTGCCAATTGCCAAATTCCAGACTCCAAATCGGCCCTCTATCACCCCAAAAAGTGCGTCGGAGCCCGCATTCCGCTCAAGCTGCTCGCGCATCTTTCCGGGGAAGAATAAGATCCGCTTCGGAGTAAACTCCGCTCTGAGCTCTGAAACTCTGATGATCCAATATTCCACTACAAATCCAAGTTCCAAAAGGTCATAAGTCATCAATCAGCATTACAAAAGGCATAACAATTAAGAGTGAGCGTGTGCAAGCCTCAATCCCGCATCGGGAGCAGACCAGCAAGATCAGCAGCCATGAATGAACAGCGACGCGCTGCAGATAATTGATCCACTCAGAGCCCGACCCATCCTCTAACAACATCAGCGAGCGGCGTGATACTGGCCAAAATCACCATACACGTTCCAAAGAGACAGAAAGCCAACGAGCTCATTGCGCCCGCTCTAGGGTCGATACTGAGCAGGTGTGCCGTTGCGATGGCGCTGCAGTTGAGTCCCAACGTGACGCCCCTCGTCACATAGTCATCCTCTCTGATGCGTAGCACCTTGGGTCCAAAGAGGAACTGGCCAGCAAGAGCACCGAGGATCCCCGTGACCACCGTCGTGCACGCCATGAGCTGTTGGTTCCCGCCCAGTGCCTCGACAAAGGGCGTTCCGAGTGCCAATGTCACTGAGCGGCCTGCGAAACCGAGTGACATCTCAGGGGAGATGCCGAGGTGGTAGCACAGTGGGGGATAGATGAAGAAGTTGGAGAAAGTCATCAGCAAAATCGGACCAACGAGGGCAAAGAAGTGGCGCTTGAGGTCGTTGCGGTAAGTGTACATCGGGATGGCGAGAGACACGATGGAGCAGTCCATGAGTGTGGAAAACACGTCTCCGGCGCCTGGTTTGTCGTTGTTCGTGCGGTGGTTGAACAGTTTGAGATAGTTCCGCCCCGTCTTGTACTGGCGCAGCGTGTCCAGGAAGTTCTCGTGCTTCATCAGCGAGAAGATGTAGTAGATCAGCCATGAGATGCCCACAGAACAGAGCACCGGGTGCAGGAACTTCTTCCACTTTGGAGGTGGAGCGTTGATCATGAAGAGGAAGGTGAAGATGGAGATACTCAGGTGAAGAGCCATGGCGTAGTCCAGGGTGAAGTAGATCGGGATGCCTGCGATGAAGAGTACGCCAAAGACAAAGTAATCAAAGTTGTTCTGGATGAAGTGGGCAATCTTGATATGTGCTTCTTCATCTGCAGGCTTCTGAGTGATAATGGCTCTCTTACACAGCAACTTGTTCGACTCGTGCACTTTGAGCTCAACACCAGGGTTCGTGGGTCTCTCAGGACGTGCTGCTGGGGTTGGTGCTGAAAGCTTGGTCATCAAAGCCCCGTGGGATGAGGATCCTTCTTCCAATTCACGGAGATGTGTTGCTTGTCTTGAGAGATTCAAAGACTTGCGATACTGGACCTCAGCCTCGTCTTCATCACCGCGTGCAATGTCGTCGAGGATGTTCTCTGGCACCTTGTCGAGGGCTCTTCTTGCCTGTGAGTTGACTGGCGAGAGCAACTCTGTCTCAATGGCGTTTCTCAGGATCTCAACAGATCCAGCTCTCGAGGAAGAAGCTGTAGAGCTCTCCTTGGATCCATTGACAGCCTCGTCTCCAGAGGAGCTCGTGCCCTCAGCGCCCACAGCAGTGGACTTTGCGCCCAAGTCCGGCGTCTGATCCAGCAACTCGAGCTCTTCGGCTCTCTGAACATTCGACTTGCGGCCCTTCTTGAGCATCTTCTGCAACAGCACTGTGAAGTAGGCCATCACAGCCATGGCGATGAGGAAGCCAAACACGAACACGGCAGCAATGGTGAGCGCCTCGCGCGCACTGATCCAGTCACTCAGCGGGAGCGGGATGAATGCTGGCGTGAAGAAGATGTTGATCCATCTGAGGGCAAACCCGGCGGGGATGTTGATGATGGCCACGGCCTTGGAGGTGCGGTGTGTCCCTAGGAACTTGGAGGAGACGATGAGGATGATGTACAGGAGCAACATGCATGTCACCGATGATGGGAAGTTGATCGTGGTGAGAATGATGATCTCGTTCACACCGTAAAGCACTGCAATCATCAGGAGGATGCCAATGGGCACCTTGACGTAGGAGTCCACGATGTGTTTTGTGGAGAGCTTGAATCCCTTTGGCGACGTGTTAGTTCGATGAGCTCAGAAAGAGAAAGGTAGGGTTACTCACGAGCACAACGCCCCGTTTCAACTCAGAAAAGGACACCATGGTGGCGTAGGAAGCGTCTCTTGTGTATGTCTATTCTCTGGAAACACCTCCTCTGCTTGTGTGTGGGGAAAGTGGCGACGAAGCTGCCCTTTTATCAGCCTTTCCTTGCCGTCTCAAAGATCGGCCGAATGGAAGGCCGCGGCCCGCGAGTCATCTGGGTGTGACTCGGGCCTTTTAGGCTTCTGACTTATAACTACTGCTGTGGTGGTTAAAATGCTCATTATGTGTGTGTGTGTGTGTGTGTGTTTCCGTGTCTATTTACAAATCATTAACCATGCCGTTTGTTTTTGCCTCATCACTGCTCGCCAACTCTCACCTCCTGCGCTGGCGTGGCGTTCGTGAGCTTGATGAACTCCTCGAGAATCTCAGACGAGTGCTTGTGCTTCACGTCCGCGGTCTGCGTGCTTCCGTCCGCTGTGGATCCGTGTTAGTATGTGCTCGTATAGAACAATGTCTTCGTAGGACTCACCGTAGTTGATCTTCAGAAGAGCAGGAACGCTCTTGTACTCGCCAGCCTCAGGCTCCACGCGCACAACGCGAATCGGGAGCTCTGGGTTGTGGAACTGCACTCGTGGAAGGTTTTCTCTCCAGAAGCGTCTGTGTGGGGTGTTAGTTCTCTGCTGGATCATACAGTCTTCCAGAGTGACTTACCTTGGGCCCATGTGTCCGTCGGGCGTCTTGTTCTTGAGAATGAGCTCCACGCTCTTCACCTCAGCTGGCACAATCAGCGAGCCCGGCCCCGAGGAGAGCAGGTTCAGGCGCTCGACGTGTCTTGACAAACGAGACTTTGGAAGGGACTTGAACATTGGGGAAATAACGTTTAGCCAGACGGGGAAGTGCGGGACAAACACGCAACATCGATCCACATCGCTGCTTGATCGTCACTCCAGGCAGCTTTTTTCATGGTGAAGCGGGCCCAGCGAGCAGAGCCGCGAAAATTTCCTGATATAGTATATTCCGAGAAATAAGACACGTGACTTGAAAGTTCCGGTCAGAATAGAAGCACCCATTCGGTACATTTATGGCCTATGTGGAAGCTTTAAAGGAGATATGAAAGTTGAAATATCCTCTAAAATACTAGAGTGTCAAGTCGAAGCATTTTGAAGTTTTGATTATGCTTTGAATATCATCTTTGCTAAGGTGTTTTGCTCCAGACGCACTCGCTGTGCTCCTCAACCTCAAGTGGCACATGCTCGTATTCCTATTCCTACGAGCACCATGGTACACTATCACTTTCAGACGCTTTTAACGGTCTTCATGAACGGAGCTCGGAGCTCGGGTCCGCGAGAACTCGGCCGATGGGGAACAGAGATACAGCGTTCTCGGTCATCGCCACCGACTTGGACCTCGCTACAATGGTCGGACCTACAATATTTGGCTCCAGTCAAGATTCAGCAGTCGGATATACTAATTAATTCAGCAAGTAATCGAATGGTGTAATTTTCCCTTTATTAAATCCACCTCCTAGACCGATCATGACACCAAACAGGGAAGTCTGGGGTAGCCCATGTCTGCTCTCTATCCCTTATTTCCCGCCCGTTAACCCCATTTGAAACAGCCGCAAATGATCCCTGGTCTTCCATGACGTTCTAGGGCACGAATTACTGATGCATATCCGCTAAGTCCACCACAGAACTGACCAATCACCGGTTTAAGCTCATCACAACACGGCCCTCCATCGCACACGCAGCAGAGGCATGCATGTTGCCCTGCCCAAAAATCGCGAAAATTTCCTCTTTGGAACTCCTCCGGCCGCTAATTCCAAGGCAGGAAGACAGAGCCATCTCAGATGCATCTGGGGCTTTGACAGGTATAAAAGGCACTGAGAGCCCCGAGTTTTTTCATCAATTGAGTTCTTCTTGTCCAATTCCATCACACACACTCATAGAAACTCACCAACAATGTCCACATTCGATCTCTCCAACGTTGCCGCCGAAGGTCTCGGCCTCATGAACTTCACCTGGAAGCCACAGCCAACCGACAAGCAGACCGCCTTTGACGTCATGAACGAGGCCATCAAGATGAACTTGCCTAAGAAGACGCTCTTCAACGGTGGTGAGTTCTACGGTCCAAACAACATCAACTTGGAGTACATCAGAGACTTCTTCGCCAAGTACCCTGAGCAGAGAAAGCATGTTGTTATCTCCATCAAGGGTGCCATTGGTCCAGACTTGTCCCCAAGACCAACCAAGGAGGGCATTGACGCATCACTCAAGAACATCTTGTCATACATCCCAGACCTTGAGATCTTTGAGCCAGCAAGACTGAACAGAGAGGTCCCATTCGAGGAGACGGCCGCTGCGCTCGATGCTGCCATTGATGCTGGAAAGATCAAAGCATACACTTTGTCCGAGGTGAGTGGCGAGACTATCTACAAGTTTGCCAAGATCGCAAAGCACAAGCCTGTTGGCGTTGAGGTCGAGTTCTCCTTGTTCACCAGAGAGGCCACCACCAATGGCGTTGTCAAGGCGACTGGCGAACTCGGCATCCCAATCATCGCATACTCCCCATTGTCCAGAGGTTTCCTCACTGGTGAGATCAAGTCCAAGGCTGACATCCCAGAGGGAGACATTCGTCACCACTTTGAGAGATTCTCCGAGGAGAACATCAAGAAGAACAACCTCGTCGTTGCTGAGATCCTCAAGATTGCAGACAAGAGAGGCGTTACACCAGCACAGTTGGCCCTTGCTTGGATCAAGTACCACTCGGGCAAGACCATTGGTGGATTGAAGTACCCGCAGTTCATCCCAATCCCATCATCTTCTTCTGTGTCGAGAGTTAAGGAGAACTTTGCCAAGGTTGAGCTGAGCGATGCGGACTACGAGGCCATTGATGCCATCATCTCCGCAAACACCATTGAGGGTCACAGATACTCCAAGCATGCTGAGGCTTTCTTGAGTGTCTAAGTGTATCCTCTGGCTTCTCCAATGATGGTGGTCTCTGGTGCCTCCTTATGACTGTACGTTAAACATCTAAAACACGTCTTGTTCGTTTTCTCGTTGAAGCCACCTGTCCTAGTTCTTACAAACAAACAATCAAACCACTAGACGTAGCAATTAATCAGCAATATTAAACCAAAAACACTATATAACTCTTGTATAACGAGCGCTCTTCGTAGAGCAGAGAGCGCATCAATCAGCCTTGGACTGGGTTGGCGAGTTGTACTTGTTGCTCTTTGTGAACTTTGCACCAGTAACCTTTCCATCCGCAAAGATGTCGCGTCTGTTGAGGAAGTCCATCTCCACCAGCTTTGGCCAGTACACGAACTGCATTCCGTTCTTGAACATGTAGCTCACCGATGCGCCCATTGTAGCGAGGCATGAGGTCAAGAAGAACATGTTCTTGAAACCAGACAGCGGACCCCTTGGGAACATCAGCGTGGCGAAGAACAGCACCGACGAGGCAAGAAGAATGTATGGAGTAGCCTGCACCAGCGGTGGTCTTCTGTCGTCGAATGGAGACGACACGGCCTCGAATGGAGAGAACTGGCCGAGGAACAGGTCGTACGCGTCCTGTCTTGGACCATCACGGAGGTTGTTCTTGTAGTATCTCGTGATGGAGTTGAGCAGGTCGTTGAGGGCACCCACCTTGGTTCTCTTACCGGTTCTGGTGTAGTCGGTCTTGAGGGCGCCTGTGCCCGAGTATGCCTTGCTCACGGCATCGGCGTTGTCAGCCCACATGTTCTGGAACTTGAAGAGAAGCATCTTGTCCGTCTCCCAGACCTGGCCTGGGGAGAGAACACCGGACACCTCGAGCTGTCTCTGCAACACCCAGTGCGCCAGGGTGGACTGCACCACGTTGGTTCTGTCAAGACAGTCCATACAGTTGGTGCGCACAACGGATCTCTGCACGTTGATGAGCTGCACTTCGCCGTCAACTCTGCGCTCGTGGTAGAAGTCCTCGTTGGAGAGCCCAAGCTGCACCAAGTGCTCGATGAGAATCTTGACTCTGTGCCACTTGAGGTTTCTGCACTCGTGGTGGTAGTCGAAGTAGACGTAGTGGAGCTTTGGGTCGTTGAGCGCCGTGACAATGTTCTCGTACGCATTCTTCACCGGGAACTCGTAGCCCTTCGAGTTGACAAGGTTCACGAGGTAGTTGTCGCCATACAGTGCAATCTGCTGGTCAAAGTGCTTTCTGGCAGCCTCAAGTGGGGGCTCGCCAATGCTCAAATCTGGCTTGTACTTCAGGTTGTTCACCTCGGCCCAGTAGACGGGCACGGAGCCTCTGGTCTGGATGTAGCTGTAGGTCTCAAAGGCATCCTTGGCCGTGTGGAGGATGAGCAATTGCTCCGTCTCGTTGTAGTTGGCAACATTACCGTTGGCGTCAATACCACGGCGGAAGTATCTCGTTCCCGCTCTTAGTCTGCTTCTTCTGGTGATGATGCCGAAGGAGATAGGCTTCATGTTCGTAGTGGTCTGGACAATGTTGACGTATCCGTAGATCAATGGCACGATGAATGGGTCGACGCGGGAGTCGTCCTTGGCCATGTCCATGAGCTCCTGGGTGACGTAGGAGTTCCAGAAGAATCTCGAGTCGGCGCTCTTCCACAAAGCCGTCTTCTCCTGCTGCTGGGACTGTCTCTGGTGCGAGTTAGTCAGGTCGTATGTGTAGGAGAAGTACAGCTGGGCCGTGTCGAGGTGGAACTTGAGCAGCTCAAGGTACTTCTGCTCGTCGTCGTCCTTGAGGAATGAGGTGGACAGTGGCAAAACCTTGTACTCGACAACCTTGTACAGCGTCTCGCCGCGGACCTGGCCCACCTCCTGGGTCTTAGTGGCCACAATAATGTATCTGGATGAGCGAAGTCTGATGACACCAATGATGGCGGCAATCTGGTTGAGGCCTGTGACGGGGAAGAGCTCCGCCTTGAGCAGCTGCGAGCCACTGAGGCCAATGTGCAATGCCGCGGCGTCGCTGTTGACGAGCTTGAAGGCGTAGCCGTCGTCGAACTTGGAGTATATCAGAGGAGCAGCCATGGCCTTAATTGAATGTTTGTGTTGTTCCCGTTGTTGTCTTATAACTTTGTATTGTGTACGCGTCCTGGTGGCGGCTTTTCAACGCGGACAGCCAAAGTCGGAATGTTCGGAATTTCACTTACGTAACACTCTAGCTATGGTGGCTAAAATGAGTTCACACTCACAGCGCTCGCTCTACTACCACTACTGGGTCATTGGCTGGTGGAATACGTTTCAGATTCAGATCTGCTTGTGTTTCAAAACGAACAGGATCTTTCATTTGTATCAAAAGAAGTGAAGGCCTGATGGGATGTCTTGTTAGTACATTGAACACTCTTACTTTCAACCGACAACCACACCACCCAATCTCATGAATGGAGAACCAAAGTTGTATATCAGATGTGCCAAAGTTCTACTAAAAACTGGCGTAGACTTTTCTCTTCAAGAATTAAGCTCAGTTGTCCCTATCTGGTTGCTCATCATAAAACGATGGCCTCTGTTCGTGTGACCGGGGGCTCCAACGACGCGTGTGTCTTGAGGTTGTTGCAATAGAAGTTCACTCACTGTTCACAACTTTATGAGAAACATTTGTTCCTCCCAGAAGATAGTAAGTATCAATCCAGCGATACCTCGATATTGGGGGAGAAGTTGAAGAAGAAGAACAAACGTCGTCACCGCTTCAAAAAAATTCGAAAAAATTAATCCGCTCGGCTTCAAGAAACGTCCGAATCGGGAAATACAAAATGTTAGGGCAGCTCATCAAGGAACGAAAACTAGCGTCTTTTGGTACAAACTATACACCTTTGATTGTCTCATCAATCAGACCGACTCCGTAGCGGCCTCCTGCTTGACCTTCGACTCTCTCTCAAGTCTCTCCTCAATCTCCCTAAGCTCTCTCTCTCTCTCCATGAGCTCCTTCTTCTTCTGCAACAAATCCTTCTGCACTCTCTCCTCGAACGCCTTAAGTCTCTCTTCCTCCAATCTGATCTGTTCCTCACGCGCCAAGTATGTGTCGTTGTGGTTGTTCAATGAAGGTGAGTTGACGGAGAACGAATCGGACTCCTGCTTGACGTATGGCGACTTGACGGAAGGCGTTTCCTGCTTCACCTGTCCTTGCAAGTGATCCGGGAGGCCTCCGCCACTGAGTGCCTCTGTTCTGTATCTCTCGTACAGGATCTCGTGCGTATAATCCTTCAGGTCCTGGAGGTGGGAGATCAGCAGCAGGTTTCTCAGTATCACAAAGTCCGAGAGCTCGTGGTCCTCAATGTTGATGAAGCCCCATGGGTATTTTCTTCCGCGGATCAGCTCGCCATTCACCTCAAACACCTGGTTGGACCCCACGATGGAGAAGGGAATCAGTGATCTCAGGTATGAGTTCGTGTCGATGGTCTCTGTGTCGTCGTTCTCGAGGTCGTATGGGAAGTCGTAGTATTCGATCTGGTAGTGCTTGAGATCCTCGAGGATGAGCTTCTTGTTGAGGATGAGTTCCTCGCGCGTCAATGCGTCAGCCTTGGAGATCACTGGGATGACATTGACGAGACCGGAGAGCTTCTTGAGCAATTCAATGTCGAGCTCTTTGAGGCCATGGCCTGTGGCGTTGATGAAGTAGATCACGGCATGCACTCTCGAGTCTTTGAATCTTGGGTTTCTTCTCACCCTGCTCTCCTCAACGAGCACCTCATCGTACTGGTGCTTGAGGTAGTCTGTGATGATGTTGAAACTGGCCGAGTTGTCCATGGAGTCTCCGAAGCCCGGAGTGTCGATGAGCGAGAGGGAGATCTTGACTCCCTCGTTGTCCTCGAGCTCAACCTGCTCCTCTCTCAGATGGAAGTCGCGGTCCTCAGAGCTGTCCGTAGGCGATGGGATGGTGCTCGAGGTGTCGACAACCTCCTGGCCGCACAGCGAGTTGATGAATGTGGATCTTCCAGTGCCGGACTGGCCAACCACCATCAGCGTGAACTGGATTCCTTTCTTGAGGGTCTTTCTCTTTCTCAGGGCAGCGGACGTGACGGACATTGTGTCTGGTCTTCGAGCTTGAGCAAAGTGTGTGATTGAGCGTGGAAGAGGAAGAACAAGACAAACAAAAGAAGCCTCCACACTTCGGTATGTAGTCTGTTTACGTGTCTCATGTTTCACCGCAAAATTCCTGACGCGTCGCGAAATCGAGCTGGGCGCGAAAGACGGGTAACCCCAGTTTCGATGGCTTATGTAATCACAACAGTTTTCGGGGCGGAGAGCCGATCGAGAACTTGAAGCGATGATGACTCTTGAGGCTCCTTCTTCGTCTTCTCTCCTACACCCACCAGAACCACACTACCCGCAGCCAACATGACATACGTTGTGCTCATTGACAACTACGACTCCTTCACCTGGAACCTGTACGAGTACCTCTGCCAGGAGGGCGCCCGTGTCGACGTCTTCCGAAACGACAAGATCACCGTCGAGGAGGTTGAAAAGTTGAATCCAGACATTCTTCTCATCTCCCCGGGCCCAGGACATCCTCTCACAGACTCTGGTGTATCCAGAGACATTATCAAGTACTTTGCCGGTAAGAAGCCAATCTTCGGCGTGTGCATGGGCCAGCAGTGCATGTTCTCCGTGTTTGGCGGCGAAGTCGAGTACGCTGGTGAGATCGTGCACGGCAAGACCTCCACCATCACACACGACGGCAAGGGCATGTTCCAGAATGTGCCCCAGGGTATCGCAGTTACGAGATACCACTCGCTCGCTGGTACCGCCACCACTCTCCCAGATGACCTCGAGGTAACGGCCAAGACCGAGGGCGGTATCATCATGGGTGTCCGCCACAAGAAGTACACAATAGAAGGTGTGCAGTTCCACCCTGAAAGTATTCTCACCGAGGAGGGCCATCTCATGATGAGAAACATCCTCGGGTACAGAAGCGCCTACTGGGACGAGTCTGAAGCAGCCAAGGAGGGCGACACACAGGCCAATGGCAGCTCTAAGAAGGCCAAGGCATCCATCTTGGACAAGATCTACGAGCAGAGACAGAAGGACGTCGAGGAGCAGGAGAAGATTCCTGGATTCACCTTCAACGACCTCAAGAAGAACTACGACTTGGGCCTGGCACCACCGCTCATTGACTTCTACGCCAGACTCCAGAAGACGGCACCAAAGAAGGCGCTCTTGGCTGAAGTGAAGAGAGCATCTCCATCCAAGGGACCAATCGACCTACAAGCCAACGCTGCCGCACAGGCGCTCGAGTACGCCCAGGCTGGTGCATCCGCCATCTCGGTGCTCACGGAACCACATTGGTTCAAGGGATCCATCGACGACCTCAAGAATGTTCGCCAGGTGGTTGCAAGCATGGCAGACAGACCTGCTATCCTGAGAAAGGAGTTCATCTTCACGGAGTACCAAATCCTTGAAGCCAGACTCGCGGGTGCTGACACCGTGCTGCTCATCGTTAAGATGCTCGACGACGCCACGCTCAAGAGACTCTACGCATATTCCGTGGAGCTGGGAATGGAGCCGCTCGTCGAGGTGAGTTCGAAGCAGGAGTACGAGAGGGCCTTGGTGCTCAAGCCAAAGGTTGTCGGTGTCAACAACAGAGATCTCCATTCGTTCACTGTGGACTTGAACACAACGTCCTCGCTCACGGATATGACACCGCAGGGAACGCTTCTCATCGCGTTGTCTGGAATCACATCTGGCGCGGATGCAAAGAAATACAACGACGATGTGCATGGATTCCTTGTTGGTGAGGCATTGATGAGAGCAGAGAACACAAAGGCCTTTGTTGATGAGATTCTTGCTTGATGTGTTGTTTGTTTGAGCTTGATCGTTGGTCTCATGTTAGCGATCCGATGTGTCCGATGTGAATACCTGCGTAACCGATAAAGAATAATGAGAACTAGAACGTAGAGTAACCCAATAAGCCATCATAACCCCCGTAATGAGCTGAGTAACCGCAATTGTTGTCCACATCTCCATATCTGTGGCCCCTACCGTACGGTTCGCGCCACACTCGCCTAGCTCGACGATGAAAATGGAAGGCACCAATTTAATCTTTCTCCACATGATCGCTTCTCTCCACTACCACCAAACACAGATCCACTATGAGTGCGTTCGAGAAGTCACTGGACGAGATCATTGGCGAGGACCAACCACATGTGAGTTTTCCCGCCATAACGACGCTCCACACCACAGCCGCCGTGTCCAGGCTGAGTTGGCATCACCACCATCTTCACCACCACCATCATCATCACCAGAACAAGCACTAACAATACCGCCACAGCGCAACAGGGACAGATCTCCAAGAAGAGGCGATTACAGCTCGAGACGTGACCGTGACTCCCGTGACCGCTCGCGTGACAGACGTGGCGGCAGAGGCAGCGGTCGTGATTACAGAGACCGCCGCGGTGGGTCCAGGGAGGAGACGCCAAAGGAGAGACTGCACAGATTGATCAACGGCAGACACTACATCAAGATCTCGAACTTGCACCACGACGTTTCCGAGGCGGAGATCGGCAGACTGCTCAATGGTTTGGGTCCAATCACGTTCAGATACATCGAGTTTGACCGCTCAGGACGCAGCACTGGTGTCGCGTACGCCCAGTTCAGACACTTGGAGGACAACGAGAAGGCGGTCGAGGTGTTCGACGGGCGCCATGCTGGTGGTCAGCAGATCACCGTGGAGCTGATCAAGCCGCTCAGAATCTCACCTGTCAAGCCTGAAGATAGAGAGAGAGGTGAGAGAAGATCGAGGGGAGAGAGACGCGAGGGTGGAGGCAGAAGAAGAAGAGGAAAGCCAAAAACCGCCGAGGACTTGGATGCCGATATGGATGCATACATGAGAGGCGAGACTGGCGAGAAGAACAACGATGGTGAGGAGAAGCCTGAGAGATCTGAGAGAAGATCCAGAGGAAGACGCGAGAGACCACCAAAGCCCACCGTGGAGGACTTGGACAAGGAGTTGGAGGCATACATGGACCAGAAGCCATTCCCAGCTGTTGAATGAAGAGTGTACGTTCTCGTGTTTGATGATGTTGCTTGTTGCTTGTGCTATACGTTTGAGAAAGAGAGAAAAAGAAAAGTTTTGTAATGAATTGATTTCTGTTGCTATGTTGAAGCACGTAGACTACCCAGTGATTAAAGTCAAACTCAACCCTGTCGAGATTTGTATTACAATTACCAATCAACCACCAGTTCCTTTCAAGTATATACACAACTGTCCTTAGCGAGAGCACGCTCCCACCATGACAAGTCAGAAAGATGGACGAGGTGATGAGAATACAAAAGAAGAAGCACAAAGAGCAACAAAAAGGAGATAAGGAAGGGAAGTCATTCTATCATTCTGAATATAATTTCTGTGGTGTGGAGATCACACGAGGCACTTAGTGGCCCTTACCGCCAATCTCGATGGATGGTGGACAGTTCAAAGCTGGCTTGAGGGAACCGTAAATGGTGAACTGCAAGGAGGTCAAGGTACCGACCATGACCAATCTGGTTGGGAGACCGGCGAAGGAACCGACGAAGCCGAGCTCCTTGGCCAACTGACCGAGGAGACCAATGGTGGACTGACCTGGGGCCTTCTTGGTCTTGTTGACCTTGGACAACAAGGTGTCGGCTGGCTGGGAGACAATGGCAGCAGCGAAACCGGCAGTCAAACCAGAAGCCAAGTTAACAAGAGTGTGGGTACCCTGGGAGAGCTCGGACTTTGGAGTTGGGATGAAGCCGTAGTAGAGCTCAGCAGCTCTCTCGTAGACCAAGAACTTAGCAATGTTGTATGGAATCTGCTTGAACAAGATTGGGGTGAAACCGTTGTAGAAGGAACCGACACCCTCCTCCTTCAAGATTCTGGAGAAACCACCGACAAGACCATTGGCGAAGGTTGGCTGGGAGACAAGTCTGATTCTGGTGGCCTCAAGAGGACAGAGGGCAATGTCGGCGAAGAACTCAGCGATAGCGGCGGAACCGATGTAGACAGCGTCCTTGTACTTGGTGGCGGTCTCAAGGCCGAGGTAGTCGATGAAGGTCTTCTTGAAGAGCTCGTAACCACCGAACTTGAAGGCACCCTGGAGGGAGTAACCAATGACGGTTGGACCGAGACCGGTGAGCAAAGCACTAGCACCCTCGGAGGCGACAACCTGTCTGAAGGAGCCGATGGTTCCCTTGTTGTAGGTGACTGGGTCGAGCTGGATTCTGGTCTTAACAACATCGATTGGGGTCATGGCACCGTGGGTGACACCACAGCCGATGGCACCGGCGAGGGCGAACTTGGAGTAGTCGGAGACTGTGTACTGTGGGACGGACATTGTTATTCCTGAGGGTGTTCTTGAGGCCAAACGAGAAGGAGAGAAAAGAACGAACACGGTGGGCGAAATTTTGAAAAAAAGATTTGAAGACGAGCGAAACGGTTTTTTTTTCTTTTTTCGGCATCCCGGCGCGCGCTGATTGGCTGCCGCGGAGGTGCCTGGCGCGGGCATGTGGGCTGCCTAGGCGGGTTTGAGCGCGTTGTTTGGGTGCTGTGCTCATAGCAGTTGTGATTTGACTTGATATATGGATAGAGCATCACCAACTGTATATGTGTGCCGACTTTCAGCCAATTCTCACCATTTCCCACGCCCAAAAGACGCGTATCAGTTGCTCGCCTTCGGATCCTGGATCGTTCCGAGATGCGCCGGAGCTACACCTACAAACCAATTATCGCACCTTCCCGTTTGGGCCGCCTGGCTTCTTTATAAACAAACAGCAGGCTGCAACAGACCGTCTCTGTCCAATTGATCCTTGTTCTCCATCTTGACTCACACTCTCAACCGCTGCCGCAAGAAGCTTCCAAAGCGACTCCTCTAACGCCGATGATGTCTGCCTGCATTTGACACATCGCAAGCACCAGACACCTCCAACAAGCGAGACTCCAAACAAAGCAAAGGACCCAGGACCCTGGAAGCTTCTTGATCCCTTCCTCGATGATCTCGAATCTCGAACAACAATGCAGCAATGTTTCTCCACAAAGCCGTTCGATCGTGGGATCGTGGGGTCAGGGTCCAGCCTTCTGAGGAAGAACCGGAAGAGCCTATCGACAGCGGTTGGTACGCGTGTTTCCCGAGATTGATTCTTTGTTCATGGCTATGTTGATTTGAGGAGAACCAGATGCCATTTCAAGAGCAGAAGCAAGTGTGCCTTCATTTGTCTATTGATGTTCTATCTTACTGAGAACTTTAAAGAATTTTCCAAGACACATGGCACCAAGACACAATGATCCTTCCAGAAACTTAGAATCCCTTCAAAGCTCTTCACGGGCTCTTTGTTGAAACAAAATCCATCTACTCTCTTTTCTCTCCCTCTCACCGTTCTCAAAACGTCCCTAAGAACTGCTGGATCATCTTGTCCTCCAACACCCAATCCTCATCCAAGAGCCTTGCACTTCCAGCGCACCAGATGTACGCGTCACACGCCTTCTCCTGCCCATCAACGACAACCGTAACTTTCTCTCTCGTATACTCATCACCCTCAAACTCATCCAGGAATTTCATCTCAGAATCAGTGATGCCCTCGATCAGCGCCCCGATGATCCTTGTGTCCTTGGCCGGGACCGCAGCGGGATAGAGCTCTCCTTGTACTTTATGGCGGCGATGCTCTATCAGGACTGCATTTTGGGTGACTGTGTGGGAGTATGGGGATTTGAGGACTTTGGAGACGACTTCGGGAGACATGAGCGTTCCGTAGGCGCTGGAGAGATGTGTTAGCTCAATTTCAAAGCTGATAAGGATTCTTGAGAACCAAGACTTACAAGAGCGAGTGTGTAGTCATCTGAAGAGCAACTGGTCAGTTCAATTATTAGATATGAGATGCTTGTGGCTTGTGGAAGCTTCTTGCACTTAATAAGCGAGTGAATCAATGGATCTTTTCTTTCTCTGTTGTTACTCAGTAGCGAAGTGTTTCCGAAGATTCAGGCCAGTAAACCAGTTTTGCTTATTCGCAGCCATTGATTATTTTCCGTCACCTCCAAGGTTTTCGCGTGTTAACAGGCGCGTCGTCAACGTGTCACTTCACTAAAATTGACATTCCTTCTCCACCAGCACTTACTTGATCCCTGGAGCTTCGTTCTTGATCCTGTTCAGAAGAGTTGCCACCAGAGTACCCAATTCCTGGACACACTAAGCTTCTTCGCCCTCAGAAAAAAAGGACACAACACATCGGCCATGGCGCTCAACAACAGACTCATCCTCCTAGTGGCGGGTGTTGTCTTCCACCTGTTCTACCTGTGGTCTATCTTTGACATTTACTTTGTGTCACCACTGGTACATGGAATGGAGCCACATCTCTCGACACATGAGCCCCCAGCAAAGCGTCTTTTCCTCATCGTTGGAGACGGGTTGAGAGCAGACACCACGTTCGACAACATCACACATCCAATCACGGGCCAGTCAGGGTACCTTGCCCCATTCATCCGCAACATTGTACTTAATGAGGGAACGTACGGTATCTCTCACACACGTATGCCTACTGAGTCACGTCCGGGCCACGTTGCCATGATTGCTGGATTCTACGAGGATGTCTCCGCAGTCACCAAGGGATGGAAGGAGAACCCCGTTGATTTCGACAGTGTTTTGAATCAGAGCAGACATTCCTACTCATTCGGGTCACCAGATATCCTTCCTATGTTCAAAGACGGTGCTAGCGAGGCTGACAAGGTTGATGCATGGATGTATGGCCATGAGTTTGAGGACTTCACACAATCTTCCATCGAGCTGGACTCTTTCGTCTTTGAGCACTTGTACGAGCTCTTTGACAACTCCACCAAGGATTCTAAGCTCCATGAGCAAATCCATCAGGACAAAACCGTGTTCTTCCTCCACTTGCTCGGTTGTGACACTGCAGGACACTCATACAGACCATACTCAGCCGAGTACTACGACAACGTTGCATACGTGGATCAACAAGTTTCTGAGTTGACAAAGCGCGTCAAGAAGTTCTTTAAAGACGACAAGACTGCATTTGTGTTTACTGCAGACCACGGTATGTCCGCTTTTGGCTCCCACGGTGATGGACATCCAAACAACACAAGAACACCGCTCGTGGCTTGGGGTGCTGGTGTCAACAAACCAAAGTACAACAAGGAACCAGTGTTTGACAACTACACCGAAAACTGGAACTTGGGAACAGTGCAGAGACATGATGTCAAGCAGGCCGATATCGCATCGTTGATGTCGTACCTCATTGGTGTCAATTATCCAGTGAACTCTGTTGGTGAATTGCCATTGGACTTCATCGATGCTTCCGAGGAACACAAGCTCAATGCCTTGTTCAAGAACGCATTGAGTATCGTGGAACAGTACCAAGTCAAGGAGGATGAGATGAAACAGTCTCAGTTCTTCTTCAAACCATACAGCAAGTTTGAGGAGAAGACAATCCAGCAGTACAAGGATGAGATTGAGCTCTTGATCTTGGAGATCGCCGATTCAAGAACTTTGCTTGTTGACAAGGAAGAAGAGGCTATTGCAATCACGGAAGAGCTCATCCAGACCACACTTGATGGTCTCTACTACCTCACCACCTACAACTGGCTGCTTCTTCGTTCTATCGTCACACTTGGATTCATTGGATGGATCACGTACTCGTTCATCATCTTCCTCCAACTGTTCATTCTCGACACGCCAGTCGTGGAATCATGGACCGTCCTCAACATCTCCACATTCACCGCTGTTGGTGCCATCATGAACTATATCTTGTTCTACCAGAGATCACCATTCAACTACTACATGTACTTGCTTTTCCCACTCTTCTTCTGGTCTGCAATCGTGGCGAAGAGTGAGGTTCTCAGACAAGGAACGTCCGAGTTCTTCAAGGGAATCCCTGCCACCCATGTCGCTCTCATCTTGCTCATCATTGTTGGTGTCTTTGAAGGAATCGTCATTGGATTCTCCGAACGTTGGATCTTCTCTCTCTTCTTCATCTTGTTGGGAGCATACCCACTGTCTTTGGGAATCACAAACTTCACATCCAACGCTCTTTGGTTTGCTACATGCCTCGGAATGTCCACTTATACCCTTGCTGATGCCGTGAAGACCGAGGACCTCTTGCAGATCAACATTGCCGGCCTCCTTATTGTCTCCCTCGGCGTGTGGGGATACCACCACGTCCTCCTTGAAGCCCGTGACAACTCCGACTTCCCACCACTGTCACTGTACACCAAGGTCCTCATCTCATGCCAAGTCGCACTCACAGCACTCATGCTCATAGTCACGAACAAATCCGTCGTCTCACTACAAGCGCGTGAAGGCCTTCCTCGTGACGCCCAGGTCCTTGGTTGGATCATCTTCGGCACGACTCTGTTCGTCATCCCAGTCGCACACTACTTGTCCCCACACAACGACTACAGAGTGAGACTCCTCATCATCTTCCTGTCGTTTGCCCCAGCATTCATCATCCTCACCATCTCATTCGAGGCCCTGTTCTACGTCAACTTCTCCCTGCTCCTCCTCCAATGGATCAACATCGAGACCGAGCTCTTCCAGACTGCTGAGAAGCTGGGCCAGGAGAGAAACTACATCCAGCTCCTTCGTGTTGCTGTCATTGGATTTTTGTTCATGCAAGTGGCATTCTTTGGCTGCGGTAATGTTGCCAGCATTTCCGCCTTCTCACTGGAGTCCGTGACGAGACTCATCCCAGTGTTTGCCCCATTCAGCATGGGTGTGCTGCTGATGCTGAAGCTCATTATCCCATACTTGCTGCTCTCGACGGCTCTTGGTGTGCTCAACGTCAAGCTCGGAATCAAGCCATACACCATCTCCACGCTGATCATCTCCACGTCTGATATCCTGTCCTTGAACTTCTTCTACATGCTCAGGACGGAGGGAAGTTGGTTGGATATTGGAGTCACCATTTCCAACTACTGCTTGGCCATCTTGTCGAGTTTGTTCATGCTTATCTTGGAGCTCGTCAGTCATGTCCTGTTGACCAATGTTGAGTACAATGAGCGTCCAAAGGAGAAGGCAGAGTGAACACCTTACTGACCATGCTGTGCAGGATGGACTCAAAAACAAAACATTATTTAATCAAAACTAGTAAAAACATAATTGCATGAGTAACTGGTAAGCCGGGGAGCAGTGTAGTTGTTATCAGGAATGATCGAGAGATAAGCGAGGACCTTGTCACAGTTGACGGGTATCGTGCTGAGAATTACGCGGAGATCTCATACTGTAGATTCTCCCAGCCCCAGAATTACGCGTACAGATTAGAAGGCAGTTGTATTTTGAGTTACAAATGACCGAATTGGAAGGGGTAACTTGGCCAAGTGATGGAAAGGAATGAAGCGATGGTTATCAATGAATTTGATTTGGCAAAACCGCCGGTTTCCAGCTGATTGAGCACATCACACGCAATCTCGGCGATCTAGCCCTCTTCGGAATTTTGTCCGTTATCAATTTCCGAATCCGATTTGAGCAACGTCAATTTCAACGACCAAAACAACGAGCAAACTTTTCACCGCAACACCTCCACTCCATAATTCCCCTCTTTACCCATCATCAATCCATCCCTCCTCCTCATACCATCACCACCACCACCACCCAGCGATGTCGTTCCAGGGAGCAAGACCACAGTCGGCTCCAACAGAGAACACTCGTCTTCTGGACTCCGCAATCGATGAGCACGACGATGAGGAGGACATCAGGCTCCTTCACGAGTCCAGAGCCCATCACCTCACACTGGCCTGGCACGCTCGTCCCACAGTCGGGCTCATCTGCTTCGGCGTGTTCCTGTACTTCTTCCAGGAGTCCGTCGCCATCTCATCGATGGTTGTGGGCATCATGTCTAAGATTTGTCAGAACGAGCTTACGAACAACCCGGAGCTCGCTGTGTGTGCCAATCCACTGATCCAGGAGGCCATCTCAGACGTGCAGGGCCAGATGACATTCATCCAGGGTGCACTAAGTTGTATCGTCAGTGGAAAACTGGGAGAGAAGTCAGATCGTATCGGAAGAAGAAAAGTGCTTGTGTTGTGTGCCGTTCTCTCCTTGCTCTTCAGAATCGGGTTGCTCTACGTGCTTCACCCATCAACGCCATACCATCAATCATGGCTTCTCCTTGTGGCTGCAATCAATGGTCTCAGTGGTGGCTCAGTCCTCACGGTCAGTTTGACAAGCAGTTACGTGACGGATATCGTGGACTCCAAGTCAAGAACGAGATCGCTCGGATTCATCATGGGTTCCTTCTACGCTGGCATGGGCCTGGGTCCACTCGTTGGAAGTTTCCTTGTCAGAGAGACTGGAAACCCACGTATCACATTGTGGATATCGTTCTTTGCTGCCGGCCTCTTTGTGTTGTTGTTGATGTTTGTCGTTGTGGAGTCTCGGCCAGAAACACTGAGAACAAGGGCACAGTCCATCCATTTGCAGAGAAAGGCATCATTCGCATCTCAGAGATCGCTACAGTCAAACCATATGCTCAGCAAGCCAATATGGTCTGTCATTGATGTCTTCAAGCCACTCAAGTTGTTGTGGCTCCCACGTCACAAGGATCTCGGCTTCTTGCCTCGATACAACGTTATCCTGTTGGTCATTGCGGAGTGTTGTGTCTTCTTTGTTTCCGTTGCAAACGGACCACCACTTGTCCTCTTCATCACAAACGCCTACAACCTCACTTCTGAGATCTTGGGATACTACATCTCAACAGTTGGAATCTCCAAGACAGTGGCACTCTACATCCTTTGTCCACTCATCTTCCACCTCCTCAAGAAGCTCTTCAAGCAGCACTCTCACGCACCAGACTACATCGACTACTCCATGATCCTCTTTGGTGCAGTGAGCGACTTCATCACCCCAGTTCTCATCATCAAGTCGACCTCCATGTCATACATCTTTGCCTCTGGTATCGTGAGTGCGCTTGGTGCGCTTGTGACCCCAACGATCCAGAGCACGATCATGAAGTACTATCCCGAGTCGAAGTCCGGTGAGGTGTTTGGTGCCATTGCAGTGATGAAGAACATGCTGATCATGGTTGGCCCACCAACTGGTCTGTTCATCTACGGAAAGACGCTGTCTAAGGAGCCAAAGCTCGTGTTCTTCTTTATGGCGTTCATGATCCTCATGGGAACCATCGCTGCGATGCTCCTGCGCGTGCACGACGAGAAGGAGCTCTCGGGATTCATGAAAAAGCGCTCTCAGAGTGAGGTCAACAGTGATTCGGAGTCTGATATTGGTACTCCAGCCTCGTCTGTGCCTCCTTCGCCAATGAGGGCCTACGACGTTATCAGAAGGGGAAGCGCTGGTGCCACCCCAAGAGACCCAGTCAGCTTCTGAGGCTGACATGATACATTGTGTTTTTTTATTTTTATTATATGGATGCTGGTATATTTATAATTCGGTCGGTTTACACTCTCTTTAATACACTTCAGGAACTTTGAAGAAGAGGTAGAGGCTCGGATCAGAAGTCCGGAGAAGTCCGATAGAAGGTTCGCGAATTTTGAATTTTGACACACCCGAACATCGCAGAACTTTGCGAATCTTCTTTTCTACCCTGAGAGTTACTACTTACACAACAATTCCACCTTGCGAGTCGCCAGATCAACACGGAAATCCGGCACGCTCACGCTTTTAAACCCGAGAACTTCTCTCACTCCCAATCACTCTTCAAGAACAGCTCCCCACAACAGCTCCAAACGGCTCTTCCGTCACTTCCCCACGCCACCGTCTCCAGACGCAACGATGCTTCTCCTCGACTTCCTGGCGAACAACAGGGCCTGGACACTGACACTGCTCTCATCAGCAATGTGTGTTCTGGGTGCCACCATCATATATCTCGACGCCCTGGTGAGGTGGATCAACCCACGCTCCACTTTCAACATCAGAGCCAATGAGTCCTTTCTCATCGGAGGTTTCTCTCTCTCATGCGGATCGCTAATGGTGTCAAGTTTGTACAAGCTCCTGCCAAAGTCATTGCAGTACTTCCAGAAGGCACTCAAGAGAACCAAAGGCGAACAAGATCCAGACGCCGTGATCGTTTTCGGCCCTAACACCGCTGTGATGCTCAGCTTCATGAGTGGAGTCCTCATATGTGGGGCACTCAACTGGCTCATCCACTACTTTACTTCAGAGAGCATCGTCCACTGTGCTCATGGTGGAGATGATTCAGAAAGTGAGCACTCTCACTCACACCACTCGCATTCACACTCTCACTCTTCAAGCGCTGAAGATGAAGAGGACATCAAGCATTCGCATACGCATACGCATTCGCACTCACACAGTCATGAAGATCACAATGGCCACAGTCACTCACATTCGCCTCAATACGACGAGGAGGCATCTATCGAGAATATCCCTCAACAGTTTACAGCAGTCTCAGCGACGGAGTCCACCCCTCTCGCTATTGACTCAGCACACACCTATGCATCGACTGAAGTTGTCCTCAACTCTGCAGACCCGTCAGTGAGACCTTCATCATCAAGAAAGAAGTCATTGATGAACATCATTGACAAGTTTACACATCCTTCCAAGTCTCAACAGTGTATTGGAATCCACGATGTTGACTGTGATGGCTTCCCATGTGTCAATGAACAACTCACACTCCGTGTTTCCAACGACATCCACAACCTGGAGTTCTACAGGGATGTATCACTCAAGCGGACCAAGTCATCCTTGGTTGCTTACACATCTGATTCCGCGGTTGATCCACTTGCCCCAGGGGCTCAGAGTCTCGAATCACCACTCCAGCCATACGTCATCTCAACAGCACCATCAAACATCCGCCTGACAACTGAATCAAACCTCGACCGCCATCAGTCCCACGCAGACGACCACCACCATCAGATCAACACACCACTTTCCCGACTACTTTCGATCGGACTACAGACATGTCTCGCACTCACACTGCACAAGTTTCCTGAGGGATTTATCACCTACGCCACCACGAAGGCCGACCCGGAGCTTGGGCTCTCCATCTTCTTGTCCTTAGCGATCCACAACATCGTTGAAGGGTTCTCGATGGTTTTGCCATTGTATCTTGCCCTCAACTCGCGGACCAAGGCCTTCTCCATCACATTTGTTCTGGGCGGCCTCTCACAGCCGATTGGTGCGTTGATGGCCTCGTTGCTCTTGGAGGGCCGCCAGATCAACAAGCAGCAGAGCATGTGGGTGTTTGGAACTCTCATTGGAATCACTGCTGGATTCCTTATTGTGATTGCATTGCAGCTGTTTGCCAGTGCTATTAACTTTGGCGGAACAACCAACAGGGTGATCAAGTGGTGCATGGCTGGTGTCTTCTTCATCCTGCTGAGCGGCATGTTGACTGACCACTGAGTTTGCTTGATGGATTTTGATGAAATATGATGACCATTTTTATAACGACTCTTACATGTCCTCCTTCTCCATGTGCTCCTTCATTCGTAGTTGGTGTAGAAGCAGTCAGTGTTGCCCGCTGGCCAAAACAAAAAAACGCGGTGGCAAACGCGAAACTTGACGCGTCACCTTCTCATCTTCACCAAACACATCCTCATCACCAAACACCCGAAAACAACCCTTCACACACCTCACAATGGACAAGCCAGCTCCAAGAATCGACGGATCGATGCTCCTGGCCTTTGCCGGCCGCGTTGTGCGCTTCGTGTGCCGCGTCGAGCAGTTCAAGCCCGACATGACGCTCACCATCTACGTGCCCTCCGAGAACAAGGCCACTGAGCGCTTCGACGTGACATACACACCAGACATCAAGCTCGAGCAGGGCCAGTGGTACGAGGCCATTGCGCGTGTCACAGACGACCTCCTTGTGAGAATCATCTCGTACACCCACTTTGGTGCAAACCTCAACGAGAAGGGCGTGGCGGCCTTGACCAAGCTCACGCACGCCGTGCCGGACCCGTTGTTCTACGACAAGGAGCCAACTTATGTCTAAGATTGCCTGCTGTTGATGAAATGAATCTACTGTTGCTATGATCACTACACATGCGCAAATGTAGGACTCGTGTATAAGTAAACCGGCCACACTCCATTCGAGTGGCAAAAAACGACAACAAAACAAAGAAGATGGAAACGGCAGCGACAAGAGGCGGCCAATGCCTTGAGTATCCATAATCTATAAACAGCAAGGAGAAAGAAGATGATGATTGTGATGCAATATTGGGCCTTTTCAGAGATGTACTCAGGACGTGGTGGATGAAGACAGAGAACTCACCGTTGGTGAGGAAACACGCGAGCTTGGGTTGTACCAGCCTCCGTTCTCAGATGGGAATGGGGCAGGTGTAGCCCAGTTGACTGCGGATGAGATAGTGTAGGACCAGCCTGGAGTGATAGTTGACACCTGGGCCAATGAGCTCGAGATGGAGGTGTAGTAGGTCACGGCGGAGGTTGGGAACCTTCTGGTCCAGGTGGAGGCTGTGATGGTGGAGCCTGGCTGCATCTGCATTGGGGCGTATCTTGTGAGTCCAGTCTGGGAGGTGTAGTAGACGGAGAAGGACTTGGACAGCTGGGAGGCTGCGATGGTGGTGGTGTCGCCCGAGTCCAGAGAGATCTGCGCGTCTGGTGGACTTGTCTCGTCTTCGCCAGATGGCTCAGTGGATCCCGTCATGCCCTCCAATGTGAATCTCTGGGTGTAATGGATAGTGAAGCCACCATCCTCCACGGCGGCATAGACCTGGATGTAGTACGAACCGTCGGCACCAACATCGGACGGAATGGACACGGTGTATGAGTAGTCAGAGATGTCGTCGGCGGACACCTTCTTAAGGGTCTGGAGACCGTCAATGTCGTCGTTTGGACCAGTACAGATGACAAATGTGTAGGATGAGATCTCACTCAACTTGGGATCCGAATTGGACTCGATCCATACAACTTCAACGTCGACAGCGCCGTCGCTCACGGTGTAAGAAGAGCCCTTAACTGGCTTCGAGATGGAAACGTCGGCGGCAACGAGATGGAAGCACGCCATGAGTGCAACGAGGGCAGTCAAGAGCGAGTGGAGCATTGTGTCTGTGTGTGATCCTGTCCTGAAGTGCTCAACTGGCTGTGGCTGTGATGTGTACCTGTTTTTGATGGGCGGCTCTCGTGGATCAGCAGAGTTGATGGAAGGTGGAAGAAAAGAGCGGTTTACACGCGGGCGGTTCGAGTGGTGATTGTTGCTGTGGCCTGAAACCGGTGAAACAAAGGTTTGTTAGTGGTCGTGTCCGCACAGGAGCCTGTTTTGAAGCGAGTTTGCTCGTTGGCGGGTGAATATTTGGCTGATGGCAGAAAGAGCTAAATCAAACCAAGGCGCAGCTTCTGTTTCGCTTAAAACGCGGTAAGGCCACGCCGGAAAAACTCAAAAAAAAAAAGAAAAAAAAACTCACTCTCGCGAATATTTCTTGATTCAGAGAGACTTCTATTTTCGGATGTTTCTTCTCTTTTCGCGAAAACGTTCGCGAATTTATTTTTCAAGGCCTTCGACTTCAACGCCGGCAACATGAACAGACAAGTCTGACTGCTTCTCAACACTCCACCACCACCAGCACACACAACCAGGGGTCATACAAATTCAAAAGCCATGTTGTACCTCAAGTCCATGCTCAAAGTGATCGACAACTCCGGCGCCCTGATGGCGGAGTGTGTCAAGGTGATGCGCAAATCGCCAAAGAACTACGCCAGTGTTGGAGATGAGATTGTCGTTGTCATCAAGAAGGCACGTCCGATGAATGCCCAGATCACAGGAGCCTCAGCCTCGAACCGTGTGAAGAAGGGTGACGTCTGTCACGCGGTGGTTGTGAGAACGAGACAGCCATTGCAGAGACCCGATGGATCCACGATCAGATTTGACGACAACGCATGTGTGCTCATCAACAAGAACTCTGAGCCGATCGGCACAAGAATCTCGAGCGTCGTGTCGAGGGAGCTCAAGGATAAGAACTTCAACAAGATTGTCGCTATGGCTCCAAAGGCTGTGTGATGCCGTTGAAGCGGTTAATGATCAAAACATGACGTTTTTTGGGGTATAATGGCTGGTTTCATGAATTCTTTTACAAGTGCTTGTACATACACATATTTTGCATTATTCGAAATCAAATCTATAAGAATGCGTCCAAAAGGTTTTCATAACTGGCAATGAGTCTCTCAGATCTCAGGTGCACATCATCGCTCAAGTTCATCAACTTGATGATTCCATCTTCATCTGCAACTTCATACTTCATGAGAGAAAGCATGCTCGTGGCGATGTTCTTCAACTTCAAAACATCCTTGTTGTGTGGATTTCTGTGGGCCAATTTGATCAGCCTGTCATTAATATCGATCTCCAACTGACTCGTCTGCGATGTGTATGATTCCGGGGATGATGGGATATCGCTGAATCGTGACATCTTGTGTTGTTGCTGTTGCTGCTGTGGCTCATAGTAATCATCTGGTGTGGGTAGGTATCTTTCCACATCAATCTTTTTATCCTTTGTCTCGAGAAGCTTCTCCATATCTCCATTGATCTCCGCAAGCGAGTTCAATCTCGCCTCAAATGCTCGCTGAAGCTCTTCATGCCTTGCGAACAATACATCGAACGGGTCCGCGTCTTCCATCACAACCTCGGGCACAACCTCCTCTTTAATATCCGATGGACCAAGATTAGTCGCAGTAGACCCTGACCTTGACCGCCTCTGTTGCATTGGGCTCGATGTGAACACCTGGAGTGGGTTGACTTGTTGAGACCTGTTGAGCCCAACGCTTCGGTATTGGAACCTTGTGCCGTCCTGGTGTTGCGATTCCTCCGTCGGTGATATTGGTGTTGGTCCTGTGTACTGTGACATGGTGATCCTCTGCTTTGTAATCCCTCTTTATGGTGATGTCCCCTCTTGAACGACCCACCAGAAGACCGGGAATGCCAGCTGTGGAGGAGAACTCGCAAAACGTCAACAAACAACTTCGCGAAAACACCCGCACACCACATCATCTAACTTCCCGGTTCGGGCCACACTTCGGAAGTTGTCGCGTTGTCGCGGCGATAACTTCTGAGCCGGGTCCAGGCCAGAGTCGTAGGCCAAAAGGCCAAAAGGGGGTCCTGTTACCTGTACTGTTCTCTCTGTCCCGCCTTGCAACGTGTAACTTATCCGATGTCCCAATCAGGAAATCAGGCCATGTTAATGCTTAACGCCCACCTGCCCCACCAGGCTGCCCTGCAATTATCACAATCCGCCCAGATCATAAGACCCGTCAACTTGATTGGCCCTGCAAGACGAGGCGTGGGGCATCAAACCGTTTGCGGAGCCGGCCTTGTTTGCCATCACGACGTAAATGGCGATGGGCTATGGCCCTCATAACATTGATGGATCCTCGAGGTGATCCCCCCGCTTAAAATTAATCAGTGGATATATTACTTCATCAACCTTGTGTCCCGTGGTGGAGCTTGTGGGTTGTGGCAACAGGGACCAGTACCCCCTGTTCTGTAGGCACGCCTCCATCGAACGATATATATGGAGGACAACCAGTGCCACAATCCCTACAAAGTCAAAGCACCAAGCTATAGACTTCCAGCTCGTCGGATCTTTGAGCTTGTACTGGATTGTGGGCCCATGCAGCTAATTATCCGAACAATCACCTAGTACGACCTGGGATGGGCCATGGCGTGTGTGTGGCTCTTTGTGAAGAAGACACCCAACAATTTACCGGGATCGTCTGGGGTAACTTGGCTGCTTCAATATTTACAGGGTGCACCTCAAAACGGGCCAAGCTGGTCTTGGGGGCGTGCCTGTCACTGATTTGAGGTCTTTTACCAACCTGGATGCTATCTACTCCTATGTTCCATAGAGAATGCTGTCTGGTCTGGATAGCACACAGGCGTGGTAGGCGGGCCAGAAGCTCCAGGCGTCTAGAAGCCATAATCTATAGCACATCGAATAGAGTTAATTGCTCAGACCCAAACCTGTCATCCATTCATGCACACTGTTCCCCACTTCTAAACAACAGGCCGCACGAGCATGTAGTACTCTGGCTTGACAACCTTCCCGCTCCTCAGCTTTCTCTCTCTGGGACTATCCACACTCACCCTGTACCCAAGGCTCTCATACCACTTCATAGCCCTATTCTCCGGGAACACAGTGAGTTTCGTGTTCCGGATCTCTGTCGCATCCGCGTCGTCGAGCTCCACCTCTCCATGGCGCAAACACTCAGCGAGACGATGAAACCCCGTGATGAGCTCCGTGCCAACCCCGAGACCATGGAGCTCAGGATGCACGTGAATCTCGTAGAGGTAGAGGACCATCCCATCACACTCGTCCAGCGTGAGGATGAAGGAGATGAACGCAAGCACGGCCTTGGTGGCGGGGTCAGAGTACGAGACGTACACGAGGTCGTCTTCTAGCATCTCCTCTGCTTTGGACTCCACCCACCCTGGGCCCTTCCGTGATGCGTATAGCGGGCCAATTGTGAGTTTGAGGAGGTGTAGACACGGTATGATGGACTTGGGCGTTGGAGAGAGCGTGATTTTGCGCTGTGTGGGGTGTGTTGATGATTCGAGGTTGAGTGATGGCGGGAAGAGCTGTTTGAGCAGCGCGTGTGCTGGTGCGAGAGAGAAGTTCTCGTAGCTCATCGTGGGTTGTGAGATGCGTGTGTGTTGATGTGAGACTCCACAGTCCAGTGGATCTTCTCTTCGTTTCCTTGGTGCTTTGTTGATGTTATGTTGTTCCCCATGTATCGTGAGATCCTTTTTTTTTTAAAAAAAAAACTCTAGGAGCTTCGCTGCTTCTGGAAGGACTCGTGAGGCTGAAGGAACACAGGTCGGACTTTTCCCCACCTCAACGGGTCTGAAGGCAGCATCGACATGCGTCCCACACGGAAGAGGCATCCGGACTCGGGGCTTCTTGTACGTAAGTGCTCGTGGGAACTCGAAGCTTCTTTGCTGGTTGTCTGGAGAGGAAGTTGCGAGGTGGACGAGACAACCAGCTGCTCTCTCACCAATGTTCCCTCTGTGGAATCTCCTTCTACATTGATGCCCCAGACTCGCCAACAGAGACAGCTGTCAAGGCTTTAGTGCATGATTGGCGAAACACACAACCGTGGGCGATCGTGATTCGCCATCTGCTCGAAATGTTTCAAGGCGGACTATCCAGCTAGCAGCTCCACAACTACTACAAGCTCTGGGAGAACAATACCGATCTCCCTGAGTTTTGCCCATCCAATCACGTACCAGGAGAAGTGCGAGCTCCCTGGAACTGGGCGGGGTGTACGCTGCGAGTGGCGAGCTCTTCCTCCTGTGCTGCTGTTTATCTGCGGCACAATTTCCGCATTTGGAAGGTGCCTCCTCTGCTATCTCTCCATCTCTCGCAGGGACCTCAAACCAATACATCAATTCCGACGAGGGCAGAATAGAAACAGAAACAGAGCAGCACAAATTGCTCACACCGCCAAACCCAAATAATTCCCGCCAATCAAAGGGATCGCCCGGGGTTCCATTCATCCCAGATTCCCTCCACCGGCGGCTCACGCAGGAACATACGTTGCTGCCGAATCGGGCGGGTCTGGGGACCTCGACGGTGGAGAAGAGTCGGGTTTGGGGTGTTTTGTGCTAGTTTGTGTTACTAGCAGTGGGGATATGAAGAGTATACACGTTAAGAGGCGTACGAAGTATACCACCATCTCCTTTGATTGGTTCCTGGAGCGCTTGTGGGTGTTCCTTTGCCCAACGAAGCCAGCTCTTCTCATCGGCCCACAAGACGGGGAAACTGGTGTCAGAGCCTCCACGTCACCAGCCACACAGAGCACAACTTCATCTTCAACAAGAGCAGGATGATGGCGGGAACAACAAAGGAGCTCATACCAGAGGAGAGGACCAGAGACGACGGCATGTGTCTGTGCGCGGTACATCAGACACTTCTTCGCTTCGGCCGAGGATCGATCTCTCCAGTTGTGAACCGTGAATCGTGATGGCAGCTGTCAAGTTAAAACTTGGACTAATTGACAAGAACGCTGACTCCGTGAGATCTGAATCTGTTCTCTCTCCTTGCAAGTATGCTATATAGCCATGAGTCTACTATACCACACCCAAGAACAAGCTCCTCATTCCAACTCCAGCAATCGCATGAGCGCACCATGAATTCCAAGCTAGTATCCAGGAACCCGGAAGCGTCCTTTCTCCACAGCTTCCACACACATATCAGCATCACATCGCCACATGAGGCCTACAGGCACAGTTCCGGGGGCTTCTTGCTTCTTGAATCTTGCGAATCCAGCACCCTCAGGCCCGGAATTATCCCCTTTGGAAGAAATTTACTGTCCTGGGGTTCTGGAGAGCCCCTTTCATTTGATAGAACCTGTGCTGGTGCATAACTCCCCCGCGCGAGCCAGGAACGCCTGTGGCCGGAGTCTTCATCAGCTCTCGACTCCCAAGCCTCTCCCTCTGCCCTACTCAAAGCGCCAAATTCCACACAACTACAAACCCATAGACAACAGACAACAGGCCATCATCTCCACCACCGCCCACCAGACCCCTTGGACCAATCAGAGCCCCGGCACACACCACCAGCGCACAACGCTGCAAACACTGGCACAGCTCGCCAGCTCGAAGCTGAGTTTCACGCTCTACATGCCCACTGCTGCTGCTCTGTCTTCTAAGCTTCTAAAGCTTCTCGGACGTACACTTGGGGGTGTACCGTGTACCATGGGCCCCAGAGTCAAGATAACCTTAATTTCGGCCTGATTTCCGCTGTGTGAAGGAGTCGAGGAGCTGGTCATCAAGGGAAGAGCATTGCCCGCGGGACAGATACGATGCTGGGTCGTACAAACACTGGGCTAGTGGCTGGTATGTTGGCCTGTATCTGGTCCTATGTCCTATGTTGTAATTGATGGGATATTGGTGGGCTAGTCTTCTAGGCTGGGACGTAGTAGAAGATTGTACGAAGCGAGAGGGAGGGCACAACTTCCCCGGATTTCAGAGAGGGAGGAAGCCCACCCGGCACTGGTACACTCCATGCCTAGGGTTAGTGATATTGAGCCATATAGAGGGTTACTATATGATGTGATAAGCACACTAGCTTTAAACCGGAGGACTGTCTGGCCGTTGTTGTGGAAAGAGCTCGCATTGGTGGACTTTAGCTCTTCAGCTCCATAGGCGATGCGCGTGCTTCACCACCTATGGCTCTCCATGATCTCTTGAAGAGCATCTAGGTCATAGATCTGAGTAATTGAAAGCTCAGCCATACGTACGCTTCCCACTCAAGCGTCATACTCGCACACCTCTCCCGCACATGGCTCCATCGAAACACGCACACTCATCAAACGAGCACAACACTGTTCTGGTCATCGACTTAAATATCGCCTCACAATTATCTCAACGGTTCAAAACTTAGAAACCGGCCCTCATCAGAAACCTGTCAATGATGCGTATCTCGAGCTAATATAATCCCCGTAGCATCGCTCAGGTGGAGGCGGCTCCTAGGATGTTCTCGTATTGCTCTGCTCCTCTCTCCACGGGGGCTCTAGAAGTCTAGAATGCCCCAAGGTGGAAGTAGATAGATATCACACACAAACAGGAACCTCCAGCACCCAGCACTCATTACTAACCCAGTTAATCTCGCCTTCTGGGCCCCCACAGAGCGGGTATGATGGCATAGAGGCTCACCCTGTCCGATTTGTTCGTAGGCACAGCGGCTCTTCCCTCAACGGCCCGGCATCGGCGCAGTTCTCTCCAGGGACACAGGCTCTTTGGGGGGAATTAAGTTTATTGTGGGGGGGGGGAGGGGTCAGTTCTGTTCTAAAGTATTGAGTACTCTGTTGTATCCTGTGACTTTGGGGAAGTGCTAGAAGGAACAGCAGAAACATAGAAGCCTCCAAGACGGGAAAGGTTGTCCGAAAGCGGCAATTGGTGAATTATGGTGGCAGCACCCCTGGCCTGGCGCGGCAACAGTGGGCGGGAGGAGCAGGCTCAGTGGGCGGCGTTTCGCGCGATGTTGTGGGTATTAATTATGGTGGAATTAGCTAGAAAGTTGGTATATGGGGCTAATACACATCATAGAACTCAATTGGCTACTCAAATCCCCTGTATCTCCACTCCTTCCCCACGAAACCCCCCACCACGAGAGCCCCAGACCCTGCCACGAGTCCCAAGAGTCCCAGAGCTCAAGGCAGGCACCCCTCTGCACACTGTCCCCGCACGCACAGCTCGTTGCGTCCTGATGCGGCAGGCGCTGGACACCCGCAGACGAGCCAGGAACTTGCAACTTCTCTGCTGCTGGAGCCCGGATATATAGCCGTGGGGCCTCGCTGTGGGGGGCCTCTCCACGAGCCCAGCGAGCCTGCTGTGTCTTCTCTCCTCCTTCTTATCCCTTTCCTCCCTCCGGCGTCCCCCAGTGGCCCATAATGATCTCTCCACGCTCCCAGAGCGACACGGCGACACAGTACGTGCCAGTCTCGGCCCCTCTGCCTCCACACGCCCTGCCCATCGCTCCTCCGGCTCTCCAGCACCATCTCCAGCACCAGCACATGCCCCCAGCACCAGAGAACCAGCCCCCAGGACACTTTGCCTTCGCACAGAGCCATCAGCAGCACATGGGCTCCTCCTCTTCGGTCTCCTCGCTGGGCCAGGCTCCTCCGCTCGGGCCACAGCTCATGAACCTCCCTCCTCACGGCCAGAACTACACAACGAACCCAGGACCACAGCAGATGCCCATGGCTGGTGGATTCTACCCCGCTGCTCCTGCTCCGGGACTATATCATGATCAGATGTATCCTCAGCAGCAACAACCTCCACAGCAGACCCAGCAGCAGCTACAACAGCCTCAGCAGCAGCCTCAGCAGCCAGGTATGTTCCCATACTTCCCTGTGCTTCAAGACTATGGCTACCCACAACAGCACTCTCTAAGTGGCTCTTCTCTGCCAACGTTGAGTGTCCCATCCACAACATCGCACTCTGTCTCTGAGGAGAGATTCCCAGGCACACTGGACCAGTCCCACTTCCACACGACGCCATCGCTCCATCCACGTGCCGCCACTTACCCAACAGACTCTACGAAGAGCAGTGGTAAGCGCTCATCCTCTGCCTCCTCTTCAGGCTCACAGCACGGCATGTCCGAGGAGACGGCGAGACGCAACCGTTGCAAAGTGTGCCACAAGCAGTTCAAGAGGCCGTCATCTCTCCAGACACACAGCTACTCACATACGGGTGAGAAGCCCTTCCGCTGTGACTGGAAGGAATGTGGGCGTACCTTCTCCGTGCGCTCCAACATGATCAGACACCGCAAGCTACATATCCGTGACAGCACTATTGATGCGGTTGACGACAAGTCGAAGCTCGAGCTTCCACCACCCTCCACTGGCTCCAGCTCATCAGCGCTTCCTGCCCCACTGTCATTGCAAGCGGCAACGTCCCACCAACCACACTACGTCGGCCAGGTGCCGGGTGTCGGACTCTCCCTCGCTACTGCTGCTCATGACCCGTATCCATCTCTGAACCACGGCTGGACCGTGAAGATGGATGACCAATGATTCTCACGTTCATCTCGCCTATTCCATCATCCTCATGATTCCATACATCCCGCTTTAATCATCTTCGTCCGCTCATCCCGCTCCCAATCGCTGTGTTCTTCATCTGGAGGCTGCTCGTCTTCGTTCGTACTCCACACACGCGACGTCTTTTGTTCGTTCCTGTCTTTATAGAACCATGCTTTCCAGCTCTTTCCCCCGCGGTCCCCCCTCGCCTCACGACATCCAGGGAGGGACCCACAAATGTTCACGATACGTTAATGTTCTCGTCTCAATTGCTCGTAGTGCTCAATATTGGCATGGTGCCCTCACCTTTGTGAGGCCTCAAATCCTGGAGGTGCCTGGTGGAAGTTGATGACAGACGCACACGCTCACGCTGTCTCACAGTCCAGCCCTTTCGCAGGGGCAGCCCATCTCTTCACCTGTTTAAGTATTCAGGCTTTAAGGAGAGGCCTCAATCAAGCAAGTAATATCCACTCATGCCCCAATTGAGAAACCAGATCTCAGATCTGTGGTCAGGAGCTCGAACCTTATCATGGCCCCCCGCCACATGGACAGGAACAAGCCCAATTGTTGCTCCCATGGAGAAATTACAAATGACAAGCGCCCGGAAGCTCGGGTTTGGCCGAAAGCCCGGGCCGGAATTCCTACCTAGTCACGTGACTATTGATACCCGGAACTTACCTCTTTCGGCGGGATTCGCGATTTCAGTTATCGCCGATTCGCGGCCCGGTGACAGGTGATAAGCTCGAGATCTGGGGCAAAGAAGAGCGCCAGCCACGGTCTGTTTACGCGTTTCCATCACCCAAAGCACTTCCCTACAAACACCGAACAGTACACCAACTTACATTGAACACAGAGAACGAACCACGATGCCTCCTCTCTCATCTTCCCTCGGGAACACAGTGCACAAGTCGCTCGTCACGCTCGCCACTGCTCTCGGGCTCGCCAACGTGCTTGACCTCCCACTGAACTCTGACGACTCATATGGCCTCTCTGAGCAGTCCTTCCTCGGTGTCTCCTCGCAGAACACCCTCGCCGACTTCTCCCCACGCTCGCAGTGTCCCCTCGACGTGCCCTTCTCGTGCACCAACACCACGGACATGGACGCTGACCTGTGTTGCTTCGAGTATCCCGGTGGAGTTGTCCTCCAGACGCAGTTCTGGGACTACAACCCAGCCACGGGCCCGAACGACTCCTTCACGCTCCACGGTCTCTGGCCAGACAACTGTGATGGCAGCTTCGAGCAGTTCTGCGACGACTCGATGGAGATCTCGGACCCGGAGGGAATCATCGCAAGCTACGACGAGGAGCTGTTGGAGTACATGCACGCATACTGGAAGGACTTTAAGGGCAACGATGCATACCTCTGGAAGCACGAGTGGAACAAGCACGGCACGTGCTACTCGACCCTCAAGCCGTCGTGCTACGGCAAGTCGATGAGTGCGAACGAGAACGTGCTCGACTTCTTCGACCAGAGCGTCGAGCTCTTCAAGTCTCTTCCAACATACGACTGGCTCTCTGAGGCAGGTATCACTCCCTCAGAGACAGCCACGTACACCAAGTCCCAGATTCTCAGCGTGCTCAGTGCCAAATTCGGCGCAGAGCCATACATCCGCTGCGACACGACCAACGCACTCATGGAAGTCTGGTACTTCCACCACCTCAAGGGTCCACTCATGGGCGGAGCATACCAGCCAATCGACACACTCACAACCTCCCGCTGTCGTGCTGAGGGCATCCGCTTCCCTCCAAAGGTCCCACGCCTGATCCCAACAGGAACACACACACAGCCACTCCCACACCCAACGGACCCGAGCTCCACAAAGGGCTTCGTCAAAGTGGCACACCAGGGCGGGTGCCTCATCAGAAACGGACACTGGTACATGTCTGGAGCATGTGCAGGATACACACTCACCCAACTCGAGACGGGCTCCGTGCACCTCAAGTCCTCAGGCGGGTACTGCACCATCAGCGAGGGCGCCTTCACCTGTGCGCCAAACGTCAAGCCATACGAGTTCGAGTATGACCCGGAGACAATGTTCTTGAGTGCTAATGGAATTGATACCTTCTCGGCTAATGCTGTGCCAAGGGGTAAGGTCCAGCAGAAGGTCATGCTGGGAGGTGCGGGTGCTATTGAGTTCAACTTGATCTTCACACAACATTGATGCCGGTTGCCAATATCGATGGGCGGCTCTACAACTACATGGCTGTCATCGTCAAAGTATCATCGAATCCAAATGTCATCATTAATAAAACGTCTCATAAAAAGAATCATGTAGTTGCCTGAGAATCCTTCAAAGCCTGAAGTTCAAGTTGAGGAGTTGCTCAGTGTTTTCATAATCATCCTTCTTGTCACTGAATTGCTTCATCGAGGGCTTCATGAAACTCGGTGGCTTGGTTGGAGATGTCAAGTCCAACTCTTTGAATGCATTAGGCTTCACTGGAGAGCTCAAATCCATGCCCTTCATGTTCTCAACCAATCTCTGGAGCCTCTCCTTCTCCTCCTTATCAGATCTCCACTTGGAGTACATCTCACTAAAGTTGGAGTCCATGAACTTGATGAACTGGTTCAGCTTCTTCACTTCAGCAGCCAATGTGGCATTCTTCTTGTACAACTGCTCTTGCTCCAGTGATGTGTTCTTGGACTTAACCAATGCCCTCTGGTACTTCTCAACTTGGTCTTCCATCACTTGAACTTGCGTCTTCAACCTCTGAAGCTCAGCCTTACTGATGGGCTTGGTGTTCTCCATAGTGTACTCTGTTTCATTCTTGAGATTGTACTTCTCCACCAAACGCTCAAAGTCCTCCTCGGTAGACGTTGTAGGTCTCTTGACATCCTGATCTCTCTTGTTCAACTCAGCGTCAACTGCCCTTCTTGGACTTAAAGCACTGCGTCTTGGCTTGAGTTCATCCAATCCCAACTCAACATCTCTATAGCTCGAAGGCTGCAAGTTTGGAATCCCCCTAGCTTTGAACCCACTCTTGGAGGATCTGTGTGGCATGGTGTCACGGTATCCCCTTCTTGACTCTCTGGCACCACTCTTATTGTACTTCATCTCAAACGTATCCTCCCTTCTCATAGGCTCGGGCGAGGCAAGCACATCCCTCATGAATCTCTCCCTCTTCTCCCTGTTCTTCCGGGAATCGTGCTCGTATGACGTGTCGTCCAAGTATCTCAAGTTGTCCAAAGCAAGGAGACTCTCGTCAACAGCGCGGCCATCCAGGGCTCCTCCTCTCTTGTAGTCTCTCTCGCTGGTGGGAACACGCGTCACGCTGTGTCTGAGTGGAGAGCGTCTGCGGGGTCTGATTGGCGAAAGCGTGCTCTCGTCATTGAAGGCGTACCTGAACTGGTCGAGCGTGTCGTCGTTGTTGTCGGTCAGTGTGTTGCGGCGGGGAGAGTCCTGGAGCACGTGCTGTAGCTTCGCCTTGGCCCGGCGGTTGTCGAGACGGAGGTTCGTCAATGTAGACAAGTCGGCGTCACCGTCGTAGTATCTGGAGCTCATCTCTGTGGTGTGGCGGCTCGTTGTGGTTTGCCCCCTAGGAGTGTGTGTGTTTGGGAAAGGAGCGACGATGGAGTTGGCTAGATTTCGGGCCTTGTGGAGTGTTGTTGAAGGCGGTGACAGGTAAAGAGTGTGTACGCGTGGAGTATTAGTATATCAGGAGCTTATATGCTCTTTCACAAGAAGCGGAAGTGGTCGGTTGAGCGTGTTGTAAGGAGAATTTGGGTTTGTTTACTTTCTGCTTTTGTGAGTTTGAGTCTCCAGGACGATGCCAAAATTTGCGTGCACAAACCAATATTACGTAAGCATAACCCCTGTGCCATACAACTCTCTTTGTTACTACACAACAACAAATGGCTTAGCTACTTTTTCAACGGCTTGAAAAGAGTTGCCAATATTATATGTATATTTCTCTGGGGACTGAGGACTCATCTGTACTGGTACCGTCCTGGGTCGTGGGGATCGACTCTCTGGTGATCTTGAGAATCAGCTCCTCTGAAATGTCCAGGAGAGGGAAGAAGTCGACGCTTCATTGGCGAATGTAGTCAGTCAAGATGATGATCAAAGGTATATGATTTTTTTTGAAGCTGTCTCGACTCTCTCGAGTCTCAGGGGGTCAGGTGTGGAAGGGAGACAGCAATTTTCAATTTTTGGCAGGAATGGGGAGGCCATGAAGCGATCATTAAAGGGGCGTCTACAGCTGAACTACTAGCATCTCGACAATACAGAATGTAATGAAGTCGTTCTTGAACTAGGATCTTGGTTCATTCAGCAGACAAGCCTTCTCTCGGCTTGAATGATCCAAGCGACAGGTCCTTTCGGTTGATCCATCGCTCGCAGGCACGCAACTTCTCTTCAATAAATGAAGTCATGAATAAATAGATAAATACATCAGCACTCCTTACTTCGGATGACCCAACAGATCCTCCAATGCACTCTCCAACCCCACATTACCCTTAGCACCCGCCACACCGTTCATGCGATCAAGATCGAACTTGTGCTTCTCCTCAATCTCGCGCGCGGAGAGCTTCTTCTTCTCCACTCTGGTCTTCGCCACACCCAAACCAGCCTTCTCCAGTGATGCCACAAACCCTGGTTTCAGATTGTATCTCCTCTCGATCTCAGCAGCGGTGTAGTGGTTCATATCCTCGACGATTGCGACAAACGTGGTGGGATGCACGGACTCCTTGAGCATTGCTGGGTCCTGCTCGTTGGCATCCTTGAGCATCTTCTCTAGTGCGCTCCTGTTTCGCAGTGTCTTGAGTGCCGGATGGTTCTCGTCAAGCTTCAGTGGGATCTCCTCTACCCGTAGATGATTGATCTTGTTCGTGTTGCGGTTCTCCTTGACAAGCGGCGAGTGTGGCGGCGTCGTGGGGTGATGCTTCTGGAGCGAGATCCTGTTCGCTGTGACGGGTTTCTGGGCAAGTCCCACGTGTGATGTCTTCGGAAGGGACCTTGGGCTCTTTGATGCGGCACTGCCCATTGCTTGTTTCCGGTGCTTGTTGTTGTTGCTGATGGCAGGAACTTGGAAGTTGGGGAAGTTGAACAAAGCTCAAGAATTAAGAATTACTGCTGACTGCTGACGTCATCTAGTAGGTGTCCGGGTTTTCGAGACCACTGCGCGACTTCGCGCCAAAAGTCCTTCGCATGTTCGTTCCTTACGTTGGATGAGATGTCTCCCTTCATGGAATGTGTCCGAGTATATGGACATGATCAGTGTATTTGTGTCAAATCTTGATGACATGAATCCGGGAATACAAACATGTTCGTGAATCCTCATGGGTCCCTCCGACCTCGCCGGAATCATCAGATCATCAGTCTTGAGGCTTATATGTTCAAACCACATGGTGTTGCGGATCAATGATCAATGCTCATTAATGTTTTCGAGCCGTCAGCCATTCGTTTCTGCTGAAAAGCTTCTGGACATCACCTGTGCACGCAGCTTCAAGAAGCTTTTGCGAATCGGCGCCGGCCATGAAGGGGTTCTGGACTTGAGTGTACACCTCTGGCTGACCCTCATCCATGTTGACTCTTGGTCCGAGGATATGCTGGATATCAAACACCAAATCCCTCTCAGTCTCACATATAGAACTGCACGACAATCTCCACCAGGGTCATATGCTTGTGAAGGCAGAACGATGGGGAGAGTTGGCCGTGTCAATACAATTTCGAGATCCTACTCTCATGATTCCTCATTCCTCGCAGTTCTTCTCTGTAGTCTCGATCATTACTTATTAATATGTGACTTAGGGTGTTGAATCTTAACGGTGGAATCATGATTGCACAACAAACCATCTGAACCCCAACGTCCATCTCATGTCCGCTCTTCCTCCCATTTGATCAGCTCATCGCCACCATCCAAAAAAACGCGCGACGTGTCCAACTTCACCATCAACAATGCACCTCAAATTATCCCTTCCACCCGTCAAAAACATGTCTCTCGCCGACAAGATCGCCCAGCTGGAGCCCCTCGTCGAGCCAGTGCTCAGGGAGCTCCGCCCATATACACACTTCCTCCCACAGCAGCTCGTTGCGCTTGGGCGTGACTACTACTCCGCGGAGGTGTTTGACGCGTTGATCCTCCAGCTCGCCGTATTCTCTCCACAGAACGCGCCTCTTCTAGAGCTCTTCATCTCCAAGACACTCTCCTTGGGCATCTTGACATTCTCCTCCATTGTCAAACTTCCGCAGATTGCCACCATCGTCTCGCACGCCTCTGCGCGTGGACTCTCCTTCCTCAGCATCCTCCTCGAGACCGCAGCACTGCTCATCACCGTGGCATACAACTTCCGCCAGAAGATGGACTTCATGACATTTGGCGAGACTGCCTTCGTTGCAGTTCAGAACGCCATTATCCTCGTGCTCATCCTGTACTACGGCGGCCGCCAGGGATTCATCAACTTGTTCGTCGGCCTCATGGCACTCGTGTGTTACTCCCTCTTCGGTGCCCCACACAAGGAGAACATTGGCGTGTTGTCCAATGAGGATGTCGCACAGCTCGCACAACTCGCAGTGCCATTGACGGTGTTGGCAAAGTTGCCGCAGATCCTCAATAACTTCAAGAACAGATCCACGGGCGCGCTCTCGCCGTTCTCGGTTGGTGCTGGACTTCTGGGCACTTGTGTCAGATTGTTCACTGTCATCAGCAGTGGAATCACTGATAAGTTGATTCTCATGGGATTCTTTGTCAGTGTGGCACTCAATGTCGTGCTGTTCTTGCAGATCTTGGTGTTTGGAAACAGGGCCCCTGTTGATGCTAAGAAGAAGAACCAGTGATCTTGTATGACGGGATGAACTGGATTCAAGATGGTTTTAATTGATTCTTGATTTGTTGGAAATATCATCCTAGTATAAATAATAATATTGTCATTCATTGCTAGGCTCAATAATTAGCGCCAATATGATCATTCTTCGCGCGCGTGCCGTCGACGTCGATGTCATCACAGGCAATCACGATCAGCTGCTGGTACAATTATCATCAAATAAATACTAGTGATATTCTAGCTTAGTTATAGAATATGATTAAATTAAGATCTAAATGCAAATTTACAAACCCAAACATCACTGGGAAGAGTCAGACGAATCCTTCTTCAAACCCACGCTTCCAGCAGACAAAGGAACAAAGCCGTTCTTCTTACCATCCTTCTTTGTCAATCCCCAGAACTCATCAGAGTCCGTCTCCTTACCGTAACCACCACCACCTGGAGTCATAACCTTCAAGATGTCCCCCTTTCTCATTGGAATCTCAGCAAGAGAAGGCAACTGAATCCACTGAATGATACCATCGCCTCTGTTTCTTCCCAAGTAATTCTCACCCTTCTTACCATCCTCACCACCGTAGACTCCCCATGGTGCAAAAACTCTTCTCTGTGTGACCAGAGACAAATGCACAGGAGAGTTGAACTGAATCTCTCTGATCAAGCCATCACCACCACAGAACTTACCCTTACCACCACTTCCTTCTCTGATGGTGTACTGAATCAAGAAGCATGGATAACGCAGCTCAAGAACCTCTGGATCTGTGATCTTGGTGTTGGTCATGTTCGTCTGAGTACCACTGAATCCATGGAATCCAATCCTCTCACCGTTCTTCTCAATGATACCAGCACAAGAACCCTGGCCGATAGTCTCAGTGTAACCGAAACCCTTGATCATCTCACCCTGGGCATTCTCACCACCAGTACCAAAGTTGAGACCGTTCATGCAACCACCAGTGGCAGACGTGACACCAAAGGCCTTGAAGAGACAGTCAGTGATTCTCTGGGAAGTCATACCGTTACCAGCACAGACAGCAGCATATGGAGATGGGTTGATGAGTGTGTTCTCTGGGATGATCACCTCGACTGGGTCAAGACAGCCTTGGTTCAGTGGAATGTCCATGTCAACAAGACATCTCAATACATAGATGACAGCAGAGAATGTGACAGACTTTGGAGAGTTCAAGTTGGAGTACGACTCAAGAGAAGTACCTGTGAAGTCAATCTTGGTAGTACCAGCCTCGCCATCAATGTCAACCTGAACAACAATCTTGGTACCATCATCCATGTAGTCCTCGGCCTTGAGTGGAAGTCTGTCCTTGTTCTTCTTAGCAAAGTCCTTGAGGTATGCTTCGACGGCCATGGCAGCAGTCTTCTTGACGTTTCTCATGTAGAACAGCACAGTCTCAGAACCATACTCTTTGAACAGCTCCTTGAGCAAGTTGATACCTCTCTGGTTGGAAGCAATTTGAGCCTTGAGATCACTGATGTTGTCGTCAATGTTTCTTGTACCACTGACACCATACTTCTTTGGAACCTCAGTAAAGTGATACTTCAAACCCTCGTAGTCGAACTTACCGTTGTCGACGATCTTCCATGTCTCAATGTTGACACCTTCCTCGTAGATCTCTCTGGCATAAGAAGAAGAAGAGCCTGGGGTAGAGCCACCAATCTCAGAGTGGTGAGCACGGGAAGCAACGACGAACTGGATGACACCCTCGTGGAAGACTGGAGAGACAATGGTCAAGTCAGGCAAGTGAGTACCACCAACGGAAGGACTGTTCGTGCAAAGAATGTCACCCTCCTTCAAATTGGATCCCCAATGGTCAAGCTGGTACTTGATGGCAGAAGACATTGAGCCCAAGTGGACTGGAACGTTTGGAGCGTTGGCACACAAGTTACCCTGGTTGTCGAACAAAGCACACGAGTAGTCCATTCTCTCCTTGATGTTGGCAGAGACAGAAATCTTCTGGAGCGTACGAGACATCTCATCAGCGATGGACATGAATCTGTTGGCAAAGATGGCAAGCTGGATAGGATCAACCTTCGTAGTGGACACCTGCTCCTTGTGTGAGTCAACATCGACAGAGAGCACGACGTGACGTGGATGGATGACAGCAGTGGAGTCTGGAGTGACAAGAATGGTCTGGGTGGCATCCAAGATGAGAGCTGGACCTTGAACCTGAGTACCAACGTCAAGGTCGTTCAAGAAGTAGACGGACGATGACATGACACCCTCATCAAAGACAATGTTGGTGGTCTTCTTGAGCTTGGACTGATCAACTGGGTGTGTGGACAAAGTAGCGAATGGAGATGGCTCGGACTGGACGTCGGACTCAGCGTTACCCTCAGATCTGACACGGATATCAGACACCAGTACGTCCTTCTCTGGGTCGTTGAAGGCAAACTCACGCTCGTGTGTGGCGTAGAAGACAGATAAGAAATCAGCATCCTCAGGCTGTGGAATCATGATGCGTGTGTCGGAGCCCTTGTATCCCATGTTGAAGAAGAGAGTGGATCTGATGGAGCCGTCCTTGGCACCTTGTGTAGAGAGAGCATCCTGGGACTTGTTGTACAAGGTCTTGGACTTGGCAATGAGTTCATCCCTTGAAGACTCAGAGTAGACAGCAGAGACCGGCTCTTGCTCCTCGTTGACCAAGTCGGCAACAGAGATACCGTAGGCAGACAGGATGGAAGAGTGCTTGTGGATGAGAACGTTCTTGATCTTGAGAACCTTGGCAATCGAGGTAGCGTGCTGACCACCGGCACCACCGAAGGAGGCCAAAGCGTGCTTTCTGATATCGTGACCCTTGGCATCTGTCAGTTCTCTGATTGGCTTGGCCATCTGGAAGTTGGCAACCTTGAGGAAACCGAGAGCAATCTCCTCTGGGGTCTTGTTCATGTTGTTCTCAGCGTTGATGACGTCGGCGAGCTCCTGGAACTTCTTTCTCGTAATCTCAATGTCCAATGGCTGATCCTCGTTTGGTCCAAAGATGTTTGGGAAGAACTCTGGAAGGATACGACCGGTGAACAAGTTGGCGTCTGTGATAGTCAATGGACCACCCTTTCTGTAAGATGCTGGACCTGGATGTGCGGAAGCAGACTCTGGGCCGACGGCGAACACTCCGTTCTTGTATGTGAGGATGGATCCACCACCAGCGGCAACGGTGTTGATGTCGAGCTGTGGAGCAGCGAGCTTGATACCAGCAATGATGTTCTCGAAGGAAAACTCGTAATGGCCATCGTAACGACTCACGTCAGTAGAGGTACCACCCATGTCGAAACCAATGATTGGCATCTTGTCGTAACAGGTCTTGGCCTCACCAACAACACCACCAGCTGGGCCGGAGAGCAAGGACTTGAGACCAGAGAAGTTCTGCCACGAGCAGAGACCACCGTCAGACTGCATGAACTCGACTCTTGTGTACTTCTCGAAGTCTGGTCTGAGACCCTTGAGGAACTTGGCGACGTACTCCTTGACGATTGGCGTGAGGTAGGCGTCGACGACAGTGGACTGGCCTCTTGGGACCATCTTGAGGACTGGGAGAATCTCATGTGAGAGGGAGACGTTAGAGAAACCGACTCTTCTGGCAATCTCACCAGCAAGCTTCTCGTGCTTCTGGAAGTTGAAACCATGAACGAAGACGATGGCGACGGAGTCAACATCAGTGGTGTTCTTGAGCTCGATGAGGTCCTTCTCAAGCTGTGCCTCGTCAAGTGGCTTGACGATCTCAAACACCTCGTTGGTCTCTCCAAGGACGTACTTCTCTCCATCAACGAGATCACGCGCGTCGTAGCCCGTTGGGTCGACTGTGAAGGCTGGCATGGTGACTCTCTCATCAACCTCGAGGACCTTGCTCTGGAGGACGCCCGGCTTGACGATGTTGAGGGCAAAGAGGTCAGGACGAGACTGGTCGGCGATGTGGAGGAGGTCCTTGAAGCCCTTAGTGGTGACGAGGGCGCACGACACTCCCTTGCGCTCGAGGAGGGCATTGGTGGCGACGGTGGTACCGAGACGGATGGAGGAGATGATGGATGTGTCGAGCAGCTCACCACGTGGAATGGACTTGCCTGTGACATCCTCGAGAACACGTCTGATTCCCTCAATGTTGGAGTCCTCGTAGTTGTCTGGGTCCACGGAAAGCAGCTTGAAGGTCTTCTCCGTGGCACCGTACTTGTAGATGACGTCTGTGAACGTTCCGCCTCTGTCGATGGCGATGGAGACTTGGATAGTCATGGCTGTGCGGGTCTGGTGGAGCTTGTTTCCGCAGCTCTGGAGGCGGTGAGGGGAGTGTGGAGGCACCCTTCGCCTTTATAATCTGGGGGCCGATGCCGATGTGACGGTGTGGGACGGGGCAGCTCCAGACGAGGTCGCCGGCGCGGAAGGTCGAGACGAGCTCCGCACAATCGCACAGTTCCGCGCGGAGAAGAAGACGGTGCTTGTGCAACTGGAGAATCAGGAATCAGTCACTCTTCCGGGAGAAGAGGATAAGGCAAAGTGAGGATATGTCTGATGTATATCAAGTGTGAGTGATTGGTTCCAGGTTGATCTGGTTTGTGTGACTGGTGTTTCCGCATTCTCCAATATCGTAGCGTTCCACGTGTCACTTCATGCTCTCCGCGAGCGTTTATCTCTGTATGTACCCCGGATTGGAACCATGATCATCAAATGAGGCTACTTCACTGAAAGCCACCTTGAAAACAAGCGTGCAGGTCATTCATTAGTATTCCATTAGGTGGTCATAAGCTCATTAACTCCATCATCAGCATTCCCCATTGTTCAACTTGGTCTCCATCCATATCCTCCAAGCAACATCGTGTAGTAGTTGTGAAAGGATTCTTCTTGAGCTTCTGCATTCCTCTTCAACGTCGATGACTTGATGGTTTCAAGCAAGCGGCACTCCCTCGCCTTACTTCCTGGTTGTTCATCTGGTAGGCCATTCGAGCAGTTGGGACGCCATCCATGTTGTTCATCTTCACGTCGTATCTTTGTGCGCCATACTCGATCTCAATCTCTCTCAAAGACAGAGACATGGTGAATGTGATTCTCCAATGGCATTTCGCTGGACAAAAGATGCTTGCTCAACAAGTGGCATCGCTCCAAGTCCTCAATAAAGGCGGTGTGCGGTGTGGTTCGACAAGTCACACTCCTCCTCATGTCTGAAAGTATCCTTCACGATCTCGCTGAGCATTTCCACACTCGTTTAATCATCCACGAGCTGCTAGTACTTCAAGTGGAGCAGCCTTCCAAAGGATTACCTGATTCAAGTGGATTCTTGTGACCAGATTCTTAGGCGAAACCTTTGGCTTCAGAGTAGGTGATGGGGGCAAGCGTTGCTTGTTTGGCTTCTTCTCCTAGGCAGCTGCCTTGATGTGATCCTTGGCTTTCTCTTGAGCTCTTGCTGTAGATTCACCGGGTATTTCTGGGCCAGTGACCACTAATGAGCCCTGTGTAGTGACGTGTCTGGTCTCAATGTTGTAGGTGGCGACAAGCCTCAGCTTCTGGCCGTGGTGGGGGGCTCATCGCGGCGCTTTGAGCAGGGCGGCCAGCTCTGGAGGGCAAAGAATCAGAGATAGTGCTGCACTGAGTCTGATAACCGGCCTTCAGGTGATTTGAAGATATATATGTCTTTGGTGGCGACTGACGCGTAAATGTGTTGGCCGATGGGGGAGAAGAAGACGAACTCCTTTTTTACCGTGGCGAAAAATGTCAACAGCCGCGCGCCGTGATCATTAAAAGACAACAAATTAGACTATACTGTTGAATCACTAGCAAGGAAGCATTATCAAAGAAGGAGCCATTATCATTAAGTATTCGAACTTTTAACTGTGTTAATGTATCGTATTCTGTCGTTCACCAACCCCAACAGCCGCTCGCAACCTCAAGCCAGCGAGATGGTTGTCGTCTTTCCCTTGATGATCTCTCTCCAATGAGCGTATGGCTTCTCACTGAGGTCTGTCTCCTTCCAAACATTGACCACGATCTCCCTGGCAGCCTGGACCGACTTGAGGCGTCTCTCTTTCTCCATATCCTTCAGTTTGTCAAGCACGAACCAGCGCACTTGCTCATCATACACTGCGCTCACGAGCCCCACGACGAACAAGGGCCACAGGAGGGAGGTGTAGCATCTGGGAAGCTTGTTGCATAGCTGCATGATCTTGTTGGCGTACCCCTTTGGACTGCGTGGCGATGGCTGTGAATCTGAGCCCTGTTTCGAGATGTTGGAGTACACGACTCCAAATAGGTATAGGAGTGCTGCTTGTCTTTTGATCTCTGCAATCGTGGAGATGTTGACTCTCTCCTCATCATCAAAGTAGATCTCACTGTTGTTAGGAAGCTTCTGGTTCAAGTGTGTGAGCATCTGTTCGGTCTCCTCGGCATGTCTCAGGATCTCCACGGTGTACAACTCCTTTGACTCGCCGGGACTCTCCAGCTCAATGTCATCAAGACCCTGACCGATGACTGAAATTCTGTGGATGAGCGAGATCAAGCATGGCGAACATCCAAACACGAGATCAATCTTTGTATCGTAGTCCTTCTTCAACTCAAGGATCAATGGGTCGTCTTCAATCGTAATCCTCTTGAGATCCCGTGAGTTGCTGTCGTGGACCCACGCCGTCTCACCCATCACCTCGTGTGAGATGAAGTAGCGGACAAAGAACCTCCCCATGGGACTGAGTATCTTCTCACGCACACCACTCGAGCCCTTCAGCACGCCCTTGGCGTAGTTGAGCAGCGATAGCCACGAGTTGTTGCAGCAGACGGAGATCTCGATGAAGCATAGCATGATGATGATGGCAAACACGTCGTCCCAACGGTCGTGGTCTTCCTTGGATTCAATCAGCTTCGGTACCTCAGAGATCACAACGTGGAGGTACTCGCGTGCCAAAGACTGGTAATCCAACTTGCCCAACAGTGCGAGCTGTGCTGCTGAGGCAGCGATGATTGTCTTCATCAAGAGCTCGGAAGTGAAGGAGAGCGGCACAATCAAGTGCAAGTAAGGATTGAGCTCTGGGGCGATGTATGAATTGAGGGCGTTTGTCTTGCCCGATTTGACCTCGACACAGACACACCGCGGTGCAATGCTGTCGATGAAGTACATCATAAGGGTCCTCTCTGTGGCGTTGAGTTTGAAGGCGCACTGATCGAGGGTGGGCTGTGGCGCGTTGATCATCTGTGTGATGGGAAACTCTGCAAACGAGTCCACGAAGAGTTCGTCGAAGGAGAGGATGGGCATGGCGATGTCGTCGAGCATGAAGTCAAACGCATCGCGTCGTATCGTCGAGTTGGACCGGAGTTGTGGGATCAGTGCCTGTTCGAATATCGCTGTGAACGAGTCAGAGTCCAGGGAAGGTCCACCGCGTGGTTCTGGGGATTCACAAAGCTGTTCTCCTTGGATCAACTGCTCAAACTGCGGGGTGGTGATGTTGACGAAGAGGTAGTGCTCTCTCCGGACGACGGCGTTCTTCCACTCTGCGAGCTCCGCGGGCTCAGTCTTGCTTGTACGTCGCTGCCGGGCCTTGAGTGAGCGGCCGAAGGTGATGCCTTTCTTCTGTGCTTCATCCTCCCAAGTCAGGTTGAGGCCAGGGTAAGAACATGTGACGCCCCGCTTCTGACACCTGGAGCAGATGGGTTTGGCCTCATCGCACTTGACCCTTCTCTTCTTGCAAGGGGTGCACCCGCCTCGACTGCGCGAGGCGTACGACTTGAGCTGCCCCATGGTGGGTTATGTGTATGTGGAGTGGTGGTTCCACTGAAGAATGGCGTGGTTGAGGAGGGTTGATGGTGTGGAACAGCGCTGGGGTATGTGGGTGAATCCCCTATCTTCAGCTTGTTGTCGTGGGGCGATCGATTTGGAGCTAGGGGGAGGGGGATAAGAAGGGAGGAGGTGCGGGAGGAGTTTGTCTCTAGTATTTGATCAGTAGAGAGTGGACCGAAAGAATGAGAGAAGAGTTTTCAGCCCACAATACTGTCAAATCTGTGCCGGTTCGACCCACTTTCCCGCTCCCAAACTCCCAAACTCGCCCTCGAACCAGTGTTGCCCTTTACCGAAAACCCGAGCACCAAGTGCGGAGATGGCGCGCGTATCAAAAAAAAGTCGGGCAGGTGGAGACGAAGCTCTTCACACCTTCTTCTGGATTTGGAATCTCTAGATCGTACCACACGCCCACGGACTATTTCAACAGCGTCACCTGCCACCCAGGACCAATGTGTGAGTGGCCATGATGAATTCACCACCAATACCAACAGCATAACCACCAATGCAACCAACCGATCACATCGTCATCGTCGGCGCCGGAACCTTTGGGCTCTCCACTGCGCTCGAACTTCTCCGCAAGGGCCACAAGAAGCTCACTCTCGTTGACCCGTATCCTGTTCCCTCACCACTGTCAGCTGGTAACGACGTGAACAAGGTGTTCCAGTCCACCGTGGAGGATGCGTTCTACTCCAAGCTCGCACTTGAGAGTCTCGCCAAGTGGAGAACCGACCCACTGTACAAGGAGGCCTTCCACGAGGTTGGCATCGTGTATGGCGGCTCTGGTGAGGAGGCCACGACGGAGATTGCCAGACGTCTCGAGTCGTTGGAGAAACAGGGAATGGATGTTGAGAAGCTCGACACGCCAGAGGACTTTGGAAAAGTCGTCAAGACTGGCTCTGAGGGCAAGTTCGTTGGGTGGAAGGGGTATCACCAGAAGACTCACTGTGGTTGGACTTTTGCCCGTTTGGCACTCAACAACGTGTCTGAGGAGTGTATGAAGCTTGGTGCTGAGTTTGTGTGTGACAGGGTCGAATCATTGCTCTACGATGAGGAGAAGACGAAGTGTGTTGGTGTGAAGACCTTCTCGGGCCAGATCATCAAGGCGGCCAAGACCATCATTTGTGCCGGAGCAAACTCTGTCGGATTACTCGACTTTAAGGGCCAACTGCTCGCCAAATGTTGGACTGTGGGCCACATCAAGCTCACTGAGGATGAGGCTGCGGAACTCAAGGGACTCCCGGTTGTGCTCAACATCGACGAGGGATTCTTCTTCGAGCCAGACTACAACAACGAGCTCAAGTTCTGCAATGAGTTTCCGGGATATATCAACATGGACGCCACGCTGGGAACTTCAGTTCCGTCGTACAGACACCAGATCCCCGTTGAGGCCAAGGACCAGATGCGTGGGTTCCTACACCAGGTGTTCCCAGAGTCCATCGCAGCAAGGGAGTTCTGCGTGAGCAAGATCTGCTGGTGTACTGACACGCCTGATCGCCACTTCCTCTTCTGTGAACACCCAGAGTACGATGGGTTGGTGTTGGGTACTGGCGACTCCGGAAAGGGATTCAAGTACATGCCTATTGTCGGGGAGTACATCTCTGAGATTGCACTCAGGGGATCACAGGCCATTGATGAGGACAAGAGAGAGGCGTGGAAGTGGAGACCCGAGCAGGCAGTGGATAGAGATGTTTTCTTGCTCCAGCAGCGCATGGGTGGTCTGAACATCGTGAAGGACCTCAAGGAGGTGGAGTGGTGCGAGTAGGGAGTACAATGTTGTGTATAGAGATGAGAAATGTGCAAGATGGTACGTTTTGTGAGCAGATCTGGCTGGAAGTGTAATGTGCAATGGTAGGAAGGTCGTGACGAATGCCACTTGCAAGCGAAACCTTGTGAATGTGGGTCATCGGAGCTGTCAAGAAGACCACCGCCAAGTTCCGCAGTTGCAACGACCTGCGCGGGAAAATCGCCATTATTCTCGCGTGTTCGGGTTTGTAACATTTTAGTTTTTAGTAGTTACAGTGGCGGCTCGAGCCTACGAGGGTTGTAACTTGTGACCTTTGGCGGGGCAGAAGGGCGAGTAACTCCGCCTTTGATGACCGGTGCAAAGCCGACGGCGAGTGCAAGTCCGCGTGGGTGTTTGGCGGGCGAGAAGGGAGCAAAGAGTATGGATCAGCACAGTAGAAAGCACAGAACAAACAGCAAACAACAAAGATCACCAGCAACAAAGAGCTCGCAGATAAGCCCCGGAAAGCCCGTTATCAGCAGCGCAGGCGGAGAACTTCGACGGAGATGGTGCGGCTCGTCTGGACCTGCCTCGGGAAACCGCGTCGGACTGTTCGCGGAGTTGGCAGCTGGAGACGAAGCTCGATAACACCCTCCACGTCCGGGGTACTTAAGCTGCCGAGAAGCGCTGTTTGGGGATCGATGGCAGTTGGTGGTGAGATCATCATCATCTCCAATCAGTGCATTCACCAATGGACACAGTCAAGAGCCACTCGTCGCACTCCTCCAACGACAAGGACGCCGCTGTCGTCGCCACAACAACAGCAGCCGCTGCTCTCGGTGAAGGAGCCGACGACGCCGCTGTCTTCCTGCTCGAGCACGCCGGCAAGTACGACGACCTCTCCCCAGAGGAGCAGAAGAGGGCCATCAGAAAGACGGACTGGATCCTTCTTCCGTGCCTCTTCGTCACCGCCACCGCTGGTGCTGTTGACAAGGTGTCGCTCTCGACAGCTGCCATCTTCGGCCTCCAGACAGACAACCATCTCCACGGCCAGCAGTACAGTTGGCTCTCCTCCATTCTCTTCATCGGTTCCCTCGTGGGAATGTGGCCAATGTCCTACCTCGTCCAGAAGTACCGTACGGGTAAGGTCATCTCCATCGCCGCTACATGCTGGGCATGCTTCACTCTTCTTCAGTGCGCCTGTAACGGATTTGCCGGTCTTGCTGCTCTCCGTTTCCTCATGGGTCTCGTCGAGTGTGTTATCGTTCCGGGATGCTCTCTTATGATCTCTGTCTTCTACACCAAGACCGAGTCTCCACACAGAACTGCCATCATCTTCTTCTTTGGTTCCTCCGTCGTCAACGGTGCCTTGTCCTCACTCGCCTCCACTTTTGGTGATGCCATTCCAACATGGAAGTACATCTACATTCTCGTCGGCTCTTTGACCTTTGTGTGGGCCTGTGTCATGATCTGGTTCCTCCCAGACTCTCCTATCAACGCCAAGTGGCTCACCGAACGTGAGAAGGTGTTCATGGTGAAGCGCATGGCCGAGAACAGAACCGGTATCTCCAACAACGTCTTCAAGATCGACCAGGCCAAGGAGGCATTCATGGATCCACGTACCTACATTATCATGCTCTTCAACTTTGGTATCAATATTCCAAACGGTGGTCTTTCCACTTTCAACTCCATCATCATCAAGAACCTCAAGTTCACTTCTGTCCAGTCCTCCCTTATGGGTATGCCAACTGGTGTGATCGCCTCTCTCTCCACCTTCTTCTTCACATGGCTCGGAGCCCGCTGGACCAACAGACGCTCCCTCGTGGCCTTCATCTCCCTCATCGTTCCACTCGTCGGCGCCGTGGTGTGCTACGCCTGTGCACAGACCAACACCGCCGCCCAGCTTGTCGGCCTGTACATGATGTACTTCTACTTCGCCTCCTACATCGTGATGATGTCGCTCGTTCAGGCCAACACAGCCGGAAACACCAAGAAGGCAGTCACCTATGGCTTCAACTACCTCGGCTACTGTGGCGGTGCCATCACAGGAACACAGACCTTCAGAGCCAAGGACGCCCCAAGATACCACGTTGGATTCGCCTCGCTCATGATCGGATACTGTGCATGCATGGCCCTCACAATCCTCTACTGGGTAGTCACAGTCTACATGAACAAGAAGAAGGCACAGGCTGCTGAGGCTTCAAAGGAGACGGACATCCTTGTCGATGGTATTGAGGAGGAAGAGGTGGCGGATGTCACGGACTTCAACCAGCTCCACTTCAAGTACATCACTTGAGGTCACTTCTATCATCCGTTGTCTGGGTTTGATCATTTGCTTTTATTGTGTGCTGCTTTTTTTTGTCATTGGCTACTTCTTCACTTTAATATGGGGTGTACGCATGGGTACTTGTTGCCTGCCTTGATGGTTTGGCGGCCCGTGTAGAGTCTCTTCTTGTATAGACTTAATCCATTTTTCATATTCGTACAGCTGGTGCTCATCACTAGAACGGAATCTCAACCTATATCAACATTAATTAGTAACTATACACCGGCCTGCTAGTCAACGTCACACATGCTATTCAGCTCACGAATACCAAATGTTCTCCGCAGCATGACAGATCTTGCCATTGAACAACGTCGACTTCAACTCCGCCGAAACCTGAGGTTTGCTTGCAATGATATCATGGATGGCACGATTATACTGTCTCCATTGGTCAGGAGTGTACCGGTACATCTCGGTACTGCACAAAGACGGTTCTCTTCTGCGTAAAAGCGCTCTGATGACGTTCTCAAAGACCTTCACGCGAAGGATATTTCCCGAATTGTCTCTCAGGGTGACTGCACATCTGGGTTTGCGTATCTGTTTCTCCAAAGGAACAACTCCATGGTATTCACAATGGTTCATTTTCACAGCCTTATTGTAACCTGGGCGACAGAAGCCACATGCGACGTAACTTGCTTGTAGGAACTGCTCTTGCGAGGTGATGCCGATGCCTATCACTCTGAAATCATGCAGGACAGATTCAAAGCCCCAGACTGAGTTCCGTATCACATCAGAACTCAGTGAGTGCAATTGAGGAATCTTGAGAGGTTCTAATGAGCGTGATATGCCGAACATTCCAAGTTGGTCCCGATAATCCATCCAAAAGTCTCTCTCTTCATCTTGGCCAGAGTCCTTCTCCTCAATATCCTTGTATCCCTCCTTTCTATCACTTGATTGATCTCGATCTCTTTGATCCTTCCTCTGTCTTTCTCTTAACCGTAACCTTCTTGTCCTGCTCAAGCCTCTTTAACAGTTCCTCCTTTTCATTCCACCTTGCTCTTTCTAGTGTCTCCAAGCTTTCCTGAAGTGTTTCCACTCTTCTTTCAAGATCTCGTGTCACCTTCTCCCATTCTTCTTGCTTCTTCCTGATCTCAGACTGAATATATGCTTTGATCTCCTTTTCATTGAATTGGAGGGCAGCACTGCGGTCTTCTGGCTCTTCAATGAGGCCGGCGCCCCTTGCATTCAACTCCGCTTGAAGACTCTGAGTGAGCTTGGTGAATCTTTGTTGCTTCTTGATGGGGGACTCCGGCTTCGTCACCTTATTCGACGAGTCATGTCTGATCTGCTTGAGAGGAGACTCCTGTTGTTAGAATCCAGGAATGTGTTGATCATCCACTTCCCCATCGGATTCGTCTTCGGAGCTTTCTTCTTCTTCCTCTCCCTCTCCCTCTCCATCTTCAGCTTCATCATCGTCGTCGTCATCATCATCTCTGCTCGGGGCGTGTCTCGACTCATCGTCGTCTGCATCGATGCTCTCCGTAGTTGAGTCCCCCTTACCACCGTGTGCGCTCAGTAATCTGAGCTGCAGTTCTGACTTCTGACATGGTCTCGGTATCTTGCTCTGTCGTTGGATCTCTGTTTGGATTGTGGCCATGAGGTTGTTGGGAAGAGAGGGCAGGGGTGTCCGGCATTGCCGGCATTGCCGTCATCGAAGGGTGTGAGTCTGACATTGAGTCTGCTGTGTGTAGGGGAGGTGTAGTAATGGGTTGTAGAGGTGCTGCATCTGATGGGGGATCTTGTGGTACTTAAATAGCCGGGAGAAGCTCATGGAATGTGGAGGAAAGTGTGACTGGTCTCATCCGATCACGATAAGGCCCTTGTGCGGTGTCCGGGTTTCTAGTCCGGTTGGGGCAGCAAAAAAAAAAAAAACAGGCCGCGTCGTCCGGGGGCGGAGATCAGCTCTTTTGATGCCTCTAGAACTATATTTGTCGAAGACCCGCGTAATTCATGTCACATAAAATAATAAATCTGCAAAAGCCAATACACATTAGAACCATCCAATACCCAACAAGTCATCATTAGCCAATGTACCAAATGTTCTGTACAGCATGAGAAACCCTGCCATTGTACAATGTCGACTTCACTTGAACTGAAAACTGAGAGTTGGAGCCCACAATCTGCTGAATGGCCAACTCGTACTGTCTCCATTGTAGCGGAACATCTTGGTGTTGGTCAAGCCGGGATGTGAGCGGCGCAATAATGAGAGAATGTGGTTCTCAAACATTGTCACTGACACAGCATTCCCCTGGCCATCTCTCAACGTTGTTGTGCAGCGTGGCATGCGGATCTGTTGAGTGATGGGGACTCTCCCATGCTCCTCGCAAAACTGCATGCGGACCGCTCTGTTATAACCTGGAGGACAGAGGCCGCATGCCACGTAGCTGGACTGGAAGAACTGTGCCTTGGTCATGATGCCGACATAGGAGATGGACACCTTAGACAGGACGGAGTCAATGCCCCAAACCGAGTTGGAAATCTCACCAGGGCTCAACGCGGCCAATCTTGGAACTGTGAGAGGTAGGAAGTCAGTTGAGAGGCCGAAGGATGCAAGTGGGTCCCGGTAATCCATGCTGGGGTCACCCAAATCCTCGTAGTCCTGCTCCTCCATCTGCCGGAGAGCTCTGTCAAGCTCTTCAACCTCTTCCTCACTTGGTTGATCGTAATCGTTTGGAGATTCATCTTCCTCGTCCTCAATCAAAATGGAGTCAGTGGGTGGTATCTGCGACTGTGTTGCACTGGACGTCACTGTGTTCTTCAACAATTCCTCTCTCTGGTTCAATCTGTCAGTCACGGATATCAAGCGTGTTCGGAGTGTCTCGACCTCCTCCTCAAGGTCCATGAGCTCGAACTCCTTCGATGATACCGCTTCTTCGTACTTGGCCACCTCTCTCTCCTTCTGTTTGAGCTGCTCTTCAAACTTGGCAACTTCTTTATCCTTCTGTTCGAGCTCTTCCTTCATGGCCAAAAGCTCGGCCTCCTTGGTCTTGATCTCGTCTTCTCTCTGTCTCATTTCCCCCTGTGAGTTCACAAACTCTTCCATCGTCTTCGCAACTTCCTCCTCCCTCTTCTGGATGTCCTCTTCCCTGGCTCTGAGGTCATCTTCCTTCGCATTGATGCTCTCCTCTCTCATCTTCAACTCATCTTCACGCTGCATGAGCTCCTCTTCACGCTTCTTAAACGCCTCGTGGAACTTCTTATCCTTCTCCTCCTCAAACTCGATGACTTTTCTCTTGGCGATGGTCTGCATTCTCTTGGCCTCGTTCCACTCTCTGCGGATATCCGTGATGTTTAGCCCAGTTGATGCGCCCACAGCCGCCAAGCGCTGACTGGCCTGCAGGACGCCGGCGAGGTTCTTGACACAACGATCCTGTGAGTTGGATGACAACCCTGGTGATACAACAGGCTTTGAGACCCTGTAAGGAGAGGCCATCTTTGTTGGAGAAGAGTCTGATCTGTGGAGAGATAAGCGCTGTGATGGAGCGGCGGTGTTCTTCAGTGGCGACTGCTGGTTCTGGAAAACGGGCGGCTCATCGGCTCTGGTACCGTAGCTCTCGTCTCCATCAGTACCATAGATACTGTGGGATTGCGTAGAACGACGAGGCAACTTAGACGTGTTGACTGGGAGCTGTGCCGCTGGTATGTTGCTCCATGACGATGAGCTCTTGGAGCCATCCATGTGCTATGATGGAGCCATGTGTGCGCTCGTAATCCACGGCGGTTGCGGTGTGTGACAAAGCTCTGACAATTGAGAATGGATTCCTGGCTTCTTCTGGTGAAGCGCCCTGTATGTTGGTGTCTGTGGTGTTGTTGGAGGGTGTGGGAGAAGAGAAGAAGGAGAGCTCACAACAAACAGCCACGACGGAGCCAGTTTCCGCAGCAACCAAAAGTTTGGGCAGGGGCAACATCGGCTCACCTCTCAACAATGGAGGAACTTTTGGGCCAACTACGCTTGCATAAATCAGTATTCATGTACATAAATGGTAAAAGGACAATAGTGATCAACAACAATGAATAAAGAAAGACTGCCGGGTATTACACTAGTGCCGGAAGAGCGCGCGAGATCAAGCCAGTGGACCACCATAGCCCATGCAGATGGTCTCAGCAGTGTGTAAAACCTCTCCCTCGACAACCTTCGTAGTCACGGCAATCTCAAAGTAGGTGTGGCCAATCTGTTTGATTGCATTCCCATACATTTCCCAGTCTGAAGCGCTGTAGTCGCCCATAGGCAAGTTTGCCCTTGGTGTTTTGGCACCAAGTATACCTTGCAGGATGGATGAGATGTGCTTGTCAAAAACAGCGATGGTAATAACCTGCTCAGCTGTCTCTCCAAAAACATCTGCATCCTTGACTTCAATAGTACCTCTTGGGAAACTTCTTTGCATGTCTTCTGGTACTGGTCCACACTTTGCGCACTTGCCGTCGATGATACCACGGTGATATCCACCAGGGCACATGCAGCAACCGAGATAGCTGTGCTTCTGGAAAGAAGACTGGGAAGTGATGGAGATAGAGTTGATGATCACAGGAGTAATTATAGACTTGACTCCCGAATAAGAGCTTTTACCCATGGCGTGAACCTCCTCGACGGTCCACTCTTTCAAGTGAGCAACCGTGCGGCGCGTATAGCTTCTCCTCTGCTGTCCATAAAGGACATCATTTGATCGGTTCTGGTAGCCAGCAGTTGGAGTTTGACTCATCAAGTTATTGTAGCTCTTTCTCAGAATGCTGAACTCCCTTTGAAGCTTCTTGAGTTCCTTGTTTGTTGGTTTTTCCTCCTTGCGTTGTTGCTTGTCCTTGTCGATCAGTGCACTCGTTTGGAGCAACATCTCATCCGAGCGGATCTTCTCTTTGGAAAGTGACTCGACGTTCTTCTTCAATTCTTCTATCTGGTTCTTCATATTCGCTCTCTCAATGCCCCAGGCCTTCTCTTTATCTTCAAGCAATTCGAGAGCATTCTCAAGCTCGATAACTTCCTCCTCAATCTCCTCTTGTCTTTTCTTGAGCGCCTCTTTTTCCGATTGAACCTCATCTCTCTGCCTCATAATATCTGCCTGTGCCTTGTTCACTTTATTCCATTTTGCCTGAACATC